>JAFCMP010000002.1:1200000-1623428 GCA_017506865.1 Tribonema minus
GTAGCAGTGCTCAAGAGAGATGAGACGCAGTGACAGCGCTCACGGGAGTCGCTGCAGCAGCGCTCAGAAAGCATACAATGCTCAGTGGCAGTGCTCAGGAAAAAAGGTGATGGCAGTGCTCAGATAGATATGGTGGAATAGCGCTCGAGAGAGACGCTGCAGCAGCGCTCAGCAGTTATGGCGACAGCGCTCAGAGAGGACTGGTGACAGTGCTCACGAGTGATGTGGTGACAGCGCTCACCATGCGCAGGATGTGCGCAAGGCTAAACCATTGAAACAGGCCTATGCAGCTGCTGCAGTTGCAAGCCGCGCAAGCCAGCGGCCTCCGGAGTGAGGTCTTCCTGTTGCGACACCCTTGCAGCCTCACGCTGACCTGCTGCAGTACCGTAAATGCCCGAGTAAACGTCCCTCCGGGCGTGCAGATCTGGACCCTTGCATGGGCGTTTACATGGGGGGGGGGCGCCTGTGCAAGTGGGGGGGGGGGCTTAGCTGCTCCATTTTGAATTGCCAGCTAGCAGAGGGGGCGTTTACAAGAGGGAGGGGGCGTTTACTAGGGCCCGGAGGGAGCGTTTACAAGGGTCGAGCACAGAGTTGTGTGTGGCGATAACGGACATCTCTGATAACGGCAATGGCAGTGCTGGCGAAGCTGCAGCAGCTACGACAGCTCTTGTCAAGCGAGCATTGTTGCCTGTGTGGCCATGCGTCGGCAGTTGAGAAGCGCTCACAGAACGATAAAGAGTTGTAGTTCGGCTTAATTCGTTATTTTCCGGCTCTTTTGCAAGCCCCGTGCCAACCTGCAGTCATTATGGTTGCTGCGGGGCGTTTACAGGGGGGGGGGGGGGGCGTTGTTGCCCACTTCGCCCTGGCAAGCACGCCCATGGGCGTTTGCAAGGGGGATGGGCCTGTACAGGGGGGGGGCGTTTACTCGGGCATTTACGGTAACTCGGAGATGCAGTGCTCACCATGCGCAGACAGATGCAATGGCAGCGCTCACAGAAAAGCCGTGGCCTACATAGAGATGTGATATCCACAGTGCTCAACAGAGACGCAGCAACAGCGCTCAGACAAATATGGTGACAGCGCTTATCAGAGATAATCGGTGACAATGCTCAGGTAGATGTTGTGTGATGTCGCTCACCATGCGCAGGATGTGCGCCTCCGCTTCTTTCGGGCCGGAGAGCCCCACCTTGGTCGCAATGTCCTGTAGCGCACCAGGACCAGCACGCAGGGGGTGGCATAAGCAGAAGGAATGAGCAGGATAAGTCCAGGGCCATCACTGCACGCCACTACTGCGCGCCATGCCAGTAAGTGCCCATGGCAACGTCAGCTTGAGAATCTTGAAATCAAGTTTCGAACTAGAAAAAATGGATGAAATTGATGTCCGAAGTTTCATGCCGTGGGAGTGCAGGGCGCACTTAGACTAGGAGCAGATGGTTCGATCAGCATCAAATCCACCAGCACGCCTTGATTTTTTTAACCAGCTTCTTCCAAATATGCGCACAACCAGCTTCTTCAAAATATGCGCGCTCTTGGACAGAGGCACAATGTAGGTACCAAGTTACCCCACCTGAATAACGCAGTAGCGGCTTACAGGGACGCCGCAGCATCAGCGCAAAAATTAAATGCCGGTAGCCTATGAGACGTCACAACACTGCAATGAATACCTTGCTGTATCGTTGAGTTCAACACAGCGCATTGTGCTGAAGTTACGTTCAACTTTGTGAACCAAGTACTCGAGTTCAGCACCACGCAACGAGGCCCATTAACACATATCGAGGGCACACGCACATACATGACAAGGGACCATTGAAGCGTACTTCAAGAGCACGATACCCTTGAAATGTGTGTACTTCAACTGTGAGTTAGCGCACACCGAGAGCGCGTCGCGGGAGGCAAGCGAAAGGCGGCCGTAGGCCGCAGACGACGGTGCAAATTGCCATGCGCAGCATTGTCTGAGAATTGCGGCTTGAACCTCAAGAAACAGCACGACTGCGCACGCGGGACGACAGCTGTCATGCGCTGAGCGCTGACGCACGTCAAAGACGCTGCATGAGCTGAGGTGGCGTTCTGAGAGTTCCAGACAATTGCAGTATAAGTAAGACGCTACTCCTGTACTGTACGTGAACTTGCACCGCGCATTGTCTGTGAAGCAGCTGTAGGCACCCAGGCAGCTCTGTACCACGCTGTGTACGCCTGACGGGCTCACTTCATGTGTCAGAACAAATGCCACAACATTGATGTACTGAGTAAGCCCGCACTCAACTCCTTGAAAGCAACAAACGACAAGAGGTGGTGGCACCATTGACAAGGTCCACACTGTCATGCTTGCCTGCGAGAGCTGGGGTGGCATGCTAGGCGCTCCGCCATGCTACAGCGTCACCGCAAACCTGAGTAACGTCACACTCACTCAGTTTCTGCTGTTAACAACTTGTGTTGACACCCGTTGTCATTTAGCAACTGCTGCAGGCACGCTCCGTCCGCACCTGCAGCGACAGCGTAATGTACGCCTGCGCGAGCCTGCAGAACCTTAGTCTAGTAGGGTTAGGGGTAGGGCTAGCGCGCTGGGGCCTCCGCAGCACCACCGAAACCCCCTAGTAACCTCACATTCACTCAGTTGCCGTATGTTATAGCAGCTTGTGTTGACATCAAGATGTCCATCTTTATAAAATCAGCTACTGCTGTAAGCATGCTCCGCCCGTACCTGCAGCGACAGCGTGATGTACGCCTGCGTGAGCTGCAGGGCCTTGGTACCCTAACCCTTGCCCTCAAACCTCACCGTGACCTTTACCTAACACCAACCCCAAGTGCCACGACCTCCGCAGCGCTTTAAATTAGCAGCTGTTGTAGCCACGCTCCACCCATACCTGCAGTGACAGCGTGATGTACGCCTGCGTGAGCTGCAGGACCTTGCGCCCGACGCGCGCCGCCGCCGCCTGATTGGCCAGCCCCAGGTTGCCGTCCGCAGTCAGTTGGTCCCGCGCGGTGTGCACCGCGCGCGCCGCGGCTGCCACGTCGTCTCTCTCAAACGCATCGGCAATCGCTGCGGCAGGAACACGGGCAGAAAATTGTTGTAAGACTGCGGCAAGGAAGAACAACATTGTAGTAAATCGGTCGCATAAATGTACATCAAATGCATCAGCAATGTATTTGCACCAATATTAAAGTAGAAAGATGCATCAGCAGCAGCTGCCACGTCGTTTCTCTCAAACGCATCGGCAATCGCTGCGGCAGGAAAATGAGTAGGAAACCGTAGTGAGGTTGCGGCAAAGGGGGGATAATGAGGATAGGCCACCAATGTGTATGTACCGTAAAGTACCGGGTAAACGACCCCCGGGTCTTGGCTGGCAGAGGGCTCTGGTGCCATAGACTCAGGGGTCGTTTACAGCGCAGGGGGCGTTTACCAAGAGGGGGGGGCTTGAGCTGGCATAGATGCGCGCTGGCAAGCTGCGCGTGGCAAAACACCCGGGCTGTTTGCCATGCACGGGCTCTTAACCGATTGCATCTCCGCAGAAAGTACTCACAGCATAGCCTGCAGCGCTGCGCTTTGATTTTCAAGAGATCTAACACGCCAGTGCCTGGCGTGAGGACCAGCACTATACGTACTGCAGTCTGTTGCTAACAGAAAGGCGCCGGCATTATTCTCGTGATGACACAAATAGATGGCCCTCTCGGGCGCAGGCCTGACAAGTCAAGCAAAGGCTGCAACTCAGTTACAGCCTACAGCAGAATCGTGAGGTCGGGTCCATCGTAGCGTGGTCTCCCTTCGCTTTTCTCTCTAAAACAAACTTCAACAACTTGAAGAAGGGTTTGGTTGTTTTGCCTATATTGCCCCACAAACCGTTTCAACTAGTATGACATGACACAAAAACTTCAACAACAACTTGAAGAAGGGTTTGAGGTTTGCAGCCAGTTGTCCCATCGAACCGTTTATACCCCGCAACAGTAGTATGACATGTCTGCATTTTAGGACAGCATGTGCTGAGGCCCAGTGATGAAACATACACACCCGTCCACACACATCATTCATGGTACTTTGAGCATAATTGTAGTGACATGGACATAGCTAATGACAAAAGCATCACGTGGCAAACCACCCCCGGGTCTTTTACCATGTAGGGGGGGCTCAAGGTGGCAGTGACCCCCTGGTGCTATAAGACCCGTGGGTCTTTTACAGCACAGGAGCTGTTTACCGCTAGGGGGCTGTTTACCCGGTACTTTACGGTATATGCAGTGCACCAGCAGTATACTTGAATTCAAATACGCACAGCATTCACATCGTCCCCGTCTCAAACACATTGGCAGTTGCTGCGGCAGAGCAAAATATAGGATTGTATTGTCATCAGTGTCTGGCAGGGTAGACGATGAGGCGATGCCATGAACGTGTACATCAGACATGCACAAAGCATACGTCCCGCACTTAAAGTACTCCATATGAAGCAAACAATTGCCGTCAGGCAGCGGCTGTGAGTACTAGAAACGCATCCGCCATAAATGCGGCAGGCTTTTTTTTTTTTTTTGCGCGTAACCAAAGATTACCCGAAAACTAGCTTGTCCAAGTGCGCAGCGGCGCTGCATGCGCGCTTGCGGCCGGTGCGATGCCGTTGCTGCGCTGCACTGCTAGTTCTGCCCGCCCAACCGTGCTCAGCAGACGCATCGTACCCAATGACCCAAGTCAATGCCGAGCGAACGGCTGCCGCGCACTTGAGCACTGGCAACCAAATGAATGACTCGCGCGATTTTCGGCGCTGGCAGCTGACAGCTATTTGTGAACTCACACAAACTTAGGGTTAGGGTAAGGGTTAGCACCGCCGTAGTACGCGCTAGCGTGCGCAGTCATGGAGCGCACCGGCGCGAGCGCTCACACTATTAACAAAGCCTACAAGTAGCAAAATACGCAACTTGAGCATCACTCATGTACGCGCTGAGGTGCGTGTTCATGGGGCGCACCGGCGCCGGCGCAAGCGCTTTCGATTGTAGTGAATATACATTCAAGTACTACAAGTAACGAACTACGGAGTATGGCTATATGTCAACTGAGCGTCACCTTCGTACGCGCTGAGGTGCGTAGTCATGCAGCGGCGGGTACACATCCACAATAACTTTAGCAACACACGCACACTGAGCATCACCTGTGTATGCGCTGAGGTGCGTGGTCATGGCGTGCGCCGGCGCAGGCGCATGCGCTTTCTAGTTGTACAAATATATTATTTTTGAAAGAGAATTGAACAACATAGTATCATTATGAACAGCTTTCTAGCTGTACAAATATAGTATTGTTGAACGAGAAATGAACTACATGGTATGCTTATGAACAGACTGAACATCACCTATGTAAGCGCTGAGGTGCGTGGTCATGGAGCGCGCCGGCACGGGCATGTACGCTTTCTATAAGGAACAGATCTACAATCAGCAACATATGCAAACTGAGCATCACCTATGTATGCGCTGAGGTGCGTGGTCATGGAGAGCGCCGGCGCGGGCGCGTACGCTTTCTATTGTAAGACTACATATTTTTTTGAAAAGAAATGAACTACTTGGTATGATCATGTACAGACTGAGCATCACCTGTGTACGCGAGGTGTGTGGTCATGGAGCGGTGGGTACGCTTTCTATAAGAGACAAATCTACAATTAGCGATGCACGGAAACTGAGCATCACCTGTGTACGCGCTGAGGTGCGTGGTCATGGAGCGTGCCGGCGCGGGCGCGTACGGCGGCAGCGGCGGCGCCTCCCCCAGCAGCAGCAGCGACACGAGCACCGCCTTCTTGCGCGACTCCACCGCCAGCGCGCTGCAGATGCAGAGCATGTGAGCATACTTCAGGCACGTGAAACAACGTCACGATTGGTTGATTGCTAAAAATATTCATGTGGGTGTCGTGGCGACTCCACCGCCAGCGCACTGCAGGTGCAGAGCATGGCACGTACTTAAAACACGTAAAATGACGTCGCAGTTGGGAAATTGCGGCAGCGCGGCGGTCCGCGGCAGGAGGTTGGCACCCATTGATCGCTGCCGGCACTAGTATGTCATGTATAGAGTGCTATGCAGCACCATTTATATGGCTAGTTTCGCCTTGAAGTGAGGGGGCTCGGGCAGTTAGGGTTACGGTTAGGGTTAGAGGTAGGGTCAGAGGCGTTGCGCGACTCCACCGCCAGCGCGCTGAAGGCGCAGAGGATGGCACGTGCACCCATGAAATTATGTCTTGTACACGTTGACATTCATGTTGGCATGCTGCAAATCATTCACGGGTGTGTCACGGCGGCGCTTCACTGGCAACTACTGGGGGAGGGGGGGGGGGGGAGGAGGGGGGGGGAGGAGGGGGGGGGTTGAGCGCAGTCAGTACCGCACAGTCGTCAAACACGTGAGATCATGTCGAGATCAGCAGTGTCGGCCTAATTGCGGCAGCGTTGCAGCCTGCGGCAGAGTTTTCGCATCCACTGACCGCTGCCGCCACTCGTATCTTGTGTATAGCATGGTATATATGTAGTGGCATAAGTATAGCTGGTTTCGCCTCAAAGTGAAGCGGAGCTTGGGTCAAAGCAGAGGCGCTGCGCGACTCCCCCGCCAGCGCGCTGCACATGCAGAAGATGGCGCGCGCGTCCAAGGAGACCTCATTGCGTAAATGTCATGTTGCGAATCATTCATGTGGGTGTCACGGCGGCGCTTCACTGACAGTTACGGGAGGGGGGGGGGGGGGGGGTCGAGCGCTACCAGCACCGCACACGCATCAAACACGTGAGATGACATCGAGATCGGTTAATTGCGGCAGCGTTCGTGTCATTGCGGCAGCGTTGCAGTATTGGTAATTGCGGATGTCAGAAACATGATGCTGAAACACTCTAAATGTCACTCGCAGCTAAGCCGGGGGGGGGGGGAGTACCGTAGTCCTGGACGCCAGGATCATCATCATGACTCATCATGATGACTCACGATAAGGGTGCAGCATTAGGGTTTGGCTCTCGTGGTCTCCTGAGAGCACCTTTGTTTCCATGTGTGCTGGCAAGGTTTTGTTCCGAGGGCAGCGACTAGGGATATCTCTATCACTTACATATCGTGCACACCGCACACCTCCATAAATGAGCTGCGGGGGCAGGCGCCGTGCATATGCGATTGGTGCAGGGTATGCATGTATACCATATGCACTGCATACCTACATACCTGAGCTGCTGGGCGGGCGTCGTGCACGCCATGTGGAAGAAGTCAAGCGCCATACGCCACTGCTTCACGCCTGGGGGAGGGGGTCGACCGCAGACAGCAAAGGCAGTGCTCAGGTGATGAGGCAGCTGGTTTCAGCGACGGGTAACAACAGGTAATGCGGCAGTAGTTTCAGCAACGGGTAATGAGGCCACCGTCTCATTAACAGCGAGAAAAAAGCCAGCCGTGTCAGCAACAGGTAACAAGGCAGGATTTACACCAATAGGTAATGCAGCACCAGCTGTCAGCAACAGGTTATGAAGCAGCCAGTCCAGCAACAGGTAATGCGGCAGCCATCTCAGCAACAGGGCGGCCGTTTGAGCAAAGGTGATGCAGCAGCAGTTTCAGCAACGGGTGATGAGGCAGCCGCTTCCAGCAATGAGTAATGCGGCAGCCGATCCATTAAGTTGTAACGAGGCAGCCGTCTCAGCAACAGGTAGATGCAGCAGCATGAGGCAGCCACTTCAGCAGCAATGAGGCACCCAACTCAGCAACAGGTGATGAGGAGCATAGAGCTTTCTTCGCGACAAACAAGGGTATAATGAAGCCGCAAGTGGCGCCCCCGCTGATGCCGCCAGTCCTCAGCATTCACACCACAAGGGCGGCAGGTACGTCATACAACCTCATGAGCAGCTTGAAGTATACAGTGCCATTCTCGACGGACATTTGTGACAGCAGCTAAGGCGTGGGACGGCAACCAGTGGCTTGATGACACAACCTTTGATGTACATTTGTGAGGCTTGTCGTGCCCTTGTGAATGTTTCAACTAACAAGTACACGTGCACCTTGAAGCAGACAATTCTCAAGCACACCAGCGGGTGCGTTGCCGCATCGCGCACCGCTTTGAAGTACTGTACATCCATACGTCTTTACACAAACTCAGGCTGTTCTTTTCTACTTCACAAGTACGCCTGCAAGTGCACTGCAGCAGCGCTCAGCGCACTCACCTATGCAGACAACGCCGGCGTAGTACAGGTAGCGCATGAGGTGGTGCGGCGTCAGCGCCGTCTTCTTCGGCAGCACCTGCGGCGGTGACAAGCGGCAGCGCCAGTTGCTGAAATCACGTCATAAGTGAGAAGATGGATACGGTATTTATTCAGGCCAGAGTACGACACCCGCAGTACAGTCAAGTACACATCTGAACAGTACACAGTTGAAGTGTACGTCTGTCGTGCGCCGTCTTCTTTGGCAGCACCTGCCTGACCAGCGGCAGCGGCACTTGCTCAGCTCACGGTCATATTTCTTGAAGTATGTGAGAAGACGATGGGATACGAATTCACTCAGGCCAGAGTACGACAGCCGTAGTACAGTGAGTACACGTCTGAACAGTGAAGTGTACTCTGCGCCGTCTTCTTTGGCAGCACCTGCGGCGGTGACAAGCGGCAGCGGCAGTTGCTCGGCTCTCGGTCGTTTGGATACGTATCCTTTCAGGCCAGAATATGAGGGCCGTAGTACAATGCAGTACACGTCTGAACAGTACACAGTTGAAGTGTACACGTCAGCGCCGTCTATTCTTCGGCAGCACCTGCGGCGGTGACAAGCGGCAGTGGCAGTTGCTCAGCTCATGTCATCATTTCATGAAACCTGCTTACACGACCTACTTGAACGCGCCTACAGACCTACACTGGAGAACCTCCCAGAACTAACACGAGTAACTCCACTGTGGTGAGAGCCTGTGGGTGTTTAGGTTTCATACTCCGACACTTCTTGAAATATGTGAGAAGACTATGATCGGATACGTAACCATCCAGGCCAGAGTACGACAGCCGTAGTACAGTGCAGTACACGTCTGAACAGTACAGAGCAAGTGCACGTCAGCGCCGCCTTCTTCGGCAGCACCTGGCGAGGGGGCGGGGGGGGGGGTGAAGAGCCGCAGCGGCTGACGTCACAGTGTGCATTGCGCTGCGCCTCCGCAATCAGCGTGTGCGCGTTTCACAGTACAAGTACATACCCCATGCGCACGGCAACAGCAGCGCCTTGCGAGGTCCCCTAGCGGACCGCTTCCACAGCGCTCAGCGGGGATGCTTCGCAAGCCAGCCAGCCCCCGCATGTGCACGCATCGAGCACGCGGCAGCGCTCCGCTTGGATGCCACGCTGCGCCCTTGAGCAGCCCCTGTATTGGCACGCTCGCGAGTATACCTACCTACATGCTCCCGCTCGCCAGGATGTCTGGCGCGCGACGCGTCGCCACGGCAGCGCTCGGCTTGCAACTGCTGCTGCATGATGCGAAAGTGAACGGGCTCGTGGAGGCGCTGAACAGCAGCGCCGACGAGTCTGTCTAACGTACCCACCCCACCCACCTAGCGATGAGGGGCATAACAAGCGAGTGTGTACCCTCTGTATATGGAAGCATCTGGTTATGCATTCAGCACTCCGGGACATCCACGTCAACTGACCTGCTGAGCGCTGAGCAGCGATACTCGGCAAGCCTACCGTACCTACCTACGCCCCACGCATCTACGCACCTTGTACACCGGGTGCACCGCGAGAGCCGGCGTGCGTCGACGTGGCAGCGCTTCGCGTCAATGCAACAGCGCTCAGCGAACCAACCATACCTACCCTACGCCACACACACATACATACCTTGTACACGGGGTGCGCCGCGAGCCAGCGCGCGCCCACGTGGTAGCACTTAGCGCGTATGCAGCAGAAGGCTGCTGCTGCATGGGGAAGCAGCGCTCAGCACGCCTACCATACCTACCCAACACAGATGCGCACCTTGTACACGGGGTGCGCCGCGAGCCAGCGCGCGCCGACGCGGTAGCACTTGGCGTGTATGCAGCAGCGCTCAGCACGCCAACCATATTTACCCCATGCCACACATGCGCACCTTGTACACGGGGTGCGCCGCGAGCCAGCGCGCGCCGATGTGGTAGCACTTGGCGTGTATGCAGCAGCGCTCACAGCAGGCCAACCGTACCAACCCTACGTCACACATACATACCTTGTACACGGGGTGCGCCGCGAGCCAGCGCGCGCCGATGTGGTAGCACTTGGCGTGTATGCAGCACTCCAGCAGATCGGCGTCCACCGCCGTCAGGCAGCCGTCCTCTGGGGCCAGCGCCTCCGCGGCGCGCCACAGCGGCGCAATCGCGTCCTGCCATCAGGATAATGTGCATTGACGTCGTGGTTTAGTGCGACTTGCAAGCGATAGTGTCAGCGTGAGGTGCGTGCGTGGGGCATGTGGCACACTGAGGAGGCTGCGTCACCGCAGGCGCTTTTGCACAAGGGGAACTTTGGCGCCAGCGCCTCCGCGGCGCGCGCCACAGGCGGTGCTATTGCGTCCTGTCGTGAATCAGCAATCACCTCGTCTGGAGCGCACGACTGATTCAAGCGCGTGACGCACTGCGGGCCCTCCATGTTGGTGCTGAAAGCACTGCGCAACAAGCGCATTGAGCCATCTGTAGCTGAGCGCTGATGCCACCATTCGTGCAGTGCTGCTGCTACCACTCGCGCTGTGCTGCGTCACCTGAGCGGCGGACGCGGCGATGCACACTGCGGCGCAGTGGCGGCAACGAGCAAATCGATCAATTCTATTGAGCACTGCTGTTGCCCACTACCCTGATCAATCTCACCCACCATTAGTTCAATCTTCTCTGCTGTTGCCTCCATGCGCAGAATATCCAGTGCTCAGTCGCCTGAGCGGCGGACGCAGCGATGCACGCCGCAGCGTAGTGTCGGCAACGAGCAAATATGGCAATTCTGTTGAGCACTGCTGCTCCCATTTGCGCGCAGTGCTCAGTCACACCTGAGCGGCGGACGCGGAGATGCACGCTGCGGCGTAGTGGCGGCAACGAGCAACTTTAGCCATTCTGTTGAGCGCACGACTGGCTCAAGTGCGTGAGAGTCGATTTGAGACACTGCGGCCTCAGTACACTGGTCTACATGCGTCAGCGCTGAAACCCTTGCGCAACAAGCGAATGGAGCCATCTACTAGCTCAGCGATGCTGCCACCGTTCGTGCAGCGGTCAGTCACCTGAGCGGCGGACGCGGCGATGCACGCCGCAGAATAGTGGTGGCACACCGCCGCGAAGGGGCGGCACGCGGCGCGCGCCTGCGGGCCGATAGCGCTCAGCAGCATCTCCCGCGCGACGCCGCAGAACGCCGCGTCCGGCACCTTGTTGCCCGCCCCCGCGCACTGCACGCTCGCCTCGTTGTTCCTGCACGCGTGTGAAGCATTGTGGAAGTGCGCTGACTTCATGAGGAGGGCTGACAGAGGCGCACACATACGTGCATGGGCGCGGTGCATACAAAAGCCTGACGGAGGAGCGTTGTTCCTGTAAACACGTGCGTTTCATACAAAGATGCACACTGCACGCTCACCTTCCTGTGCACACACGCATTAAACACGGTTGATATGGAGGACCGACAGGGGTGTTGTGTCAAGTGATCAACATGCCTGCTCCACTGGCGCAGTAACCCAAAAAATACACCTCGCGTACTTTGACGCACTTTGGAGTGTACTCCAAAGTACACACGGCGTGAGACAGCGGCGGCACATCAGACTTTGGCAGGGCTGCCGCGATGTGTTGCGTCGCGCGTGAAGTGTGCAGGAGTGGCGTCATGATGCGGCTGCCAAGTACCGCGTTACCATTAGCAATGTCAACAGAGATCTGCCGCCTCGCGCTGCGCTGCCACTGTGTTGCTGGCACGAGAGTGGCAGCTGGACCAGTGAGTGCAGGCTGTGATGGTCAGTAGTGAGTGGTGCTGATCACCTGCACCGGTTTGAGGCTGGCTTGTGGCCCGGATGACCTGCTTCACTTACACAAAGGGTGGACAGTCAAAATGCATGTAGCAGTGATACTCTTTTGAAAACCCTGTGCTTCGAGATGGAATGGCGTCTGTCAGTGTGCTGACAGCATCCCGCAGAGATCGAGTCCTGTCATACCACCAATTCCATGATGCTTGTTCAATCCTCAGGTTCTCTGAGGCACTGTTCAACTGAAGCAGCTTTTGGAGTACGTCTTTCTTGGCAGCGTTCATGAGGCTGTGCATTGTGATCAAAAGCCTGCTGGATGCTGAACGCTGTGCCAATCATGAATCGACGCAATGACTCAGGCTGTTGACTTCAGCACATATTTCTTCACATGTCTACCATGGACGATCTATGCTGCAGTGCTGCCAGATACAGACCTATGTACATGGGACACACAATGTGGAATGCACTCACAGGAAGTGACTAGCAGCCACAGTTCTGGCACGGATCGAAGCAACCTGCACCGCCATCTCGAGCAAGGGAGACTGTCCCTGGTGAGAAGCGTGGAAGGCGCGAGCAGCATCTTGCATTTGACCATGCTGCCTGAAGAGCTGATCGCTTAGACCAGTCAGGCCCTCCTCGCTGAAGTTGTTGTGTCCCGACACGGTCCGCAGGATGGCATCCATGGCTCCTAGCTTGCCTTCGCTACGCGCACTTCTTCTTCCAGCGCTGCTCAAAGAGAAATCTTGGATCCAAAAGGTTTGAGCATCATCACCCGAGCGGATCCAAAAAAATCTGGCTTTTCTTTAGAAAGGTGCGTTTTGCCTCAGCTTGTGGTACTCGTAGGTTGCCAAGACCGCCAGCTATTTTCGTGATCGACCAATCGGCAGCCGGTTGCTGGAGCGTGAGCCTCAGTCATCGGGTCCAGAGCTCTCAGCGGACACAACAGAGCATTGTGCCTGCTGCTGACAGCATGACGGGCGATGAAGGCGACACTGTCGTGACTTCTTGAGCCAGAGGAGGAGGAGCAGCAGCAGCAGCAGCAGCAGCTTACAACAGTCGCTCAAGACTTCGCTGCAGCTCGCCATGGATTCACTTGGTTTCGAGTTTGGCCCCCCGCCGCCGCCGCAGCAGCAGCAGCCAGGTCCCATCCGATCCGCGGCAGCGCTGTTTGGCGCAGAAGATGACCCTGATTTGGATTCTCAGCACCAACAGCCAGAGCTCTCGCCGGTGAAAGGCCTGCCCAGCGACGTTTTCGGTGATGCCAGCACCCTCTTCGGAGGCGGCAGCGAGCCGCCGCAGCCGAATTCGCCTTCAAGGGCACCGCTGAAGCCTCACAGCCCCCCCCCCATTTCCCAGATGCCGGATGACTTGTTCGGCAGCACCAATGGTGGAGGCGACGGCGGTAACGGCGGCACGGACTTCATGTTCTCTGGCCCGCAAGCCGCCAGTGATCACGGGTACGGCGCCTACGGGGGCCACTCCTACGGCCGCGCTGCTCCTCCGCCGCCTTCCCCGCATATGGGGGGCTGGAACATGTCGTCGCCAGCGCACGCGTTTGCGAACAAAGCTGGGGACTTCAGCGCTTTTGGGGGCCCTGGCGCCCCCTTCTCGCCGCAGCAGCAGCACCAGCAGGGCTACGCCGGCACCCCGCCGCCGCCACCGCCGCCGCCGGACGCAGCAGGCGGCTTCTTCTCTCACGCGCCGCAACAGACGAGCGCTGCTGCATTCGGGCTGCCGCCGCCGCCGCCGCAGCACGGGTCTGTCGCCAGCGGATTCACCGCGTCGGCGTCGGACTTTTTCGGTGCTGACGATGACGCGTCGGCGGCGTTCGGCGGCGACAGCGCAGCGCCAGACTGGGCGGCAGCAGCGGAGGCGGATGTGACGGCGGAGGCGGCGGCAGCGGCAGCGCCGGGGCCCGCTGCGCAGGCGCAGCCTGCGCTGGGCGCTTTCGAGTGGCCGGGCTCCAGCCCTCCACAGGGCGGCAGCAGCGGCTTCAGCGGCGGCAGCGGCGCGGCAGCAGCAGATGCGGTGCCGCTGCCGCCTCCGCGCTCACATGAGGAGCAGGAGCACCTGGCCGCGGCATCTAGCATCGCTGAGGCGTGGGGAGGGGCAGCCAGTGGCGCTTTCGACCAACAGCAGCAGCAGCAGCAGCAGCATGGGAGCGATGCGTATGATGGGTGGGACATGGCGGCGGACGAGGGGGAGGATGCAGCGGCGAGCGCCCCCGCCGTGCGCAGTGACAGCGAGCCCAGTGAGCGTGGCGCATGTGCCAGTGATGCAGCGGACGGCGAAGCGCCTGCTGCTGCTGCTGCTGCTGCTGCTGCTGCTGCTGCTGCTGAATGGCGCGAGGAAGTACACGACTCTTACGGCGCAGGTGACAGGGCGGCTTCCCACAGCTGGGCAGATCCTTTCGGTGGAAGTTCTAGGGAAGCAGTCAGCAGCACGCTTGCCTCGGCTGGGGAGCCAGCCGACGACAATGGCGGAACAGAAAGACCTGCGTCACAGGCTGAACCTGATGCTTGGCGCGAAGAGCTGCCGGCCAACAATGGCAGCTCCAGCAGCGGCGCGTTGCACGGCTGGAGCGGCGGCGGTGGCGCTGATGGTGCTAGCGGCACTGGCGCGCTGCCAGCGCCGCACGGCGCGTGGCGCGACAAGCCCGAGGACATGTTCGGCAGAGCCAGCCGCAGTGCTTCGTCAGCGGCTGCACGTGAAAGCAGCAGCGCTCATCCCGCCGCCGCCGGCGCCGCGCCCGCTGGTGACAGCACCACATCTCGCGCAGAGCCGGAGGAGAAGGCGGCTGCTGCGACGACTCAGCTCACAAGCGCAGCGCGCAGCGCAGTCACTGACGATGCAGACCGCAGTGACAGCAGCGCTCAACGAGGCGATGACGATGCATCGGACACGTTCGGTCGCGCCAACAGGAGCTCTTTTGGAGTCGGCGGCGGCTGGAGCGGCGAGGAGGGCAGCAGCGCTCAGGCGCAGCATGGCTCAGCTGCAGCTGCGTTCGGCGACAGCAGCAGCGCCGCAGCGTCGCTGCTGCCGCCTACGGAGCTGTGGCAGCAGCAGTATGGGGGGTATGCGGGGGGCGGCGAGACAGGGGGGACTGGCGGGGGTCTTGAGACAGCGGCAGCTGCAGGGAAGGAGCACACGGCGCGGCACTCGCCGCACGCGTCACTGCCTGCAGGTACGAACGAGCATTGGTCAAATTATACTTCAACTTGTGTAAGCACGCAAGGTGGGGAGATTGCTGCGTCCCGATGTAGTTTTTATAGCAATCAGCAAGCAACCTGATATGTCATAGCAGAGTTACCGGACCGTAACATTTGCGCCGCAGCACTTGCAGGCAGTCAGCGTCTGCACATGACAGCCATTGCTCTGTGCTATATTGCCCGAGCGTAGTTGCGCATCTGAGGTGTGATCCACACAGACACATGAATAATCAATGAGCTCCGCATCCCTTAGCACCATATTGCGTCTCATATGTGTCATTCCCGCCCCTTTTCACACACCACACGGAACAGCGGGGCCGCCTATGCCTCCACCGCCGATGTCAGCGCCGTTGCCGCCGCCATCCGTAGCGTTCGGACCCCCACCCGGTGGACGGTTGCCTGGCGCCAGCAGCAGCAGCACTGCCCGCGGCGTCAGCTCAGCATATGCGCTGTACCCAGACCCGGCGGCGCTGCCTGGTGCTGCGGTGGGTGATACTGGCGTGGCGGGTGGTTATGCGCTGTACGCGCCGCCGCCGCTGCCGCAGCAACAGCAGCAGCATGTCTCGAGCGGCAGCGCACCACCACATGTGACCATCAATTCGCCGCCACCGCCGGAGCGCATACACGTGGCGCCGCCGCCGTCAATCTACGCGGCGCAGACACATTGCACAGACAGTACACAAGGCCTCGCCTTTTACGGCAGTGGCTCGCCACCCAGCAGCGCCCAGGTGGCGCCTGCCGCTGCTGCTGCCGCCGCCGCCACTGCAACCGCTGCCTCTCTGACAGCTCAGGCGGCGGCAGCAGCGGCGGCGGTGTCTGCGGACAGCACGCCGCGCGGCAGCGACGTTGTCACGCCGAGCTCTGCTGCCGCGAGCAGACGGTCTACGACGCCCCGCAGCCCGCTACAGTCGGCTCAAACGGCGGCGGCGGTGGCATCAGCGGGCAGCACGCCGCGTGCGCAGCACGGCGGCGGCGCCGCCACGCCGGACTCCGCTGCGGCGAGCAGGGGCTCCACAACGCCGCGCAGCCCACTGGCGTCCGCCGCCTCTGGCAGCGTGCTCAACTCGCCGTCGCCGCCGCCGCCGTGGGCTGCTGCGGCGGCGTCGCCGTTCGCGCCGGGGCCGCAGATCGGTTCGCCGGGCGCCGCGAGCGCGTCGTCGCCGCCTGTCTCCGGCAGGTTCGAGCTGCTCGCGGCGGCGGCAGCGGCGCGCGCGTGCGGCGGCGCCGCGGACGCAGCTGCAGCGCGCAGCGGCGGCGGCGGCGATGGGGAACGCGAGCAGGGCGGCGGCGGGTGGGGGTCTGATGGGGAGGGGGACGGCAGCGGCGATGACGTCGCGTCTGCGCAGGCGACGCTGGCGGAGAGCTCATACCTGGGGTCGCTGCCGCGCACGCCGGATCCCTCGGTGAGCGGCGGCGGCGCCGGCGCCGGCAGCGCGCTGTCCCCCTGCAGCAGCGCGGGGCGCTACTCGGATGCGGCGGCGTCGCCGGGCGCTGGCTGCGGTGGCCACGAGCCATCGCTGCTGCGGTCGGCTGCGGAGCGCGGCGGGCGCAGCCGTGACGGCGGCGGCAGCGGCAGCGCGGCATCGAGCGCGTCGCCGGCCGCATCTGCTGCCAGGGCGGCAGCGGTCGGTGGTGCTTGGCATGCGGATGCGGGGCAGGGTGCGGGAGGGGACACCAGCCCTTCGTCTGCGGCAGCAGGGGTGCAGGCAGCAGCACAGGCGCCGCGTGCGTCGCCGGAGACGAGCGCGGCGGCGCACACGCGCACGCAGGAGCTGTCGCCACGTGCTGCTCTTGGCGCTGAGCAGCAGCAGCCGCAGCAGCGAGAGGCGGCGCAGAGCGGCGCTGCTGGCTCGCCGGCAGGGGCTGCTGCAGGCGCTTGGGAGTTTGATGACGACGACATGGATGACCTGCGGCAGCAGTTGCCGCGTGCAGTTGCGCAGTTGCCATCTGCAGCTCCGTCGGCCGCTCCCACGGTGCAGCCGGCGGCAGAGCGCGGAACGCCCAAAACGCAAGCGGCGGCAGGACCGGCGGTGGGTGAAGGCGACGCGTCATATGCTGATGCTGCCGGCACGGCGCCCGCAGGGCCGCGTGCAGCAGCACTCGCCAGCGGCGCCTCAAGGGCTGGCGATATCATTTGTGAGGAGCGCGAGGAGGAGCAAGCGAGTCACAGCTCAGCAGCAGCGCCCAACCGCTACCCTGCAGACGCGGCGCCACCAGTCCCCGCTGCCGTCAATGGCGTTGTTCCGCAGGATGCAGACCTGCATACCCCTGCCGCCGCTGCGGCGCTGCTGCCGCTGGTGCCGCCACCTGTGGACACGTCGCGTGGGCCGCCGCCGTCATGGGGGGTGCCGTCGCCGCCGCAGCAGCTGCGGCAGCAGCAGCAGCAGCAGCAGCCTGTGCGCCGCCAGCCGCAGCATGACGGTGCACGCAGCACCGATGACAGCGCTCCTGACGATGAGCGGCTGCCGCAGCGGCAGCAGTTTGACGGTCCGCCGCTGCCACAAGGTGTGCCTCAACACCCTGGGCAACAGCAGCAGCGCTCGCCGCCGCCGTTTGCCGGTGAAAGTGCTGGCAGCCTGCAGCAGCAGCAGCAGCACCATTCGCAACCGCCACGGCAGCAGCAGCAGCAGCAGTGGCGGTCGCCGCCTGCCGCGGGCGGCGCTCGCGGGCCGCCGCCGCAGCAGCAGCAGCAGCGGCAGATGCCATCGTCGCCCTTGCGGCGCAGTGGCAGCGGCGGCGCGCCGCCGCAGAACGGTCCGCAGCACGGTCCGCCGATAAACGCGCAGATCGCTTTCGCTAATCCCGGGGCGGGCGGAGCGCTGAAGCGGTCGCCGCCGCGCCGCGGCGGGCCGGTGCCGCCAGGAGGCGTGCAGCTGTCGCTGCAGAGGTATGTATGTATGGCGCGCTCTCGCTGTTGCTGGCAGGCCTGGCTCAGCCCTAGTGCGCTGTGCCTACGGCGCTTTCAGTTCAGATGGCAGAAGTGTGGGAGCTTGCCCGCTGGCGTCGATGGCGGACGCCGCCAAACGACCTCCGTTTGTATGTCGGCAGGCCCCTCGCACCTGCGGCTGTGTCTCTTCTCACACCATCTCGCTTCATCGCTGCATAGTCACATCCTTTGAATGGAAAGTCTATCAATGCATTGCCGTGTCGCGTCCGTGCGCTTCAGGCGCAGCATTGCTCATACGCAGTACGCGGCAGCCAGTAAGCAATTGTCCTCACGTGTCTCCGCCACATGTCGCGTGCACCCGTGCAGATCGCCTCCCGGCATGCAGCAGGGCGGCGCGCCCAGCGTCCAACGCGTGTCGCCGCCGCTCGGCGCTGTGCTGACCGCTGCACAGCAGCAGCAGCAGCAGCGCCCCGATGGTAGCAGCAGCGCGCCGCCACGCTCAGCTGCGTCGCCAGCGGGCCCATGCGGCCCGCCGCCGCAGCAGCAGCAGCCACGGCCCATGCAGCAGCAGCAGCAGCAGCGATCGCCTCCGGCAGGCTTCTACGACCCACCAATGCGGCAGCAGAGCGCGCCACCGCAGCACCTGCAGCAGCTGCAGCAGCAGCAGCATACACCTTCGGCTGGCTCTCACGGTGCAGCGCTTGGACAGCAAACGGTGCCGCCAGCGCAGCAGCAGATGCAGCTTCGCCGCTCGCCAGCCGCCGGTGCCTACGATAGCACTGCTGCGCAGCAGCAGCCGCGCATGACTTCCGCTGGCGCTGCTGATCCTGCGCAGCAGCAGCAGAGGGCGCCTTCGCTGCAGCAACAGGCGCAGCGATCGCCTGCCGCTGGTGCCTTTGGCCCCCCCACACAGCAGCAGCAGCAGCCGCAGCGGCGCCCGCAGGCATCGCCGCAACAGCAGCGCCAGTATCAGGCGCCACCCGGCATGCGTCGGCACGACGCGCCGGCGCAGCTGCAGCGGTGCAGCCCGCCTGGGTCGGTGCTGCAGATGCGGCCGCCGCAGCAGCAGGGCGACGGCAGGCCAATCCAGCAGCAGCAGCAGCAGCAGCAGCGCCCGCAGCAACAAGGCATGTCGCCGACAGAATACGTGGGCGTTGATCGGCAGCAGCGCCTGCAAGGCAGCGCGTTTCCTGTACAGCAACGCTCAGCTGAAAGTGATCAGCAGCAGCGCCGCCCATCGCCCTCGCCGCTGCCTCAGCAGCAGCAGCAGCAGCAGGCGAGCAAGGGGTTGCTGCCGCCTCAGCAGCTTCTGCGCCAGCCGCCGCAGCCGCGCATGCCGCCAGCACAGCAGCAGCAGCGTGTAGCGCCTGACGACATGCCCGCCCCTCAGCAGCAGCAGCCGCAGCGGCAGACGCGTGATGCGCCACAAGACGGCGAAGTCGCACCACAGACGCAACGACACCAAATGCCACTGCCCTCGCAGCAGCTGCCGCTGCAGCAGCAGCAGCGGCCCGGCGTCTCGCCGCCACCAGCACGTACTGTCCCGTCCTCGCCAAGCGCGCCTCTCGCGCCACAGGCGCAGCGGCCGCAGCAGCAGCAGCAGCGGATGCACCGCAGCCTGTCGCCGCCGCCGCAGCGTGCGCCACTTGCGCGGCAGCAGGAGCAGCAACCGCAGGATCGGCTTGACGCCCAGCAGCAGCGCCCACCTATGCAGGAGCTCCTGAGCAGCGACGGTAATGGCGGCGGCGCTGCGGGTCGCGCCATCAGCAGCAGCGGCAGAGCCGCCGCAGGCGCTGCTGCCGCCGGCCCTCACGCAGCGTTGGGCCCCAGCGCGAGGTCTCGAGAGGCGTCGGCAGCGGCAGCAGCAGATCACCGCTCCCTGAGTACGGCTGGTGATGACGCGTGGGAGATGGTAACGCCGCCGCCGCGCCCGCTCTCACTCGACAGTGCGTCGGTCGGCAGCAGCAGCGGCGGGGGCCACGGCGCTGCCAGCGGCGGCGGCGGCGGAAGCGGAACTAGCAGCAGCAGCAGCCACGCGGCGCCGCAGGCCGCGGCGTCCGCTGACGTGCCGCTGGGAGCGCCGCCGATGGACATGTGGGGCAGCCCTGATGGCGGCGACGCCTTCGGCGCAGCGCCGTCGCAGCAAGCGTTTCCCCTTCATGCCGACGCGTACTCGTTTGGCGCGCCGGCGCCGGGAGGAGGGGCAGCGCCAAAGGCGGCGCCGCCGCCGCTGCCGTCGCCGTACTTGGCGCCGCCGCCGCAGCAGCAGCAGCAGCGCGCGCCGCCGCAGCGTCCGCCGCCGCTGCTGGCAGGCGTGGCGAGCAATGCCACGCCGCCGCACGTCGCCGATGACCGCAAGACATCGCGCGCCTGGTCGGTGAGCACTGCCGCATCAGAGGCGAATGATGCGTGGGGCGGTGACGCCGCGCACAGCGGCGGCGGCGCGGCGCCGCTGCGGGCAGACCGCGCTGGCAGCGGCAGCGGCGGCGGCAGCAGCGGTCAGGCTAGTCAGTGGTCAGCGCCTTCGATGCCGCCGCCTCAGCAGCAGCACCTGGACGCGCAAGAAGCGGCGGCGGCAGCGCCGGCGCCACCGGCAGTGGCGGCAGCGCTTCCGAATCCCTGGGGCTTCTCACCGTCGCCACAGGCACGTGCGCAGCAGCAGCAGCAGCGCGGGGCGTCACAGATGCCACCGTCGCGACTGGCGTCTGTCAGCTACGCCGGCGCAGGAGGCTTGCCGCTGCCGGGTGGGCACTACGCTGCCGCAGCAAGACAGGCGCCGACGGCGCCCGGTCTGAGGCTTGCAGCATCGGCGGGCAGCGCTGAGCTGCTGCCGCAGCGCAGCGGCAGCGGCGCCAGCGACACGAGCGCAAGTGCGTCCTTGCTGATGGCGGCCGCGGCGGCGTCGCAGCCACCGCCACAGGCGGGCATGTTCAGCCACGCACCAGCGCAGCCCATGCCGCCGCAGCGGCAGCGCAGTGGCAGCGGTGCGAGCTACGACATGCCACCGCAGCAGCAGCAGCCCCTGCAGCAGCGGCAGCAGCATCAGCATCCAGAGCATGCTGCGCCGGGAGGAGCGCTGCCGCTGCCGGGCGGCGTGCATGCCGCCACAGCAGCGGGAGCGGCGGCGGCGGCGGCGGCGCACCACGCCGTCATGGCGCCGCCGCCGCAGCGCGGCCACCGCGGCACGTGCCTGCCGCTGTCGCGCGCGCCGCACGCGTTCGTGACTCTGGGGTTCGGCGGCCGCGTCGTGGTCGCACGCTGCGGCGGAGGCGGCAGCGGCGGCGGCGGCAGCGGCGCGGCGGCGCTGCGGCTGCGCATCGCGAGCCTGCGCGACCTCGTCCCCGTGGGCGCGTTCGTTGCGGATGCGGACGCTTTTCCGGGTCCCGCGGACCCCGCGAATGTGGGCGCGCTGGCGGCGTTTGCGGCCGGGAAGGCGGCGGGGCGCGGCGGCGAGACGGAGGGGGAGAGGCTGCTTTGGGCCGTTGTGCAGGTGCGTATCGTCTGTATGTGTCGAGCGCTGTTGTATCTGTGATGGGTCGTCAGGGCTGCACGTTGTCGGAGGCGAGCACTGTAGGGACTATGGCTGGCGAGGGCTAGGGGGCGCCATACGGAGGCTCGTTTTTTCTGTTTAACATCGTCCCCCTGTTATTCTCGGAGCTCTGCTGATTGTTAGAGCTGACCTCACATTGTGCACATGTACAGCTTGCTTCGCATATTGCAGCATGCGACTGGTGCGGGAGCATCACAAGTGCGCCTGTTTGCTTGCAGCCCACAACCACAGTGTTCACCCGCGCGCGCACCATCCGCACTAACCTCTGCGTGCTCACGCATCGTACCGTTGGCCCCCGCGGCAGGTGGCGCTGCGCCATGGCGGCACGCTCGTAACCGCCGGCGGCGCGGCAGACGCATCATCGCCCGGCGCTGCCATCGTGGCAGCGCTCAAAGAGTCCCATGCGCGCGACTCCGCCGGCGCCGGCGCCGCATTCCTCTGCTCCCCCGGTGCCGCCCTGCGCACATCGCCGCCGCAGTCGGCGGCGCGCAGCGGTGGCGGCAGCAGCGCGGCGGCGGCGGCGCGTGAGCCTCTGCCCGCGGCGGCGGAGCTCGCGGAAGCGGAGGAGAGGATGGTGGCGGGGGATACTGCGGGGGCGGTGGATGTGGCGATGCGCGCACGGCTGTGGGGGCTTGCGATCGTGCTGGCGGCGCAGCATCGCGGCGGCGGCGGTGGGAGCGGCGGCAGCGCGCTGTACGCGCGGGTGGTGCGGGCGTACGCAGACGCGCAGCTGCCGGTGGACTCGCCGCTGCACGAGCTGGTGCTTACGGCGGCAGCGAGCAGCGGCGGCGGCGGCAGCAGTGCTGCTGCGTCAGGTGAGCCGCACTGCGGGATGCCGCTGCGTACACGCATGCATATTCCGCTACTTCGTTCTTGATGCGAGCAGGCAGCCTTGCTCGGTGTTGTGCACCAGTGTGGAAGCCGTGCTACAACAGCTGCGTGTGCTGCAACAAAGTAGTATTACCCAAGCTGATGGCCGCCTACGTCGAATCGCGACCACAGAAACTGGAAACGATGCCAACACCAGCTGGCGCGGCATATTGCGGTGCACATTGTCGCCATCCTGGCCGCCATCTGCTGGGCTTGTGGTCTGGGAGGGCACACTGTAGCTAGATTTCTGGCGTCGTGGCAAATACGCTCTCGGCTCCAACACGGCCTTGAAGGACACTCACACGTGCACCAGCCCGTCAGGTGCATAATCGACAGGGGAGACCACGCCCAATGCTTTTATTTGGGTGACCTACCGCAAGGTGCTGAGGCATGTTCTCGCTGCCGTCGCGCCAGCACCAGCCTCGCGCCACCCTTGACAGCGGTGGGCACCTGCCTCAGCACCTTCCGGCAGGTCTTCCGCATAGAATGTATTGATGCACTCCTGGTCTCCTCTTTCCTGAACGCACCTAACATGGTGGCGCCCGTGGAAGTGGCCCCGAAAGCTGTGTTCAAGTTGAGAGTGTCCTTGCCACAACCCCAGAAATCTGGCGACGGTGCGCGTTCATAATCACCGTGGCTTTTGCGGTATTGCTGGAAGAACACACACTGTGCGCTGCGCGCGCTTGCTGAGCGCAGCTTTGATGATCGACCTGCCTTGTGATTGTGACAAGAGACAGTCGTCCAGTTGCGATAAGCCGAGATCCACACACTGGGAGGCGAGAGCAGGTGAGTGCTTGGCTTGAAGCAGCCGTGCCCTAGCCTGCTTTGCCCGCTTACGCACTCAGCTCTCAGGAACAGGGGCTTGCCCAGCTGACGCGCATGCCCACTTACAGACGCGATCGCCATCGTGTTCAGACGGCTCACGCGCCCTGGGCGCCTCGCTGCACAGGCAGCGGCGGCAGCGGCGGCAGCGGCAGCGGCGACGACGGCGGCGGCAGAGCGCTGTCACGCGCGTGGAAGCTGGCGGCGGCAGCGGTCCTGGCGACGCGCGCCGGCAGCGAGGCCAAGGCGCAGCTGCTGGAGATCGGCGACAGGCTGCGGCGCGGCGGTGACTGGCGCGCCGCGCACGTCGCGTACCTCGCCGCGGGCTGGGGCGTCGAGAAGCCGCACCGCTCCGCGCGGCTCGTGCTGCCGGGCGTCGACCACGCGCGCGCGCACCACCGCGCGCTGCGCACGCCCGCCGCGACGGACGCGCTGCACGTGCTCGAGGCGCTGGAGGCGGCGCGCGGCGGCGACGGCGGCGGCGCCAGCGGCGGCGGCGGCAGCATCGTGCAGGGGCACAAGCTGCGGCTGGCGATGGTGCTCGCGGACCTCGGCTACGTGGAGACGGCGTGCGCGTACGCGCGCAGCGTGCGCGCCAAGGTGTCGCTCGGCGGCAGCGGCGGCGGCGGCAGCGCTGCCGCGACGGGCGGGCCGTACACGGACAAGTTCGTGACGGCGCTGCGCGTGTTCGAGGACCGCCTGTACACGTGCGCTGGCGTCAAGCACGACGGCGGCGGCGGCGGCAGCAACGCCGGCACGGGGTCGTGGATCTTCAGAAAGGTCACCGACCTCGTGAAGGCGTCCGTCGTGCCGAGCCCGGGCCCGCCGGAGCGTCGCAAGGCGGCAGCACCAGCAGAGAGCCCCGTGCAGATGGCAGCAGCAGCGCCGCCGTTGATGCTGCGGCCCGGCGGCGTCACCGCACCGCCGCCCATGATGATGGCGCCGCAGATGCCATACGCGCAGCAGGCACACCAGCCGGCGGCGGTGGCGGCGGCGCCGCCGGCAGCAGGGGCAGCGGCGCGCGGCGCTGACCAAGGATCGGCATCAGCGGCGCAATCGTCACCACCCGACACGCTGGCGATGCCGCTGCCGATGCCAGGTGGAGTTGTGCGGCGGCCTGCTGCGCAGCTGTACACGCCGGCGCCGTCCACAACGCCGCCACCGCCGCTGGCGGCGGCAGCGGCAGCAGCGCTGCACGCGCGCAGCTCCGCGCTGGCGAGCCTGCCCAACAGCCACTCGGCGCCGCAATTCAGCGTCATGTCGCGCTCGCCGCCGCCGCCGGCTCGTGAGGCGTCCGCCCTGTCAGATGCCGCTGCTGCGGACGCGGCCAACGATGCGGCCGCGGTGGCGGCGGTGGCGCGCGGCGGCGACGCCAACGGCGGCAGCGACTCCGCGCCCGCGAGTGCCCCCGGCGCTGCGCGTCGCGTCAGCTCCATGAGCCTGCTGCAGATGCTCGGCGGCGGACGCTCTGTCAGCGGCGGCGGTGGCAGCACAAGCACGAGTCCGCCGGTGACGGCGCCGCGCAGCAACCCGCGCGACGGCGGCGGCAGCAGCGGCGCTGCCGCCACCGACAGCGGCGGCGGCGGCGGGCTGCTGCGGCGCTTCATCAGCAAGCTCGCGCACCCGGATGCGAAGATTGCGCACGAGGGCGAGTCCATGAAGGCGTACTACGACAAGGACAAGAAGTGCTGGGTGTTCCCGGGGGAGGAGGCGGCGCCGCCGCCGGCGCCGCTGGGGCCGCCGCCGACCGGCCTCGGCAGCGCCGCGGCGCCGCAGCTTGCGCCGAGCGCCGCTGCTGCCGCTGCTGCCGCGGACGATCCGCTTGCTGCGCTGATGGCGCCGCCGGATCCGATAGCCTCGCTCATGGCGCCACCGAGCTACTCGATGGGGGGCGGCGGGGGGGGATATGGCATGGGGGGTTATGGGGGAGGGGGAGGGGGGAGGAGCGCCCCCCCAACAGGTGCCAAGCCCCCGGGACGGAAGGCGCCGCCGCCTTCATATGCGGTGTTTACGCCGGCAGCGGCGGCGCCCGCCGCGCCTGCTCCTGAGCATGGGTAGTCGTGTTGTATGCTAGTCTTCCGTGGTACTCTAGTTGCAGATTGCTCTGCGGAAGCAGCGTGTGCGGCAGTAGTAAGCGGGCCAGCGGCGTGCGCCCAGGGCAAACGTAAATGTACAGGGCATCACATACGGCACTTTTGTGTCATACCCACTGCGTGGTGCTGCGACGGTCCGCAAGTACAGTCGCCTGCATGTATTTGTACACAACGGTTTACAGGCAGCTTGAAGCTGCTTGCGTGACGCGTTGCACTTGATGTTGAGCTGCGCATATGGCACTTGCAGACGTCATGCTCGCAGCTGCCCGGATACGCCTTGCCACTTGAGAGCGCATGCTGCAGCACACCACTGTGCCAGAGGTATTTAAAAGAGACAGGCCAACCCCAAGTGTTCAAAACAGACAGGCCAACCCAAAGCACAGCGGAAGACGCTAGAAGAGGGCGCGTAATGCTGAGTGTATGCACTGCTCGGCCAACCTCCTCAGGCACCGTGAAAAATAGAGTCAGACTGCCAATCAGGTATCCTATTGTGCAGTACCAGTTGCAGTGCCTGACTGCGCGAAGTAAAAGACCCCAACGAACTGAGCCAATGGGCGTCTTTGCTGAACTGCGCAGCGCATCCGCGCGCCGTGGCACGGCACTCCTGCTGCGCGGTTCGCTGCTCTTGCTCTCACCGTGCGCACTCCGCCGCCAGCAGCACAGTCGCGCACATGTCCTGCGTTTGTGACGCCACAGCGCTGTGCAACGGAAGCCGATGCGATGTCTGAGGGGGGTAGCGCGACATTGGAGTTCAGGTTGCGCTGCCGCCGCTGCTGCCGCCGCGCCGCCGCTGCTGCCGGCACCGCGCCGCCGCAAGCCGAGTGTCACATTACTTTTGACTGCATGTAGCGGGGCATGGCAGCAAGCGCCCAACAAGCTTTTGATTGTTGCGCGCATTGTCCTGCACGCACCTGCGACGTAAACTTCAAGATGGAACTTCAAGGGGGGGGGCTGGATTTGGTTTATTCTGATGCTCTTCTCTTCTCTTCATGGTGCCGCAATCGCGGATGAAGCAGCGGTTCTGTCTGAGCTGCCTGCTCATTGCTGTTGCACTTGCACCCTCTGTGAGTTTTTTTTCACGAGGTTGCCTACGGATGAGCAGGCATGCAAATTACGCAAGCTTCGACTTGGGACTGACCGTGGGCTACGGGCTGCGGCGCGTGGTTGATGACGACGAATCTCCGCAGGCTGTCAAGCGTCGCTGCTGCTGCCCTCGCCGCCGTCTGAATCGAGGCTTGAAGAAATCAGGAAGGTGATGCAGCTGCCGCTTATGGCGCACTTTTTGTAATGTGGCTTAAGAATTCTCTTTTCAAGCTGGAGCTTCTTGCATTTTCAGCACCAACAAACGTGCTTTTGCAGCGGGGCACGAATGCACTTATGTTCTCTCTCGTAAGAAAAACTGTTGTACCTTGATCCCCAGTGGTAGGTGTTCAAGCCCCATGCCATCAGTGACAAAGCCGCACACACATGCTTAGAAATTGTGAGTATAGAATTGCCACAGCTGAGTAATCATACGGTTCACCAAGAAGGAATTGGCCCTATTCCCCGTGTATCACGCGCCGCACCTCCAGCAGTTACAAAACGTTGGTCACAACTTTGAAAGTGTGTCAATGTGTAGGCCGCCTTTGCGGTCTTGGTAGTTAGAAACTGCCAGTGCGAACATGTGACTCCACTTGAGTGCTTTCTCAGCCGTTGTGCTGTTGCCGCTGCCATACCACCGTCCCTCACAATGCTCCAAAGGACACATATTCAAGCTGGACATCAGCCGCGCCACACATATTGAGTGCTACTTATGTGCTTGCATCGTTGCTCCAAATAAATGAGCATTTATTCACAAGACTGAAAACCAAACTTAAAGATGCATTCCATATGCTGGACACCAGCTGCGCTATGCACATTTGTTACTGCTTCAACTCAGAGGCCGCAGTATTGCTAGCAAATACGATATTCACCAATTCCAATCTCTGAAGTACTAGTGGTGCAGCACTTCTGCAGAGGTCATCGAGTAACCATAGCGGTTAACCAACACACCAGTGCATGATTAGTGTGCTCACTCCCGAACAGCCATTCAAGCGCTGTCCAAATTCGGATTTGTGTAGCAGTTGAAATACGGGGTGTTTTTGGGGCTCGTCCACTTTGCACCAACATCATACCGCCACCTTTCATACTGCCGCCTGTTTTGTAACAATATTTCCCAAGTACTTGCTCAAGTACTCAGCACTGATGAATGATTCACATTTACATGCGTTTGCTGCGGTCACAATGAGGCACAGTACCATGGTACTGTGCCTTCCCTCTTTTCACCCCAGTCACGGCACGATGCGTGCACTCTCGCTGACCTGCTGCAGAGACATGGGGACAACGACAGCGCACGCAACTACCTGCTGATGGAGCTGGAGAAAGGGATCCCTGAGTCCCTACTGGAGCTGCGCGACCACTGCCAGGAGCACGGCTGGCCTGAGCCCGCGCCGCACATGATCTGCCACGCCTCAGAGCAAGACGGGTAGGGCGTCTGTTTTCAGTTCGACGTCAAGTACGCCGTGCAGGTGATGCGCATAGTATATGCATATAGTGAGCCTGGTGGTGTCGTTCTGACGTACACGTTCAAGGTGCCTTATAAACTGCATGTGTGCCACATGGCACTCTGCGCAGCTCACAATGGTCTGGGGTGGGCTACATTTGAAGTTTGCATCTTCTAGCCATGCCATACGGCTGCAAGGTGCCTGATTTTGCATGGTGCGCTGTATGATGGCGGATTGCAGTGTCGCGCTTTTATCTATGGCACAGAACACATGACACGAGGGAGATGTCAGGTCAATTTCAAGCTTTGCTGAGGTGTTAGTACGCCGATTCGATTTGCTGACAGCAACTTAAGGCGGTTTGCTAGCAGGCAACTAGACTACCCCCCTTCAAACCCCCACAGCTGTCACAAGAGGAAAAGCCGCACTTGGTGCTGTGGGAGGTGTGGGGCGTGCATTGTTCAACCTAACCGTAACATCCACCCTCACCTAACCCTAGCACCACTAACCCTAAAGTCGACGCCGCCAAGCGCATCACTGGTATCTTGCCTTTCCATAGGATTTACGCCCCTCAATCGGAAGTATAATGACAGTACAACGCAAACTGTGAAAGAGCCGCATGTCGGTGACACTTTGGCAAGCCTGCATGCTGCCATATAGTATGCTATGCACATCGCAATCTCTAATGCGCTCCCTGGCAGGTCTGTCAGCAAGCTCACTGTGCGACACCATATCATACATACCTAGCGGCACAGACTAGATGAAGGTCCCTTTCAAGCAACACCATTATCAATCTGTTTACATAAATGTAATGCAAGACTTCCGACCTGGATACATACGACAAGTACGTATGGACTTGTATTTATAAAGGCCCAAGGGAGGCCGGGTTGCCTATGCAATCGAAAAGCTTGCGTCAACGCAGCAGCCTAGTCTGCGCTGTGCCCTAGGAGTTTGGATACCGGCGCCGCAACACAGCCCAGCATTCGCGCTCCACGTGTGTATGCCATGACGCGCTCCGCCAACTCCCGCGCCAGCGATATGCTCAGCTCAATGTGGATCTGACGCTTAGCTAACCCGGCCTTGCGTAACACATCTGCCTTCCCCCCCCCTGAGCACAGTGCTGAGTGCATTGCCAACTCCTTAACAAAAAGGCTTGTCTGCTTGCCCAGCCGTCCGTACGACTCCTGCACGAATGGCACAAAAGCCCAAGATGACGTCAAGGTGCCGGTGTGGTGCTTGACCTTCGCGTCCTCCCCCACCCCAGCAGCATAGCCGTCCGTGTTCGAGGCATTTGTTTTGCTAACCCTACGACAAGTACTTGTAGATTCCTTACAGCTAGATGCCAATCATCTGGGCTTTTTCGCGCCCTGAGCGAGAATTAATAAAAAGTACTTGCGTAACGGTCATCACGCACAGCGTACTTCCCTGCTGTCGAAGGGTGGCTTGAATTACAGCACGCTGCGTCTGCAATGCCAAAAGTCTGTGCGCGCTCGCACGCCTGCTTCGAGGAGCCACACTGCATTGTAAGGCACTGCGTCGTAAGGCAGAGCATGTGCGACACTCATTTAACAGACAGCTTCACAGTCTAGACAAACAATGAGAAACAACGACTCAAATGCGAAAATAAGATCTCACTGCGCCTGTGTTGTGTCATCAGGGTATGCTACGCTGACGTATTTCTTTGCTCCAACATGGCATCATGCAAATCCTTCAGCTCACCTGCAACTTGAAGTCGTGAAGTTGTTCAAACAATGCAACAGGCGAGGTGCGCTCCAGGCCAGGCCTATCTTACGTTCGTGCAATGCTAAATTTGAAATGTACTAATAATAATACTTGATACAATAATACTATAATAATACTGCTCACATGGCTGCTGGACTTGCGCCCATTAACTGCACAGATACATGTATCTGTTGGAATTCACTTCGCATTTTACTCATGGACTTGTATCGCTGAGCACTGGTGTACTGGAGCCCGAAAACTGACGTGCATGCTGTCATGATTAAATTCTGTCTTTGTGTGTGTGGGGGGGGGGGGGGGGGACTGCAGCTTACACCTCAACAAGTTCTACGAGTGTTCAAAGCAGACAGCTGGAGCGCCTTCCCTCACCTCACGCAACAAGAGCTGACAGGTCTCGCAGTGGATGCTTGTCCCGAACAAGGTGTGCATGCGTGAAAACCAACAGCTGCCCCCACAGGGTTACTCTAGACTATGTTGGCGCATCATCGTATTACAGCAGTATTGATTTGCATGAAGGATATCCAGGAGTGAATGGCATACTCCTGACATAGGTATGAAAGTGACTTTGCAGTTGCACAGCTGTCCTGATCTCAACAAGCTTCAGCGCATGTGACTTGATGTTGGGTGGTTTGACATGCTCCACTGCGATGGTGTGACACACAGCAGGAGTGCACACCGTGGAATGCAGCAGACAATTACTCTGAATCACCCCACTGTGCGTATACTATAGTCTGTGCATGTTTAGATGCGCAACAATGAGTGCATGCACAGTCGCAGAGCATACCTACGCACTTCAACTTGAGTCCATGCTGCACTTAAGCCGGTCTTCGGGTTGGCACATTTTTTGGCTGCCATCACTTGAGTGAGTGCAACAGAAGCTGGGAGCTGCGCTGTAACGTTGTTGAGCATACGTGCAAGTGAATTTTATTATTAAGCGGAGGTATACTTTGTTTCGAGCGCGTAAATAGCGCACAAAAGGTGCAGATGATCAACATGAAATGGAAAGGGCCGATTTTGATGAAGTTCTGTCCGAAACAAAATTCTAACTTTAGTGACACTGCTCAGAGCGCCTTTGCATGTTGCACGCCGAGCAAAGGCGGCAAAGCTCAAATGCTCGGCGAAATGCTATGAACACGTCAAATTGAGCGCATTGTGCAAATGCGCAGGGGAGCAGGAACAATGCATCAACCATCAGGGGCGCACTGTAGCCACAGCCACTGTTCAGCTTGGTGGGTTCAATCAAGTCAAAGAGCGCAGCTGCAGCACCTGCGTTCGCAGACACACCAAAGCCACAAGTATTCAAAAGCAATTGCAGCAACATTGCAATAATCCTAATCATGATGCGGTGCACCAACATTAACAAATTGTCTTCTAAGAACAACAGAAACGATGCCCGCACTCAGCTCTCGCCCCGGATGCCTCTTTCTCCCGCGCAGACTCCCCCCACTTCTTCGTTGGCCACCACGACCCCCAGCCAGAAGAGGAGTACAACTTCACATTCCTTCCCGAGGGCGGTTTCACCCAGCACACGGAGGTCATACCACCTGACCCCGCGGATGAGCGCCTGATCATCGCCTGCAAGGGCGCCGGCGCTGAGCTCAAGATGTGGTCCCGCGTCGATGAAGGGGACTGGCGCTGGCACAGCGCTGACGCGGTGCCTGCCGCCGCTGAACGTGACAGAAGCCGAAATGACAGTGCTGAGCGCTGCGGACGCCGCGTGCTGCGACGTGCTGCGCGAGTTCGATTACGCGCTGCCGCCGGTGGGGGAGGGGGGGGAAGGGGGCGCGGTGATGACACGGGAGGACCTGGAGTGCCTGTTGCAATGCTGGTGTTAGACCGCAGTGCAAAGGAGCATATGCGGAAGTAGACACATAGCGTCTTTCTGCAACAGCGCGTCATGCAAAAATGAACATCTTGGGCTGCATGCCTGCGTCGCCAGGCGTCATCATCAAAAGCCCAGCACGCTTCAGATGCGGGCCTGACATCAGGCTGTCGAGCTGCGAGAGTGACGCACATGCGCCTGCCCCGGGTAAAGAGAAAATTGAGCAAAGCTGAGCATGTACACAAGAGTACACATTGCATAGCTTGTTTTTGCCTTTGGTGCTAGTTTTTCACGTGACTTCTCTGCTACCGTAGTGTGCGCCTCGGCAAAGACACTAATGAAACACAATAAAAGATCCCAAACTAAAAATTACTTCGAAAAGATTAAAAAGCTTAATTTGTTTACAGAAAATTACAGTACAATGGAATTTAAGTACCAAGGGAAGAATTATGCGGTAGCAAAATACCCATCTCTCACAAGACACCGACACCTGCAGCAACCCCCCCCCTGGCCTCTCAACCTGCGTATGTATCCGTGTTCATGGCTGTCGCGCATGTTCTCAACGGACCCTGGAGAAGCGTCTTGCGCACATCGACCATTTCTGCTCCTCAACATGTTACAGTTCGACGTCGCAAGCAACGATGCTGCGTCGTCTTCTTTTCAGAAAAGCGTTGCTTGCTTTTATTAAAAATTGTAAAATATATTTCAATTCTCTGGGAGCAGTGGTGTTAACAAGTAGGGGGGGGGAGGTAGGGCTTTCAAACCAATTCCCATTTTTGTGCCCCTTGTTTCCTCGTGTTTCGCAAATGCGACACAAAAACAAGGATTGGTAGGAGGGCCACAACTAGGGTGCCCCCAAGTGTGCTGGCGCATAGAAACAGTCGAGCCGCAGCATACCAGCTGCGTGACACTTGGTGAGGCCGCATAAGCCGCAAGGGCAACTTATTGTAAGTAGCCCAGCCCACCAACGCTCACAGGCAGCTTCATGGCGCGAGCAACAGCAAAAGCAGCCTGCGTTTGAAGTTCTGCGCTTTTTCAGAGGCCGAATCCTGTAATTGCTTGCGTCAGGGTGCTTGCCAGCACGCCGTGGATAGCAGCCGACAGTCCACGATAGATAGCATCAGTTCGTCCCACTACGAGTGCAACGCGCGCACTGTGTCGACACCGGTTCATCGTGCTTTCTTGGTTGTTGCAACAGGCCCAACAACAAACGTACAGCAGTTGCAACACACAGCGAGAGCATGCACGTTGCAGCTGGCGATGTTTACTGGCTACTATAGGATACATTTGACATGGTGTGCGCCAATCGTTTGTGCGCGTGTGGCAACGCGCAAGCAATTGCATCTTGCAGAAAAGCATTCAGCAACACCAAAAATGCATTTTCGAGCCGGTGGCATGAAGCAGACGATGTCGTGGGACACTATACGACAGTAGCAACCTGAATTGAGGCCACGGGCATGCGTGCGTGGCGTGTGCGCGCCGGTGGGGGGGTCGGGGGGGGAGGATTCCTCAATCAACTTGAACTAACACTTGAAGAATGAGAACGTTTATTCTGCCGCTGTAGCGTGTGCCGGACCGCAATTATTGGATGAGGCAACGATGTCGCATATGTTGCGTGCTTGCTGCTGCCATATCGTCTGTGAGCTTTCGTCTTCGAGGCTGCCTACGGATGAGCCAGCCGCCCATGCGAGCGAGCTTCGACTTGGGTTTGACCGTGGGCCACGTGCAGCGTCGAGTACCATCCGACATGAACGGCGACTCCATAAACACTTCCGAGGGCTTAAAGCGTTTCAAGCTAGAGGAAGCAGATCTTCTGGATGCGCAGACCGCTGTTGCGGCCCTATTCAGGGAGTCGCGCTTCCCAGGTTAGTGGCGATCAAGTGCACCGGGCCATAAATTTGTACATTTTGGACAATGTAGTGCCAGTCACATGCCTCTAACAATCTGACTGACTACGTGCTTGGGACATAGCACCTTTTGCACTGCATACAACCCCTCTGTGCAAGCCAGCAGCGGAGTGGCAAAAGGCCATCCACGCTACGGCACCGTCACGACGGTACAGACCGGGGCGTTGAAGTCTCTTGACGCATGGCATGGCCGCTTTTCTGCACACGCTGCCCACATTTGGGCAGAACACGCACCACAGCAGCACTGATGCTGTTTGGGTGGTGCTCTGGAAGCAAGCCATCCTCACTATTTACGGCTAAGTACCTGGCTACCTGTTTCATCCCAAAAGCGCTCCCTGTCCCGAACCGCTACTGCAGCATCCAAACGTGCACCTCACCCCCCGTCACCACTGCAGTCAGCTTTGCTATTTGAACGACACAGATAAATTTTACCACATGTAACGCTTACACCTCACACCTCACCTGCACACCCGCACAACTGCGACGTTCGTCGCACACCGCGGCTCAGCAGGCATCAGAGTGTGCTGGCGCAAGGACAAGCACATTAGGCCAACAGAGAGCGGCGGCTGGCGCAAGGCACACGTTGTGCGTTAGTGCAGACATTGAGCTCATCGCTGCTGCAACATTGCTCTTCGCGTTCATCGAGTTCTAATGAGCGCCAAACGCCAATGATGTCAATTAAAGCTCACCTGCGAAGCACCCTGCTCCCAGTGCACTCTCATCGCCCCCAGGTAGCACTGAGTCTCTCATTTGCCTGCCCCCACCTGCCGCTGACGGTCTGCCTCGTAATCGCTCCAGCTGCCAGCCAGGCACAGCAGAAAATAGCTGTACAGGCTGCGCCTATCGCCCACGGTGTCCGCCCTCCGCAAGCACCTCATGAGGTGCATGGCGCTTCGCTTGTGGCCGTTGCACAACGCGCAGGGAAAGGCACGCCAGCGCACATGAATGCGTAGCTGGCCAGCAGGCGGCACAAGCGTCCGTTGCCGTCTTGGAAAGGGTGTGTTGTGATTATGGCGTAGAAGAGATCCGCTGCCGCTTGCACGGGATGCTGAGTTGTGAGAGCGGCGTTGAAGTTGTCCACAGCGGACTGCACCTCAGCTCGTATATTCTGGGCCTTTGAGTAGATAAACCCGGTGCCTGAATGACAAGGCGTTGTCCTGAATGCGCCCGCCGTCACAGCTTTGCCGTCATCGTCAGAGAGGCCTTCCATGAGGAGGTGATGGGTGCGCAGAAGCATGTCCACCGTGAATGGCTTCGAGCCGGGCGCGCATTGAAAGCACCAATACTTGAGGGCCGCCACGTGCTGCCAGAGCTGCTGCCTCATACGCAGCTCCTCCAAGTCTGGTCGCCCTCCTGTCGCTGCGATTGCTGATGCGGTGTCTGGCGCAGCGATGCCGACGGCCTGCTCGTCATAGATCTTTTCCAACGTGGCGTGAATGGCAGCAGGCGCTGCAGTGCCGACGAAGGTCTGCTCAAGTTTGTTGGAGAGGTAGACGGTCATGATCGAGCTGCGCTTCACAAAGGTGTCCATGTACAACGCATCGGCTTCCGCCTTGTTTGCCAGGTAGTCACGCAGCAGACGAGTGCTGTTGATGTTGGCGGCGTGCAGGTCCTCCGCTAACGCGTACGGCAATGCTGCCATCGGCAACTCAATCATCCATCCCATCGATGCCATCGATGGACTGATTCTCGTGACTGCCTGTATGGGCTGGCTGAACAGCAAACCCCGTAGACACACTGCGCTTAAGCTCCGCATCGCTTGCCTATGTGTTGTGGCACACATGCTGCCAGGTTGACTACGACCTTTTATTCTTCAGGGTTACGACTTGAGTTCGTTCCAAAGGGGGTATCAGTAGCGTATATCATGCCCCCATCATTGATGGCTGGCTGAAGCCACAAGCAGAAGGTGGTTGGTGATTGGTTGGTTGTTGTGGCTGTTGTTGCCAGTGAGTGCAGTGACCCATCGGGATCAGGAAATACGATCTTGCCACAGGTGAATTTAGGCTGAGCAGACTCTCGGATACATAGGCTCAGGCTGGTTCTGCCTGGGGCAGCCTGACCTGCATGATATGCCATTAATGGATTCATGCAGGCTAACACCGCCATCACACAGCAACCATGTTTACCTCAACATACGCCAAATCCAGCCCTTGGAAGTGGCCATCACTGCCACATACCCCCCTGTGAGTTACACCCGCATCAACTGCTGACAAATATGGAAAATTTGAGGCCGCCCAGACTCTCAGAGAACATGTTGTAGACATATTAACCTGGATACAACCACGCCCCCGGTGGTCAAGGCCCCATATGGACAGCATGTAGACGCGTCTGATGTGACCCAGCGCCAGTCCAGATTATCTGATCAGCAAGCCAGGCACAGCACATGCCATCAGTGATTGTCCCAGACCTTCGAGTTTGGAAGCGTTGGAACGCAGTGACAACATTGACATCTGAAGATGACATCACATCATGATGCGGCGCCGCCTTTAGCACTCAGTCTGCCATGATTCTATAGACTCACTTGAAGTAGTGGATTGTCCGACTGAGTTACACCGGCAACAGCCCCCCTTCATCGACGTTTTCTGGGAGGTTGCAACTTCATTGAACCTCAAGGCACTAGTTGATTTTGCCAGTGGTACGTCATGAACCTTGGACCTTGACTATACTAGGAGCTACGGACATTGCTTCGACCTCCCTGTCCACCGACCTGGTCTGTTTGCCGACAAAAGCAACTTGATGGGTCAGGGGTACATCGTTCTGTGCAGATCAGCTACCTTGTTCTACTAGAGCATCGTGAAGTGCCAATACCAGCCAGCCGCTGAGGCCACTTCAAGCAAACTTTACAAAATGTAGTCCTGATTGGCACCTGATGTCCAGGTCGTGGCAGGCCGCACATTCAATGTGATTTTTTGAAGTGGGCAAGAGCGAGACCGTATGATGTGCCGTGAAGTTTCTTGAAGTTTACAGGCCACTTGTGATTCACGCACCTTAACACAGCAGAACAGCATCATAAATGTGTACTACAGTATAACCCCCCCCCGCCCTGCTGCTGCTGTCAATTGGCGGGAGTAGGGTCACCGCAGCAGTGTAACCGCCTTGTGCGCGAACTGGCGCGCAGACCAAACGTCCGCACGCCAAGTAACTCGCTGGCTCCAGGTCAATCGCGCCCATGTACGTCAAGCCCTAGGCTGGCATAGCGTGCACGGCATGACTGGCAGCATGACGTTCAACTTGGCGGCCACATAGTCTACTCCTTGCAGTGTGCGCGTAATGTCCGGCAGGGGATGCATGGGTTGCAGACCTGGGACCTGCAGCACTTGGTTGAAGCTGAGTACCAGCGACTCCTGAGCGCTGGCCACGCCGTCCTGCCGCTACTCGTAGTGAGGCGGTGGTTGCTGGCTGATGCCGCAGTCACGGTGTGGCGCTGGGCCAGAAGATTGCAAAAGAAAACATGTTGGGAAAATGACACTGTGTCACCAACTTGAATGGGTACGCATGCCCTATTCTTGCTTGCCTTTATGATGCAGTGCGCTGAAACGTGTGCCTGACCCTGTGCATGTGAGATGGCAGTACATATACCTCCGATTCAAGACAGCTTTTGAGGTCGGCTTTGAAGATAACTTGAAGCTGGTGTACTTCGGGTGCATCTGCATCAAACAGCTGCGCCTGTCGTTTGATAAACTCGAAATTGAGTGGCATTTTGTGCTGGCATGATCGATAAAAACAACCGTTCCCAACTGCCAGAACTTCAACTTGAACATTAATTTCGGATCAGAACCTCAGCAGAGACAGCGACATCAGATCAGTGGTAGCTACCGTGCTGCTTGTGTAAAGCACATTTTTTGCTACAGTGTCGGCAGGCAAGTGCCACTCGTTTTTGTTTCTGGGATGTAAAGGTCTCAACAATCATGGATCATCCGAAAAGATCCAACTGACCAGGCTGGCACCGCAGAGCCATGGACGGAGGCGGAGCCAGGCTGCGGCGGCCTCAACGCACAGCTCGTGGCGCGGCCGCTGCTCAGCACGAAGCAGAAGACGCAGACCAAGCACCTGTAACATATGATGCAGGGGATTCTGGATTGCTGACCCAAGCGCTGTCTGAGCTGAGGAGCCACTGGTGCGTGGTGGTGGCCGTGAGCCTAGTCTGTGGGCTGCTGGCTGCAGGCGTGGTCCTTAGTCAGACTGGCGCGGCATGGGGACCTCTGCACAGCGACGCTGGGGCCGTCCACAAGGCCGCAACTGCTGCTGCGCAGGCAAGATTAGGGTGTCTGTGCAGTCATATGCTATTTACTCTGCAAAGACACACAGGGTATGATTATTTGATTTGTTGCTAGAAGACGCGCACAACAAATTGTAGCATTGGTGTTTATGTCCTGGTTTCCCCAGCTTGTAGTGGTGCGCACACAGGAATGATGAGAGTACAAGCGTTGCTGCGCGTTCGTGCGTCGCTGTGTTACCGCCATCATGCGCGTGTGCCAGCCACGTGCATGCACACAGGCCGTGCACGCGCAAACCTTCAGCTCGAATCCCCTCCACTCTCGCAGATGCGCGCCGTGCCGACGCCGGACGAGCAAGCGCGCATGCACGGCGTACTCCTGCGCGCGGCAGCCACCGCGCAGCTCGGCGCGCGCCGCGGCGAAACGGTTCGCATCCAGGCGCTGCAACCTGCCTCAGATGGTGATCGTGCACGCGCCGCGCCGCCGCTGCCGAAGCAGTTCTACACGGGGCGACACCTGGGGGTGAGCGCGTGGAATCCGTGGGGCGCGCGGGCGGGGCGCGCGGAGAACGGCGCGCGGAACGCGCGGCTGCGGCGCGCGCTCGAGGCGCTGGACCCGCAGCCCGACGGCGTCTACGACTGGTGAGTGGAAGTCCGAATCTTAGTGTATAAAATGCAGCACACGAGAGTCGAAGTCTCTGCAATACTATTGGTAGCAGTGAGAATGCAGACGGAACGCGCGGCTGCGGCGCGCGCTCGGGGCGCTGGACCCGCGGCCCGGCGCCTACGACTGGTGAGTTGAATTTTTAGTTGAAGTAATCGGAATGCAGCACGCACGATCTATAGCCCTTTCTATATCACTGGTGGCAGTGAGAATGCAGGCCACGTTTTGCGTTTTAGAGAGGCGAACGGCGCGCGCAAAGCGCGGCTGCGGCGCCAGCTCGGGGCGTTGGACCCGCGGCCCCAGACGGCGTCTACGATTGGTGAGTTGTCCTTGTGGTTGAAGGTCATCGAATGCAGCACGCAGGATCTGAAACCCTGTTTATGCCACTGGTGGCAGTGAGAACGCAGTTCACATTTTTGCCTTCCAGAGAGAAACACGGCGCATGGAACGCGCGGCTGCAGAGCACGCTGCACTCGCATTCTGACACGCCTGGTGCGTCGCCTGTGCTGATGGTCTACATATGTGAAGATTTGTGGAAGGCGATAAGCGCATACATTTGCCCAACCAGACCAGTGGTCGTCGCAGTGAGGACGCAGTGGAGCACTTGTCTTCCACGACAGAAAATGGTGCGCGGGATAAGCGGCGGCGGTTGTATCGGAGGCTTCCGCAGCACAACCAGTTCACACCTGTCCCTTGCGCGTCCGTTGGGCGCTCAGCACGTCGGCGTGCTTTACTTGAAAATCAACAAATGTGGCAAAGCAGTTGATGGCTGCAGCGGGCACCCTTGCACGCAGCAGCCTCAGCGCTCGGCAACTCACGAGAGATCCGCAATGTGGGAGCGTTGTGATGCAGCAGCGCTCCACACAGAGGCATGTTCAACAGCGCTGGAGTCGTGGTTCTTACCTACCACTGACTCTAGCTTTAACCTGGACCCGGAAACCCTAACGCAATGTTGCACTTGGGGGTGCTCTATCATAATGATCATGTGTGCGCTGCGGCGATCACCCATAGGCTGGATGCACTGCAGCAGTGCGCTCGCGCTGCGCGTTTGCAGCTGACGCGCCCCGTGTCAGCACGGGCGCGTGCGCGTGCGCTCACGTGACGACCAGCAGCAGCGCTGAACAGCAGTGCGCCGCCGCGTCGCACCGCTCTCAACTCTGCCAGCACCTGCGCCATAGCCAACGCCTTCAATTCACCATGACACAAAGCGGGCCGCCCCTACATCCAATCCCAACTTCAACGTTGAAGTCATTTACTTCAACCCCTGACTCCCCATCACACCTTAACACTCTCAACCGCAGCACGTGGACCTGGGAAGACGAGCGCTGGGAGGGCTTCATTGTGGAGTACGCGCTGAGCAGCCTAGCAGCAGCGGCAGGCGGCGCAAAGCACACGCGTGCAGCCCCAATATGGGGGCCCGCGCGCGAAGCAGTGCTCCGCACGGCACGTCACTTCCAGCAGTTTGCGGTGTACGAGTGGTACCCTACGGTGTGGGGGGAGGGCGCTGCGGCGGCAGCGGCGGGGGTGGGCGGTGATGCGCACCGGCATACTAGCGTGCTGCAGGTGGTCACGCCGACGCGCACGGGCTTGCAGGCTCTGCGGTCCTCGGCGGTAGCGTACGCCGCGCCTGCCTGAGGCGTAATGTAACTGCCGGCCTGCCCATCAGGGGTGTTTGAAATGGCGGTGCTCGTACCTTGGTGCATGGTGTTTGTTGAGTGTGCGGTTGCTGTTTGAAAAAAGTGCATGTGTTGTGTTGTTGTCTCGGCGAGCGACGCCCGATCTTTCCTGCACTCGAACGTAGCAAGTGTGTCAAAGGCAGCTGCGCATCTGTGGGCTTGAGGGGTTGTTGACTGCATCATGTCAGCGCAGGTATATCTTTGTCATATTCTTGTTTATGCGTTGTCCAGCTTTGCACTTGCTACAGCAGTGCTGTGCACTTCCAGGCTGTGCAGTCCCAGACTCCAATCACACAGATTTGTCAAAGTTTGCCCAGCTCAGGCTTGTGTTTTAAAAAATAGCACCAACAGGTAGGTATATATATTTGGCTATGGCCCGAATCGGGCCCGAGCGGGACTCACAGCGATCAAACAAAGCAGCGAGCGAAAGAGGACACAGGAGAGCAGCGCAAAGGGTGAGTGTGTGGAGCTGGCTGAGGCCGCGAAGTACATGCTGCCTCGTCCTGGTGTTTGTCCGTGGCCGTCAGCGCTTGTGGTTTGCCCTTGATCAGCGCTACAAAAGTGTATGGGTTTGCACAAGGCAAAGCTTCGGCCGCCGTTTGCGATGGCGTGCGAGTAATAGCAACGGTGTACTAGCGCTGCAAAGATGAACATACTTTGATTGCTGGCGATGTCCTCTGTGAGCTCATTGTGCCCACATCTTTCCCTCTGTCCACGCCAGGAATAGCCTCACTCATGGCGGACGAGGAACCAGATACTGCCGCCTCAGCCGCTGGCGGTGAGGATGCAGCAGCAGCTGCAGAGGGTGGCGATGCCGCCGTCGATATGAATGCCATGTTCGATCTTAGCGTAAAGAAAAAGAAAAAGAAGAAGCCCAAGAAGGCAGAAGGAGAGGACGGAGAACCAGCAGAGGGCGGCAAGGCCGCCGAAGGCATCTGCAGCTACCCCTACGAAACACTGCTTGAAAGAATACAGGCAAGTTGCGGCTCTCTGAGTACCTAGTATTGTTGACACATTCAGTTTCAGTTTAGTTTGTATGCTTGTGCGCGCGCCGTGCCCAGGTCTATGATCGACAAGATGAGCGCTGAATGGTTACCGACTACTGGTGTTGACCATATTATGCCATACCACACACCCATAAGCTGAGACCACGGCACCGCAGCGCGCGCACACACTCTTCATCACTCACCTGCATTTGCAAGTACTACCCTCTGTGATGATTTAATTTGACATGAGTTGCAGTACTTTGGAGTCAGTGCACTTGCCAAGCTCGCATTACATGCGTAGGCATCGCCAAGACAGGCACTGCGATTTGGCTGAGGCGGATGAGTGGAACGCACCCGTTGCCAATGTCAGCAAGACGTAACTTTGTAGAGCTTGCACCTTAGTCAAAGTCTGACCTCATTGAGGCGGAATGCTTTTGTAGACGGCAGAGCTAGTTGCGCTTTCGCAGTTGCAAGCGCTGTACCTATTGCATTAACGATGTCACCGCGGTCTATGATCGACAAGATGAGCGCTGAATGGTTACCGACTACTGGTGTTGACCATACTATGCCATACCACACACCCATAAGCTGAGACCAGAGTGACGTCGTTTTTATGTTAGTGCTGTACTACCATTTGTACCTCGAGTAGAACTTTCAACTGTATTGCAGCTGAAGTCACTGCGGTCTATGATCGACAAGATGAGCGCTGAATGGTTACCGACTACTGGTGTTGACCATATTATGCCATACCACACACCCATAAGCTGAGACCACAGTGACGACAGCATCAGCCAACTATACACAAGTGTTGGATTACGGAAGTTTTGGTATTGTTTGGTTGATGGCGGAGCAGAAGCCACGAGTTCTTGCCAGTATTCAACATATCACCCTTTGCTACCTAGTACTCAACATCAAGAGGCGCAGTCACACTGCATGCATGGCATCATATGGAACTGACCGACGCCTGTGAAGTATCGTCGGATCACAAACTTTGATGTGAAGAAGCAGCTGTCTACACAATCCTGCCAAAACACAATTCACTACGGTCTGTGATAGACAACGTGAGCACTGAATGGTCCATCGACTTCTGGTCGTGACCTTGACGTTTACCAAATCACCCATAGAATCTGAGACCAGCGTGATTTCTGTTTCATCAGCAACACCCGTGATTTCATGTTTGTGAAGGCAGCCAGGTGTACAGTGCACCGCCATTGCCTAGAGTGCCAAAAGAGCATTCACTCGCACTCGCACGGACGAATCCTCGTCCCTATGACTTTATCCTGTTTGGCGCACTTTTGTGCCTGTTGCCTCCAAAGCCCGCTCGAAGATGCTCTTCGCACAGTCATTCAGCTGATGCCCCCCCCCCCCCCCCCTTATCTGGGCCTCAACCCCCCCCCCCCCCCCCTGCTGGGCCTCCAACCCCCCCCCCGCAGACCCTGCTCCACGTGAACAACCCCGAGCTGTCAGAGCGGTCGCGCATCACCCTCAAGCCGCCGCAGCTCATGCGCATGGGCACGCGCAAGACCGTGTGGGCCAACTTCCAGGAGATCTGCAAGCTCATGAAGCGCTCGCCCGAGCACGTGTTCTCGTTCGTCGTGGCGGAGCTCGGCACGGAGGGCAGCGTGGACGGCAACCAGCGGCTGGTGAGTCACTCACCCACTCACTCACTCATTGACTTGCATACTTGTGTTCAGCTGGTGGTACCGGTGCTCGACATGGATGGCAATGTCGATGGCAAACTTGTGTCTGTGAGTCTTTCATTGACTCACCTGTGACTCAATTACTCGTGTGTTATGTTGGTGGAGCCCGGCAAAACGGAGGGCAGCGTGGGCGTATCAGCAGCATGTGACGTGCCTGATGTGATGCGTGACCTAGGAGAGACCTGTTGCCTGAGCATCTGACGCCAGCACCGCTTGCGCGCGTCTTGAGCACCGTCATCATCATGTGTGCGGATTCATGGGGGCTGTTGCATGTGGCGACGCGCTTTTGCGTGCTCGACGCCTCTCTTCCACCCTCATCGCTGCTGTGCCAGCCCTGTCGCACGAGCATGTGATGTGCCAAATCACGGACTTCACTCACTGAACCGCAACTTCATGCGGTGACGCTCCTGCTGCCGCAGGTCCTCCGCGGCAAGTACGTGCCCAAGTACATTGAGTCGCTGCTGCGCAAGTACATTGTGGAGTACGTGACGTGCCAGATGTGCCGCAGCCCCAACACCACTCTCACCAGGGACCCTGTGAGTCGCCTGCACTTTGTGCACTGCCAGGACTGCGGCTCCTCCAGGTGCGTTTTCTTTTGCTTTCTTGCAATCTGCTGTTGCTGGTGTGTGATTTTCACATACTGCTTACTTAGATGCATAGGTTAGGGTTTGGGTTAGTATTGTGTGTTGCAGCGCTCACCAGGGACCCCGTGAGCCACCTAATCTTGGTGCACTGCCAGGACTGCGGCACCTCCAGGTGCGCTTTCTTTCCTTGTTTGTGTTCGATTCACGCAGTGCATGTTCACCCAGGTGTGTAGGTTAGGATTTGGGTTGGGGTTGGGGGTAGTCTTTGTGTGTTGCAGTGCTCGACAGCGACCCCGTGAGCGCCTGCACTTTGTGCACTGCCAGGACTGCGGTCGCTCCACAGGTTTGCAATCATCGTTCTCCCTTGCGATTTACTGTTGCTGTTGTTTGTTTCAGGTATATGCTGTGTGGTCAGAAGTGTTGAGTTTTTTTGTGTTGCAGCGCCCAGCTTTGAGCTTGTCGGCCGCCGGCAATGTGTGTATGCAGTTCTCCTATTCTTGCGCAGCCAATTCTCTTGCAGTGTGTTGTAGTGTGGTTTGCACATTCACTGAATGTGGGCGCAGGGGCTCGTGCGTTTCCTGTCAGGGACGCCGTCAGTTGTCTGCACCGTGTGCGTCGTTAAGACTACTTGCGCCCCCTGGTGCAGGTGCAACTCCCACACTCGAAGTATGCGCACATCCTACGTACAGGGATAACGTGGCCTGCAAAGTGTACTTGGAGTTAATTGGCAGGGCGCAACGAACCCCTGCGTGTGTACTCTCTCTGCACTCCGTGTACTCTCTGTGATGTATCTTGCCGCTGGCACTGACACTGCCGCCTTTCATGTATGCTCGCCGCCTGTTGCAACGCTCAGGTCCGTCGCGCCCGTGCGCTCCGGTTTCCACGCACAGACGCGCGCCGACCGCCGTGCCATCCGCAACGCCGTCAAGTAATCGCGCTCCTGCGCTGCCTTGCGCGCTGCTCCGCTGCGCCATCACCGCAGCGCTGCCGCTGCGTGTGCGGTCTCGACGAGTGTGCCCGTGTACATAATGCCAATCACATGGAAGGAAAGGATGTGAATGCCGCTCGCTCTTGTGCTCTGTTTTTGAGAATTGGATTGTGCTGTGTGTGTGTTGTATTGGTGTAACAGCTGTGGTCTTGTCGAATGAAGGGTGACAGGTGTTTTGTGTGAGCGGGCATCAGTGTCAACAGTGCCTTGGGTGTTTATGGGATCAGTAGCAGATCGTTGACGTGTTGTACTAGCAATTTCAACACACGCCGGCGCACTCAAAGCCTGCAGCTGTCAGCTTGAGTAATCGTGAAGAAGCTGAGCGCTCATAAAACTTGATGCTGAGCATCCTCGCCTGAAGATTGAACCAAGTCGGCAATGCCCACTGCACCAGCTCGCCAATTTGTCTCTGAGCATATGCAAGCGGTCCAGAGTGCGTCTGCACCTGCTGCACGGAAGCGACAGGCGAATTGTGGCGAAGGAAGGCGTCCCACATTGTCAAGAACGGCAAACGGCACACATTAGAGTGATTGCGCAACCCTTTTGACGGCTCACATAAAGCACGTGAACTGCGATTTCTATTGTGCAGCAGGAGTTCTACCTTGCCGTTCAAATGAACGAAGCAAGTAATCTGCAATTTGTTGTTGATGGGCCACTGCATGAGGATACTGCAGAAGTGGGACTTTCTGCGCAGCTTGCAACTACTGTAGCATTCAACAAACTACAGCAGATTTTTCATTTGCTCAGCAGCTTTCATTTGGTTTGTATACAATCAGTCCACCACACACCGAAGGTCACGTCGTCATTTTTGGGCGATGTAAGTGCAGCAGCCGTGATGTCAAGCGCCAACAAGAAGGAGACACACTTGGCCTGAAATGTGTGATGTGCTGCTGTGTATTGATTGCAATGGGACACAATTTAGTTGGCTAACGCATGACAGGCACCTTGATTGACACCTCCTGCATGCCTCGCATACGTTAAAGGCATGGCGCGCACGCAAGGTGTCGCAAACAAGCAGATGTGAACCCCCCTTCATGACACACTTCCCTAGTGGCTAGCCCCCCACCCCCCTTCTCCCGTGCCCCCCCCCCCCCCCCCCTCAACTTAACTTTGCGTTGTGTGTTCACCCTGCCGACGTGCAACTGCTGCGGCAGATGGCCATCATTCACGGGGCATTGCGCCCTCGTTTCCGCAAAGTTGCTCCCGCAGTCTTCCTTGCAGAAAGTGTCAACGGCACTTTAGCGTGCGCACCGGCGTATTGCCGCTGCCATTCCATTTCAAACAAACATCACTCAGGCGGGCGGCGCCTAGGCGCAGTGCAGCTTGCTCACGCTGTCAGCCCCTGCCACCCGAAACTGCATAGCACTGGCCACTTGCAGCACGCGCAGCCCCCCCCCCCCCCCCCCCCCTGCAAAACCCCCATTGCTATCGCCATGCCTGCACGACACGCTGCCGCCGCCAGCCGCAGCGCTCGGGCAGCCTCACGAGCTCTGCACCGCGGCCGCGGTAGATTCGTACGCGATAGCCAGCGCGCCGAACGCCGCGCCGCACAGCACGCTCTCCGTGAAGCGCGCGCGCCAGAACCGCGCGTTGCCGCCGCCACCGCCGCCGCCGCCGCTGCCGTCGCCGCCGTCGCCCGCCGCCGCCGCTGCCGCCGCCGCCGCGGCGCTGCTGCGGCCGGCGCGCGCGGCCATCGACGCCTGCGACGAGGGGCTAGACGCACCGCCGCCGCCGCCGCCGCTGCCGCCGTGATCGCCCCCCGGATGTCCCCCTGTCCTCAGGGACCCCAGCTCGGAGGCGAGGGCTTCGACTTCGTCCTGCAGCGCGCGGCGCTCGTCCTGGAGCTGCGCGGCGGTGTCGCGCGCGGCGTCGCGGTCGTTGAGCGCGCGCGCCAGGCGCTCCTGCAGCGCCGCCAGCGCCGCCGCGTCGCCTGCGGAATAAACACCGCGCATATGCGCATCGGCACCAGATAAGGGTCAATAACATGGCATCCACAATTGATGATAACGACGTCGATGGCGCAAAGTACATTGCGGAAAGTGCATGTGGCTCCATGCTTAGTCTTGACGCCCTGTTTTTTAGCGCGCGCGCCAGGCGAACCTGCAGCGCCGCCGCGTCGCCTGCGGCCGCCGCGTCGCCTGCGGAAGAAACGCCATGCGTATGCGCATTAGCACTGGAAAAGCGCCAGCGACATGGCGTTTTTGTGATGGCAATCATGACGGTGTTAACGCAAAGCTGCATTGCGGGAACTGTATGTGGCTCCGCGCTCAGTCACGACGCCCTAGAGAAGTGTGCGCCCAGGTCTTGTCGATGCAGCGTCGTACAGGTGTACCGAGATGCGCCGTATCGACAACACCTGGGCGCACACAAGCACCTCGGTGACACATGGCATCCAAGAATGATGGCGGTCATGACATTGATGGCGCAGAGCTGCGTTGCGCAGGGGTTTGTATGTGGCTTCACGCTCAGTCATGATGCCCTGTCCAGTACCGGTAGTGTTCAGAGCCGAAGTCGGCGTACGGCGCACGACGCCACCGACACACTCACAAGTGAAGTAGTGCACAGTGCTTGCTCTGGAACTGGCGCGGACGCATCACGCACGCACACGCAGTCATCGAAATGACCCATGCGTAAAGCAGCACTGGCAGCGGCAGCAGCGAGTGCATGAGGACGTAGAGCGCTGCCGCAGCTGCAACAGACACCCACAAACAATGCACCCGAACCCACCATGCAACAGCATGCACATGCGGGTAATGTCACTGCGGGCAGTGAAACGCTCACCTCCTGCACCGCCGGCGGCGGCCGAGCTGCTGCGGCGGCTCAGCGGCGGCGGCGGCAGCGCGGCAGCGGCGGCGGCGCCGGCGCCGGACGCCTGCGCTATCATCGCCAGCTCCTCTGCCGTGGTAAGATTGGCGCGCGCAGCGGCGACGCGCGCCGTGAGAGCATCCCACGACGCCGCTGCCTCCGCCGCCGCCGCTGCCGCCGAGGGCGAGCCCGCCAGCAGCGCAGCAGTGGCAGCGGCAGAAGCGGCGGCGGCATCAACTGCGGCCTGCCGCGCCGCCGATAGCGGCGCGGGTGGCGGCGGCGGTGGCGGCTGCTGCTGCTGCTGCGCCTGGCGCAGCGGGCGCGATGGTGCTGGGTGTCAGTTTCTTCAAGCACACGGAGGATGCCGTACCAGCTAAAATATGACATCCGTCAAAATAAGTGAATGCCTGCGGTGCTCGCACCACGCAGCACAAGCGTCTGGAAGATCACAGCGATGGATCTAGGATGGTGGTGGTTGAACGCGACGATCAAACACGCATGCATAGCGGTGGCTGACACCAACCAAGTACGCGTCTGTTGTGAGTTTCGGCTGCTCTGCCAAGAATCGATTGCATCACGCACCTGCTGCAGGCGCCGCTCGAACGAGGCGCGCATGCGGCGCTGGCTCAGCAGCAGGAAGTAGCGGCCCCAGCGGTGGAGGACGCAGAACATGCGCTGCGTGCGCGCGTGCGCGGCGCGCGCTGCCGCCAGCTCCGCACTGAGCCGTGCAACGTCGTCCGCTTGCGGAGCGCTGCTGCTCGCTGCTGCGCCCGCCGCCTGTCCATCAGAGGATGCACCATGGAGGAATAAGTTGAAGTTTGGTAAAGCTGGCCGTCTTTGTCAGGGAGCAGATGCATGCCATATGTACGTACCATATATACATACCACGCACAGAGCAGTGGGGGTGAAATGCATATTGTTCGGGCACACAACTCATAGCGAGGATGTCTTACGGTGTACGCAATGTTGAGCGCATGATCCTCTGCCAGGTACTTGACTCAATGGTACTACATTATCGGCACATGTTCATGTGCCATTCATGTGTTGGTCACCTGAGAGATGGTCATGAGCACGGCGACCATGAACCGTGTAGCTAACACAACTGGCACGGCCTGTATCATGCACAAGAAATAGGCACCCACTGTACACTGCGGGGCAAGCTTTTGTGCATTGAGCTGCCATTTGAGTCAGGATTAGGGTTAGAAGTAGGGTTAGAGACACACCATGGAACAATGAGTTGAAGTTTGATAGCGTGCACCATGCTAAGGTTGACGTTCAGTGATGTCACCTCCGGGTACCTGAAAATGAGTCTACGCATGTTCGGGGTACGTAGTATGCTTGTCGCTGAAGCGAGACAATTAGAGTTGGGGCGAGGCTATAGGTATAGGGTTAGGGACGCACCCTCTGAGTGCTGATGCTCGTGACGAGCTGGCCAATCACTTCAGCCAACGCGGACAGCGCCTCGCGCGCAGACCAATCGGACGTTTCTGGTGCGCTGAGCAGCTGACGCGCGTCCGCCACCTGAGGCGTGGAGGCGGCGCCACGCAGGAATCACATGGAAAGTGAGCATCAGATGCGATGACCTGTTGGAGGATCCGACGGTACCAAGTAAGGAAGGTGCGCATGAAGAAGGGCGCAAACGTGTGCAGGGACACGCCCGTGTGCACACCGCGCCACTGGCAGTGATGACTCAGAGTCATGACGGCGCTGGAAGCAAGCAGCGGTACCAAGGTGATAAAGATCAATAGGTTCCTGTGCAGGTACAGTCGTGTGTTTGTGACCTGTACTGTGCACGAATGCGGCGGTGGTGTCCGCTGTGGTGACGTTGGAGGCACACTATTTACAACGCCTTGACTGCTGAGCATGGCTGCTGCTTGCGCCCGCAGCGCCGCCAATGCTGTCGAGCGCATCGCAGAGCGCTGCTTTACCCCAACGCTCATCCTACTTTCATCCCTAACCCCAACCCAAATGATGTGTCAAATGCCTTACCTGCTGAGCGTGGCTGCCGCTTACGCCAGCAGCACTGCCGATGCTGTCGAGCGCATCGCAGAGCGCTGCCGCGGCCTCTGCGGCTCTGTGCGTCAGCGCCTCTGCCCTGGCCTTGAGCGCTGTCACAGCTGCCTCTGCATCTGCCGCCGTAGTGACGCCTGCGTGCGCAACAAGGGTTAGGGTTAGGGTGCACAGGTGAGGAGTTATGTGGCGTGAGCATCACAGTACGCAGCGCCACGCTGCCATTGCATCTGCCGCCGCGGCAACGCGCAAGTGGCAAGGATTGACAATAAAGAGCACACGGTGAGGATTCATTCATGGCTCATCAGCATTACAGTACTCAGCGACACGGCTGCCTCTGCATCTGCCGCCGTGGCGACGCCTGCGTGCCGAACAAGGGTAAGTGTTAAGAGGCGCATGGTGGGAATTAAAGGCCTGTCAGCATCACCATATGCGTTGTGCGCATGAATCGCTGCATTGATCAGGCGCTGTTGGTTGGCACTGGTCCTGACCGCTGCTGCCTCACCGTCCAATGACATCACAGCGCCAGCGGAGAAAGCAGGCACGGCAGCAAGATGCGATAACGCAGCAGAGCACCACGCTGTACACAATGTCACACACAGTGCATAAGGCGCAAGTGCCTGCATCAGAGAGCGCCTGATTTTTTTCGCTGCGCGCTGAGAATACCAGCAAGCACCTTGGAGCACCCGCTCTCTTCATCAGCGCCAGAGCTTGAAGTGATGCGGGTTCCGCCACATGGTCAAAACTTCACGCGAAAACATCGGTGCTAGGGCTTGAGAGAGCTGACCTCACCACGAAAAAACTCCAAGGGCGCAAGTACGCATGGCAGCAGGCAGCAGCAGCAGCAGTGCTCACCCAGAACCGCCATGATGCTCTGCAGGCTCGCCGCCGCCGCGTTGAACGCCGCAGACGTCGCCGAGCCGCTGTCATTGTCGTCACACCAACTGAGCGCTGCCGCTCTCGCCGCTGCGTGAACACGGGCAAGGCGGCAGAGAGGACATGTGTCAGTGGCGCGGGGGGGGGGGGTTGCTGACAGGCGGCGTTTGAGCGCGCGAGTGATACACAAGCAGTTTGCTGAAGCGCTTTGTGTATGCGCGGGCCTGCCCTGAGCACTGGCGCTAACCGGAACCCCTAACTTTAACCCTAATCATACTAATCCTAAGGCGTGCGCGTGCTTCACAGCAGACACCTGTGCATCGCAGTGTGTGCGTGCTTGTACATGCGCCGCCGATGTGTGTGCGGGTATGCTGGGGAGCGTGCAGGTAGTGCAGTCGTGTGCGCACGATGTCACGTGATGCTGCGGAAACGCCCGTCCATTGAAGAGAAGCAAGCATGAGCTGCGCGCTGCGCTGTTGGTCATTTTGTTGCTGTCACTTCAGCTGAGCGATGCTGCTCTTGCAGCTGCCAGGGCGTGGCGGCGCTCAAAACTGATGCGCAGCCAAGTTGCAAGCATGCACCTCAAGGGACGTGCAATGGTGAATGCGCAACTAAGCGTACACGAGCACGGGTCGCAAAGTGCTCTCATCCTGTTTGACTCGCATACTTTGAGACCCGCAGGCTAAGGGTTTGAGTTAGTGTTAGGGTTAGGGTTTGAGGAAGGTGCTGTCATCTCCGCTTAGGTTCCAGCCCTCGCAGCATGGAGGCACGGCAGCAGCAGACACCAGCACCGTCAGCGGGTGCTAGAGGACTGCCTGAATACTTCGAAGTATGAAATCGTTCATGACATCATACAATGACATCAGGTCAGCTTCAAAGACCTCAAGGCGCACTTTGAACAAGAAAAGTGCACGGCGCTCAGACACCACACAAACACACCGCCCGAACTCACCGTGATTCGAGCCGCCGGTGATGCTGGAGGCGAACGACTGTATGCGGGAGCGGGGGGAGCCCCTGGCAGCCTCGCAGCACGGCAGCAGCAGTCGGCAGCAGCGCCTGAGGACTGCATAGATGTGACTTTATTGATACTTCTATGATCATAAATGACATCGGGTCACTCTTATAGATGTCAAGGCGCACTTTGAACAAGAAAATTGCACAGCGCTCAGACACCAAACACACACACCGCCCGAACTCACCGTGACCCGAGCCGCCAGTGATGCTGGAGGCGAACGACTGTATGCGGGAGCGGGGGGAGCCCCTTGCAGGGCTTGCAGGAGCCCCCGTGCCAAAGGAGTTGGAGCGCGGCGGCGGCGCCGTTATTATCTGACGCATCGTGCCAATCTGAATGCGCACGGGGGTGGAACAAGTGCAAAGGGCGGAATGAGAGGCGTTTTGCGGAGATAGGGCGGCGCGGGGGGCGGGGCGGCGGGGGGGGGGAGTCTTGCAGCCCGTCTTGGGAGTCAATGCGGAGCACTAATTGTAGTTCATGGGAGGAAACGACACACACTGAGAAACGTCGTGGCGGCGCAATGATCCCACGGGGCTCAGTGCGGACGCGGAATGCTTGAGCCAGTATATTGCAGCTGAAAGTGGCGTGCGCAGTCCTTCAGGGACATGTCCGCATAATGTAATGGTTGCCTGTTCGTTCTTTGAGTTCTTTGAGCGGTTACGGCCAAGTTGCGCTGCGCACCGCATGTCAACAAACACCCCGCAAGGAACTGGGCATTGGCACATAGCAAAGAATGCAGGTCAGGCACGCCCGGTGGGCATTGATCACAGGCAATGGCCAGTAGATTTTCAGTGCAGGAGTGGGGTCACGATTAGGGCTAGAATTAGTTGATGGCGGTGCCATCATCTGCCATGTAGCGTAAGGGCAACACTGGGTTGGGGTTGGCGCTAGCATTACGGTTGGCAGGGCATGCATCAGAAGCGAATGCGCGTTTCGTGCATGTCCTGTCCTCAAACTCCGCCGCATGGAGCTGACCTCAAAGGCGTCTGCGATGACTTCCCGGTCAGTGCAGTCGCAAGAACGGCATCGACACCGACGCACGCCCCATGACCAAGGGGGTCCCGCGCATCGCTGGGGGGGGGGATGTGATCGTGGTGCGGGGGAGATCTAAATTTGGATTAAGACCTTGCCCTATCCACCAATGCCGACGGCACTTCCGTCAGCCGCAGTTATGTGTGTGTTGCAGTCAGACGCTTGCGCACGCCACCGCAAGGGTACCGTCGCAGCAGTCCATGACGATGGCTATAGGCAAAGCGCATGGCCTTCTTTTAGGACTGCATGCCACCTTCGCTAGCAGACGGTGTTTACGATGATCTTTGCTAGCAGGCGGTGTTTACAATGACCTGCAAACAACACGCAATTGTCGTGCCATCCGCGTCACATCAAGCTCGTAGCTCTTTCGATCCTGACTCTACTCCTATTTCTGAGCATCCACCCGTGCATCTGTGACAGGAGTGAGCCAACCCTTGCCATAATTCTAGGTAGCCCTACATCCTACCCCAACCCTCAGGCTACCCCTATGTATGTAACTCTACTCCTACCCTTACTTACTTATAATTCAGAGCTCGCCCTCCTCTTTTGCCTGCCCTCATATTTTTCAAACCTGGCCTGACCCTCATGCTAACCCTGATCCAAGCTTGATGCCGCGCCCTACCTTATCGAGCGCTTGCCCTCCTAAGATCAGCCCTGATGCTAACCCTAGCCCTAACTTTCTTGCGATACTCGCCCTGACGCTAGCCCTAACCCTAGCAGGAACCAGCAGTACGCAATGACTGAAACAGCTGTGCTCGGACTGGCGATGCACCCTGTCAGCCCCTAACCCTGCCTTGTCGGAGAGCTTGCCCTCCTCTCTTGCGATTCTCACCCCGATGCTAACCCTTACCCTAACGCTAACCAAAGGTCTAAACCCTACCTTATCGGAGAGCTTGCCCTCCTCTCGTGCGTGCCGCTGGCGCTCCTCCTGCAGGCTCTCGCGCGCGTCCACGAGGTGCGCCTTGAGCGCTGACACCTCCGCCTGAAGCGTCGCCACATCCTGCAAAGGTGAGTGAACGAGTAAATGAGTCATTCAGTAAATGAGTAGATGGGTCATTGAAGCAGCCCTGGAGGGTCAGCTCTGGCGAGTCGCCACATCCTGCGAGAGGAGTAAACGAGTAAACAAGTCATTGAAGCAGAGGGGTAGTCTTGGAGCATGTGTCGCCACATCTGCAAAAGTGAGTAAACGAGTATATGTGTCATTGCAACAGACCCAGAGTCAGTCTTGGAGCGTCGCCACATCCTGCAAGAGGGTCAACGAGTAAACTGAGTCATGAAGCAGACTACGGTCAGTCTAGGAGCATCGCCACATCATGCAAAGTGAGTAAACGAGTCATTGAAGCAGATCACGGTCAGCCTTGGAGCATCGTGCAACATGAGTAAACAAGTAAATGAGTCATTGAAGCAGACCAGGGTCAGCCTTGGAGTGTCGCCACATCCTGCCAGATGAGTCAATGAGTACATGAGTCATCGAAGCAGAACACGGTCAGTCGGAGCGTGCGTGGAGCACATCCTGCAAGAGGAATAAACGAGTATATCTCCACACATAAACTCACACTCAAGCCCCGCTGTAGCAAGACAGCACTTTGATACCTATTTGTTCTGCCGCACTTCGTCACCGGCCTGCGCCTAGAACATACCGTGCGTTCTGAGCAATGTTGACGAAGGGTTTTGTTGGAGCATATGGCAGTTACGTGCTCTTTGCCGTTTGCGCTCTGGACGGTTACGGCAGTTACACTTGCCGGCAGACAGACTACCACACATTCACTTCTAGCAGCACACGACCGGCGTCGGTCTTCTGTCGCATTTGTCACCTTAATGATGTCTAGCTCTGCCCGTGTGGCGCAACATTGCAGTGGGCAACAGCTCTCTGCATCGCAACAGGTTTGATAGGACGCCACCTCACGCACCTCGCGCAGGGACGCTTCCGCGTCCTCCTTGGGGAACAGTCCGCCGGCGCCGTTCTGCGGACCGCGCGTGAAGCTAGGGATCCTGCTGTGCCGCGTGGAACCGGGCCGGCTGCCGGACCTCCCCTGCTCACACATCGCGCAAAGAGCAAGAGGTTGCACCGTTGCACAATGTGAGGGGCACTGTTTGTCACGATGCTGGCATGCGTACTTTCGATTAGGCGTTGGTGTCAAAGGCTATGCGCCCTTGACGGGGTGCAATGAATGATTCAGCCTTCAGTGATGCTAGCAGAAACCGCAGGCCTGCAGCAATGTCAAACGACTTCAATGCGAAAAAGGCAATACCCCGGTGTGTGTCGATTCTGATTAGGGTTGGGTTCCAGTTGGGGATAGAATTAGGGTTCCACATGCGCCTCCTGACAGCTGGGCACACCGCAGTGCACTCGTCTTCACGGCATGCGCGAGGGCAAAATCCTAACGACGTGCGCCATTGACCTTAGGGTTATCTGCGATAGCACATGCATAGGGTTGCAAAAAAACGTATTTGGTCACACAAATACGGCGTATTTGGGGCGTATTTGGCAACCAGGAATATGTCGTGAGCAAATTTCAACATGTTAGTATGCTGCGTGAAGGGCGTATTTGTGGGGCATGCGGTGAGTCTGCTCAGTTAGAAGCGTACAGTCTGCCACAAAAGGGGCACTTGAACTCCGAAATAAACTTCAAAATACGCTTTTTTGCAACCCTACACATGCAGGCTACCTACCTCATGAGGTGCCTGCAGCTGGGCTTCGTTGGCCGCACAATGTCACGTGTGTCAATAACAACATCACAATCTGGACACGTATGTGTGACAGCCTTTGTAGGGATACATACCTCAAGGGCGGTCTGCAGCTGGGCCTCCTTGCCCGCATGCAGTGTCAAATACAAACATTACAGCATGTTGGGGTACATGTATAGACTCTGTAGGGATACATACCTCAAGGGCGGCCTGCAGCTGGGCCTCCTTGGCCGCATGCGGTGTCAAACACGCACATCACATTGGGGTTTGTATGTACGACAGCCTCTGTAAGGATACATACCTCAAGGGCGGCCTGCAACTGAGCCTCCTTAGCTGCGTGCGTGTCGCGCGCTTCAAACAGGTCCGTGTTGATCCTCTTCAGGTCGCGAATCTGCGCACGGGAGGCGGTCAGGGGGGGGGGAGCGGAGGGGTCAGTGCTCCGCGGAGCATACCTGAGAAGCCAATAAGCGTGGCATTAGACGGTGTGCAACGGGTGTTGATGCTCCTCAGGTCGCGGACCTGCGCGCAGGGAGGTGGTGGGGGGGGGGGAGGGGGGTCATCAGTGCCTAGCGGAGCATGCCAAGACACTAACAATCGCGGCAGCAGACAATGTGCAGGCGATGAGGCCTGGCAGTCCCTACATCAGCACAAAGCCCAACTGCAGGTAACGCCCGCGCAGCTTCATGTCCGCAGCGACCCCCAGCACCGCTCTCGCAGTGCCTAACCCTAACCTTAACCCTAGCTCGTGCGTGTCCAGCGCGCTCGACTACCCTAACCCTGACCCTAATTCCTTGCCTACATCCATCAGGTGATGAGGCCCGATCGCCCCTGCATCCGCAAACCTAACGCTAACCCTAGCATCGTACCGTACGGCAGCGCTCACGCACGTTCATCATCATGCCCTAATATTATACAAACCCAAAACTCTAACATTGTACCGTATGGCTGCCATACCCCTATATTGTACCGTATGGCAGCGCTCCCGCACCTTGCTCTCCACGGCGCCGAGCTCACCGCGGCGACGCCCTCGAGCTTAAGATTAGGGTTAGGGCCCAGCGCCACATCCCTCGCCCGCATCTATCAGGTGATGAGGCCCAGTCAGACCATCATCGTCATACCCCAGTATCGTACCGCACAGCAGCGCTCGCGCACCTTGCTCTCCACGGCGCCAAGCTCGCACCCCAGCACCGCCGCGACGCCCTCCAACTGCGCCAGCGCAGACCCCTCCAAGGCCAGCCGCGCCTTCAGCTCCGCAACTTCAAACTCCGCAACCTCGCAGCGCGCGCGCAGCCCACGCGCCAGCGCTGCCAGGTCCTCCGCGCCGCCGATGCCCTCCTCCGCCGCTGCCGCGGCGCCGGCGCCGCCGCCGAGGCCGCCGGCGAGCTCCGCACCCAGCGCCGCCAGCACGCCGCGCAGCGCCGCCACTGCCGCTGCCGCCGCGCGCGGCTCGCAGCCGAGCTCCGCCGCGACGCCGCGCAGCGCCGCCGCCGCTGCTGCCGCGTCGGTGGCGGCGGCGGCGGTGCTCGTGCGGCGCGAAGGGGAGCCCTGCGCGGGCGACAACGGCGCGCCGCCGCGGCGCGGCGACGCCAGCGGCGGCGAGCCCGCGCGCGCTGCCGGGCCGGAGCGCTGCTGCTGCTGCTGTGTCGGCGACGGCGGCGCGGAGCTGCGCGGCGACGAGCGGTGGCTCGACTGGTCCTCCTCGTCCCAGTCCCAGCCTTCCACCGCCGCCGCCGCTGCCGCCGGCGGCGCCGCCGAGGGCGCGCGCGAACGCGTGACGCTCGCCTCTGCTGCTGCTGCCGCGGAACCAGCAGGCGGCGCTGCGGCCGCGGCGGCGCGCGCAGCCTCGAGCTCGCGCTGCAGCTGCGCATGGTCGTGCAGCAGCGCGTCGTGCGCGCTCTGCAGCTCGGCGCGTGCCGCCGCTGCCTCCGCGGCGGCGCGCCGCAGCGCCGCGCCCTCCGCTGCGGCGGCGGCGGCGGCATCCGCACCGTCGCAGTCGGCGGCAGCGGCAGTCGCCTCGAGCTGTCGCTGCGCAAGGAGTCGCTCCTCCTCGGCGTCATTGTACCTGCAGCAGCGCCCAGCAGGGGTAGGGGTAGGTATGAGGGTGGCATAGTCAGCACCTAAGCTGTCTTATGCCGCCGGTGTACCAGATTTTGTGGCCGTGCTATGTGTGCTTGTGATGGTGTGCATGACAGGCGGGCTGTGCAAGGCACTGCATGCGTGGAATTCAAGGCTTCTTCACAGCAGCAGCGGCAGCAACGCCACCAGTAAACACACAATCATGCTGGAAGCAAGTCCTCACACAAGAGCAGTGGTACCATCAGCATGCAACTGCATGACGACATAACTCCTGTTCTCGAGACACTGCCGCCAGCGCGGCTAGATCCCCTAACCCTAACTCATCGCCCTTATTTCAGTCTAACCCTAACCCAAAGCCTAACCCAGAAGATCCCAGCGGGCCACGCCCTGAGCTGAGCAAGCATCTGCTGCTCACAGTCAGGCAAGCTCCACGTGCACCAATCAGGGGCCGTAGCGGCAGGAGCGTGGTCCTATGCAGCAGCCGCCGCATTCCCATACATACATACCTGGCCACCAGGTCGCGGTGCGCCGTCTCCAGCTCGTCCAGGCGCCGCTGCAGCTGCGCAGCCGCCGCGCGCGCCTCCGCCACATCCGCCGCCGCCTCCGCCTCCGCCGCCGCCGCTGCCGCCGCGACCTCCTCGCGCAGCGCCGCTGCGTCCGTCCGCGCCGTTGCAGCAGCGCTCACCGCCGCCGCCACATCCGCCTCGCTCAACGCGCCGCCGCCGCCGACGCCGCCGCTTTCCGAGTCGTCATCGAAGTCGTCCCAGCCGCCGCTGCCGCCGCCGCCGCCGCTGCCGCCGCTGCCGCCGCCGCCGCTGACGGCGGCAGCGAGCGCGCGCAGCCCGTCGACGCAGCGCTGCGCCGCCGACGCGACGGCCGGCGGCGCGCAGCCGAGGACCTCCGCGGCGGCGTCGGCGAGAGCTTCCGCGCGGCGCGCGCGGTCCGTGAGCGCGGCGGCGGCGGCGGCAGCGGCGGCGGCGTCCGTCGCGCCGAGCGCCGCCGCGAGCTGCGCCTGCGCGGCGGCGACAGCGTCGAGCTGCTCCTGCAGCGCCGCCACCTGGGGCGTGTGCGCGGTGGTGTGGCGGCGCAGATCGCATGTTGTTATCTCAGGGCTTGAGCGCCGTGTTTTTCATGGGCGCAGCTGGGTTGAGATACACTCATTGTGTGAAAATCGCATGTGGGTGATAGATGCTCAGCTGAGGACATGAGCGCAGAAATCCTGCCAGCCGCGCACGATGATGACGATACTGCCGTGCAGTTAGCCCCGGCCATTACAGTACCCCTAAACCCTGACTACATAGCGTCAGCCCTGCCCTACCGTAGCGGGTGCAGCGGCGGTATGGGTCTGACGAACTACCAGTTGTTCTATCTTGCCGTATTTTATTAATTGTTGCAATGATACGCCTACAATGACCGTCATTGAATGTTTATATGGTATTTATAGGTTTTACTATTAGCCTTTGTTTTTATCTTTAAAAAAAATCGAATTATAGACGTCAAACAATATTTAAACAAGGCTACATAGGAATTTAAAAAAAAACAGGGGTATGAAGGCATTTAAGACTTGCAAACTTAAAAATTACATTATTTAAGAATTTCAGCCCTTGCAAACAAACTAATTACGAAGTTGAAGTTTGTTTAGTCACTCCGTCCTGTCAGTTGCGGTGTGCGCCACCATCAGCTGTTGCTAGGTTGCGCCGGCGGCACAATGAACCGCCCTTGCATATGCCGCTACGTACCTGTTGGCAGTGGCATGGGAAGGGCTGTGCAATAGGTACTGTGTCAAGCTACATGTCTGAAACTGTCAATTACTCCAACTGACCACCTACCGTAAATGGCAGCTTCTACGCTCCACCGGCAGCGCATGCGCACCGCGACTGACTCTTTAAAGCAGCAAATCCCAACCTGAGTCCGTGGCGCCAGTGCTCAGCTGACGCACGAGCATCACAATTGCGCAAGCTTGTGCTGCCGTCGCTCCTGCTCGTCAGGTGTCAATTGAACAAGCAGCCATCCGCCAATGCACTGTAATGCTGACTACAGATATGTCCTCGGCTGAACAGCAGCGCCCGCTGCAAACTGCACCGCTGAAGCTGCCGGCAGCACCGCCGCTGCTGCACCCCCCCCCCCCCCCCCGTGACTCTTGCCATGCATGCACACCGACGCACCACATAGGGTTGAGGCAGAAGCGCTCACCACGCCGCCGCCCTCGCTTGCCACCGATACAGCACACACGCGGAACTGACGCAGTTCTGTAGACAGAGCTAGGGCCAGCCAGGCAGCAGCGCTCACCTCGCACTGCTTCGCCTCCGCAGCCAGCAGCAGCGCGGCGGCGTCGCCGCCGCCGCACGACATAGGGTTAGGGTAAGGCACACTGATGCACTGCTGTGCGTAGGGCTAGGGCCAGGCAGTAGCGCTCACCTCAAACTGCTTCGCCTCCACCGCCAGCAGCAGCGCGGCGGCGTCGCCGCCGCTGCCCTCCGCGCCGAGCGCCGCGGCGACATCTGACAGCACGCGCTGCGCTGCCGCCGCCGCCGCTGCCGCCGCCGCTGCCGCGTCGTGCAGCTGCTGCTGCTCTTCCGCCGCCGCGCGCAGCTGCGCCTCCGCCTGTGAACGCAGTCGGCACGGGCGTGTCCCCGGTTGTATGTTAGCTACATAAGGTGCAGTTTTGGTGCAGCACTGAACCGAGTTAGTGCTCAGAGGGGGTGAGGACGAGCCTGCGCACCCGCGACTGAGTGCGCGTTACGCGGCGCATAACAGCCTTGAAGCGGCGCTGCACTGAAACTGCGCGAGCTGCGCATATACAGGTGGTGTTTTATGACTGACCAGCTGGTGTACCAGAGGCACATCGCCACGGCGCACGTGCGATGCAGCTGGTAGGCCAGAAGTGCTTAACAACTTCATGTTCAACTCAACTGACCTGTTCCGCGCGCGCGTCCGCCACTCGTGCATCCTCGTACGCGGCGTCCCTCTCCGCGGCGCGCTGCGCGCACTCACGACGCAGCGCGTCAGCGCCCGCCGCTGCCTCCTCCAGCCGCTCGCGCGCGTCGTTGCAGGTTGAGCACTGCTGCTGCGCCTCCGCGCTCGCGGCGGCGCTCAGCGCCTCGGCGTTGGCGGCGCGCGCGCGCAGCGCGTCGCCCTGGACGTTGAGCGACTGCACCTGCGGGGGGGGCGCCGGGGGGGGGGGGCAGTGTTACTCAGCAGCAGCAGCAGCCGTATGTAGCGCTCCGCGAAAACGGTGCATCAGCAGCAGTGCTCAGCGGCCGTGGCAGCGGCTGCTTCGTGCGGTATAACTGTAGCTGGAAGTGCAGGTGGGAGGAGCAGGGCATGGCGGCTGCAGTATTCAGCAGTTACTGCGATGGCGCTTGGCAGATGTGAATTAGCAACGCTGGGCGGCCACTGCGGCAGCAGCTGCGTGCAGACACTGAGCCAATGGCGTTGCAGCTGTCATGCTGGAAGCAAAGCGCCTCGGCAGTGGACACCGCGCGCCGGAATTGCCATTGTTGCTGTAACAACAGTGATGTAACTGTCATGCCGGGCCTACTTTACTCCGCCTGTGGCAAAAGCTGCCGCAGCTAAGGGTGCTTTGCGGTGAGATTCTGTAGTTTGCGCCTTTGCGTTGCCAAGGGGCGACACAGTTCCTCAAAGCATAACTACGTATACGCCTATATCTGCAACTGTGAACTGCAGAGTACCAAGGGGCGGCGCGCGGCGGCCTCCGACACCACCTTCGCCAACTGCCGTGACTGCCAGCGCAAACTGTACCTGGCAATTGTAATCACCATGCCAGGCCTACCTAGCAGCGGAGCTGCAGCCTCTCACACCTCTCACACCACCTGCTGCAACTGCCAGTGCACCTGTGACTGGCTTCTTACTCACTAACAATCATGGTGGGCCTACAGTACCTGGGAGCGAAGCGCTCGGCCTCGCGCACCACCTGCAGTAACTGCCGTAACTGCCAGCACAACCTGTGCCTGGCATCGTGATCAGCATGCCGGGCCTACCTGGGAGCAGAGCGGGCCTCAAACACAAGTGCCGCAACAGCCAGCGCAACCTGTGGTTGGCATTGTACTTGAGATTTTCAAATGAGCATGGCCTACCTGGGAGCGGAGCGCTGCGGCCTCGCGCGCCATGCTCTCCAGCTGCTCGTTGTAGCACTCGTGCAGCATCTCCGCCTCCATGCGCGCAATCTGCAGCGCGGTCAGATGAAGCCCAGGTGTTATGATTGGGAGAACGCGCAGCAGGCACACGCGCTCACGAGCCGCCTAGTCTGGCATCGGCGGCGCTGAGGCGTAGCATGGCACAGGGCTATTTCAGATATACTCCAACAGTAAATAAAAGCGGCAGGCGCATGCGTGTTTTAAACTTTTGCAAGTTTGAGAGTGAGCGTCGTGAGGCGCATGGTGCGCGGAGGGGCGGCACGGGGCATCGCAGCAGTGTGGTTAATCCCGTGCCCCCGGGGGGGGAAGGGAGTTACCGGGAGTAAGGGAGCGACCAGGATCTGAATGCTCCCGGCACTCCTGGCTAACGCTAGTTGAAGTTGGACAAGGCCTAGTTGAAGTTCAGCTACATTTGTGGCACACGGCACTCTCTCCTCATCGATAAGCATGCTGCCACACCGCCTCACCGCCTCACACTGTCTGACAACACTCAGGCTGTCTCACAACACACGCATGGCACCTGTGAAGTTCAACGGTGAAGTGAGACAACTGCTTTCAAAACGTAAAAAAATAGCAGAGCAGCGCAGCAGGCAGAGGCCACGCCAGCGCAGAACTTCAATTACTTCATAACCAACTTCAAGATCCCTGAGCCGGGAGTGCCGGGAGCGAGCCAGATCCTGGCTACTCCCGCGGGAGCACGGGCGCGAGTGCCTCAAAGTACCGGAAATGACAACGCTGCTTCGCAGGGCACTGGCACGTGGATTGCAATACATACCTACCTACATACAGTAAACATCCCCGTGAGGGGGGGGGAGCTGAGCGACGTGCGCCAGTATGCGCCGCGCGCGTGCGTGCGTGCTCTCGGCGTGCTATTGCGCCGCAGGGGCGGAATGCCGCTGTCGTTGAGCCGTGCCGCACCGCATGCTGCCGCACCAGCGCTCAGCGGCGCCCGCACGTCCGTACACTACAAGAGACTATGCACACCGTGGATTTATAAGAGACAGCAGAGCGTGTGCCCGTGAGGTCCCGTGTACATGCCAGATCCCCTCTCCCCCCAAAAAAAGCCCGTACCCCGAGCGCTGCCCCCCCAGCAACGCCCGTCGTGCGCTCTCGACCGCGCCTGATATGCGCGTACATACATGCCCTACGCGCTGCCCCCCCACAGCCCCTCGAGCGCGTGATGCGGGAACGCGCGGCGCCTATGGAGTGAGGGCGCTGCGCTGGCGGCATGCACTCAGCGCCAGCTGACCTGTGAGTGCGCAGACCGCAAAGGAGGGAGAAAGTGATGCGCCCATGCAGGGGACGCGGGCGGGCGCCCCACTCTCAACTTCAAACGCCCCAACTGAAATTGTCCCCCACTCACCTCCAGCTGCTGCGTAAGCTCAGCAACACCCGGCGCCTGCGCCCCATAGAACGACGCCCCCCCCGCCGGGGGCAGCCTGTAGCCGCCGCCCGCGCCCCCTTCGCCTTCGTCCAAGCTCGTGTCTGCTGCCGCAGCAGCGGCAGCGGCGCCGCCAGGTGACCGCGGTGGCGGCGCTGCGCCGGACAGCTGCCGCAGCAGCGCGCGCGGGTCCGCCGCTGCCGCCTCCTGGCAATGATGATCGACGCGAGGCGCCGCAGCGGCAGCAGCAGCAGAAGCAGAATGGTGGTGGTGTGAGGCACAAGGGGCTGACAGTGTCGGTGGGGACGCAGGCGGCAGCGCTCAGTGTGAAATGGCTGTGGCGCGTGGTTGATTGCAGTGGCGGCCGGGCAGCCGCGGCGGCGGCGCGGTGGCGGAGGAGCGCGGCGGCAGCAGCAGCAGCAGCAACAGGTCTGCGCCACGCCACAGCATGAGTACATGCATGATCAATGATGCAAGCACGGCGATACGCATGACGCCAGGCTCGTCGACACGCATGACGCCGTGCACGACATACGGTGGCATGTGCCCTGGGTGCGCCGCGACGGTGGGCTGCACGCCCCCAACACTAGATGCGTACATCTTGAAAGAGCGCTTTCTTCCCAGGAAACGTGTTTCGAAACCCACCTGAGCATCATCGTCATCGCCTTCGCCGTCACTCTCGAGCCCCGACCCCCACCCGTCCCCCGCACCGCCGCCGCTGCCGCCCCCGTGACCAGAGCCCCCTTCCATCGCCAGCAGTGCGGACACGCTGTCCCTGTGCTGCTGCTGCTGCTGCTGCTGCGGCAGCTGCGCGTTCGCACTCTGCGCCGCCGCTGCCACCGCCGCTGCTGCCGCCTGCGCCGCCTCCAGCTCCGCGCCGAGCCGCGCAACCTCCTCCTCCAGACCGGCGACGCGCGGCAGCAGCGCGGCTGCGTCGACGCGCGCTGCCGCTGCCGCCGCGGCGCTCGTCGCGCCCTCCGCCGCCGTTGCCGCCGCCTCGCCCTGCGCGGCGGCGAGCTCGCGCTCTAGCTCCTCGACGCGCGTCGCGACGGCGTCGGCGTCGGACTGCGAGCGCACGGCGGCGGCGCCGAGCGCGGTGAGCTGCGCGGTGGCGGCGCTCAGCGCGCCCTGCAGCTGGCCGCAGCGCTGCCGCAGCGCGCGGCGGTCCTCGAGAGCGTGCTGCGGCGGCGCGGCACGGCCGGGGGGGGGGGGGGGGGCTGAGGGCATGTTTCAGGTCATGCTTGTCGCTCTCGTGTGCAAGTGTATGAGCAGCAAGTTGCAACATCGAAGTACGTGTGTGCAGTGTGGAGGTCTCCACTTGGCGCTGCTGAGCTGCGGCGGCGGCGCGCGCTGCGGTGGAGTGCGGCGGCGCGCATCGAGTCGCATGCGGGCTGAGCTGGCGGCGCTGGGGGGGGGGGGAGGGGCGGCTGGAGCTTGATGGCGGTGCTGCTGCGACGCCGGGACAAAGGAGGTGGGCACGTGCTAAACCTAACATCATGCTAACCCTAGCCCATGTACACAACGCAGTCTGACACGGCAACGATGAGAAGAGGTTTATGCTGGTTATGCAACAGCCAGTGCGCCGCCGTTGCCAGCGCTGTCAGCAACCAAGCCCCAGCGGCATACAGCACCACTCAGCACAAGCAGCATCATTGAAATGTTAGTGATGTATCGATGCCCAGACTGCACCGCCAAGTCACATAATGCGCTGTACCCTGGGTCTGTCATTCTTGTCATTTACCCACACAGAGTCCACTGCGCACGCAATCTCACATACACCCCAAGCAACTTCCGCCGCAATCTCAAGGAGAACTTGCCATCGCCGCCGCGGCAGCACCGCCGCCGCCGTCGCTGTCCGAGTCCCACGCATCCGCGGCAGCCATAGCACCGCCGCCACCGCCGCCGCCGCCGTCGCTGTCTGAGTCCCACCCATCCGCAGCAGCAGCAGCAGCAGCAGCAGCAGCAGCGCTCCTCACGCGGCCCGTGCGCGGCGTCGCCGCCTCCATCGCCAGCACCTCGGACGCGCTGTCGCGGTGCTGCTCTGCTGCGCTCGCGCGCGCTGCCGCCGCCGCCGCAGCCGCTGCCGCCGCCGCAGCACGCTCTTCCGCCAGCTGCGCCTCCAGCGCCGCGCAGCGCTGGTGCAGGCGCTTCGCCTCCGTCTGCGCCTGGCGCGAGCGGCAGCATTGTCGGGACTTCAGTGGAGATGAAACTGAATGAAGCGGCAAGTAGGGGCTGCTAGCGCTGTTTTGCACAGTGGTCAGCTGCTCGCTGCTGCTTGGTGGCCATCGCGAATGCAGTGCGCTGAAATGTATGTGGTGCGGCGCCACATGTGGTCAGGCGCCCTTGCAGTGACACTTCCATACTTGAGTACAATGGCGCTTATGCTGCGATGACGTTGGACGTCTGCGTGTTGCGGCATGTCATACCCCTAACCCTCATACCAACAACCGCTTTCGCTTCGTCCTAATCTCATCAGCCAGGCTTTTGAAAGCTTCAAGCGAGTAGCTAAAAACTACTCAAGCACCTGCGCTGATGATATCAGTAGTAATGGCCGTACCTGCGCTGCGATGGTCTCCGCATTCTCCGCCGCCACCGCCGCCGCGCCGCGCGCATCAATCAGCTCGCCGGTCGCCGTGGCCAGTGCGGACTCTAGCTCCTGGTACCTCAACTCCAGCAGCTTGTAGTCGCGCTGGTGCTGTTGCAGTTGCTGTTGAAGTTGCTCAACATGCTGTTGAAGTTGCTGATCGCTGGAGACGAGAGCGGGGGCCTGCGCCGCCTGGCACGGCGGCGGCGGCGACGGCATCGCGGTTTTGAGTCAGGGGTGTGCACTTTTTGCTCGTAGCAGCGCACGCATGTCGTGAATGGCAACCTCTACTTTGGTGTTTGCCGCCATACGCACCGCGTACGCATGTACGCAATCGGTTACGGAATCAGTGCGGCGTTCGCACGCGGCCGCTCGCTGCCCTGATCCTCTGCTCATGTATTGCTGCTCAACGCCCTCAACATCACCACAGCGTTTCGCCAGGTCGCCATCAGCCGTTGTCGATAACTGCGCTTTGGGCCTGCCAAGTTGATATCCACCAGAACAACTACTGAGCGCTGCCATCGGCACACGTGAAAACCGCCCTGCTGCTCTGTGGGCGCGGCCTCCGAGCCCCGTTCGCTGTCCATCTCTAGCTCTACGACCGGACGTGACATCAACCTCACCTCCAACTAAGTCGAACCTGACAGCTGCGAACCAGATTTCGCATCAGTGCTCAGCACGCAGCCAGCTGGCTCGAGACACATTGTGCGCAAGCCACTAGTCAGCACTTCGATAATATGCCGTCAACAACGCTGGAGCCACACGCACTACTAACTCTAACCCTAACGCGCTGCGTCCCGCACCCCTCGCCAGCGCCGCGCACGAGCCCTCAGCCAGCACTTCAACTGTGCGCTGCCATCAACACTGCAGCTCTGTGCCCTGAGCACAAGTCAGCGCTGCGCCCAAGTCTCTAGTCAGAACTTCAACTGCACGCTGCTGCCGCCGCCGCCGCTGCGCGCTGCTGCCGCCGGCGTTGCGCGCACCTGCTGCGTGGGGCCCGCGCCGTCCTCCGAGTCAGGCTCGCTGCCCAGCTCCGACCCCCACCCCTCGCCCGCCCCCCCGTCTCCCTGCTGCTGCTGCTGCAGGCGCGACGCCTCCCGCGGCGACGCGGCCTCCATGGCGAGCACCGCCGCGGCGCTGTCCTCGCGCAGCACGTCCGGCCGCATCCACGCGTCGCCGGCCGCTGCCGCTGCTGCTGCGGCTGGCGCTGCGGCAGCAGCGGCGGCGGCGGTCGCGGCGGCCAGCGCAGCCTCTGACACTGCCAGCTGCAGAAAGCAAGAGGTCCGTTGGCGTCAGGGAATGAGGCGGCGACAGCGGCGGCGGCAACGGCAGCTGCAGCGGCGGCGGCGGCAGCGGCGCGGCGGGCAGCAGCAGCGGCGAAGGCTGCAGCGGCCGCGGAGCGAGGTGCGCCCAACTGTCCCCCCAAAAGCAGCGCGGCGGTACTAGCCTCCTCAGAATGTTGAATGCCGGCCCGCAGCAACAGCTGCAGCAGGAGTGGCCAGTACATTTGGCCCTAACCCAGACCCCAGCCCTAGGGTGCATTAACTGCGCCACAGCAGCCGGTATATGCTCTCACACGCCCTCACGCACGTCGACAAGCACACATTCAAGGAAAGTCCACAACCAATACATACATACCTGCTCCTCGAGCTCCACGACGCGCAGCAGCAGCCCTAACCCCAACCCTAACCCTAAGCCCTAACCCCTACCCCAAGGAAAGACAACAGATACCTACGTACCTGCTCCTCAAGCTCCACGACGCGCAGCAGCAGCGCCTCCGCCTCCAGGCGCGCATCCGCGGCAGCGGCCTCCGCGGCGGCGCGCTGTGCATCCGCCGCCTCTGCTGCTGAGCGCTGCTCATCCGCTGCCGCCGCTGCGGCGCGCTGCGCGTCGGCCAGCTGCGCCGCTGCCGCCGCGAGCGCTGCCTCCAGGTCGCGACAGCGCTGCTGCTGCACGCGTTGGGTGGGAGGGCAGAGAGTTTCGGAGTGAGACTCTGGGCTCTCTGGGTCTGGTGCTGACGCGGCAGCGGGGCGGGCGCCGAGGATCGGGCGACATGCGCTACGTTGGGGGCAGACTTGCGGGAGGTACAGCGGCGGGACGGCGGCGTTGCACATTGGCGGCAGCTGCTGCAGGGAATCCGTCGTAAAGTGCATTATACATACTCATGGTCTGGTCTTCCTCCGTGCTGCGCGATAGATCAGCGCCGCGTCACAACCATAAGCTCGAATCTCTTCGCACGCTTTCGGCATGCGCGCCCACGACGCGGGCGCGAGCTCAACACCGCAGTCAGCCCCACCGCCATCGCGTTAGCGCCTCTGACGCCGCTGTTTAGGTCAGAGCTGCGCACTCGAGCTCAAGCGCGGCCACAGCCTCCGCCAGATCAGGTTTTATTGATCATGTGAATAAGGCCCAGAGGCCACAATGAGCGAACCGCCCCGTCGCAGACGGCCCGCCAGGGCCCGCCAGCGTCGAATATTTCCACAAGTGCATGACCTAAAAGCATATGTTGACCGCGTGCATCGTTTGCATATGACACCCCTAGGATCGAGCTCCGCATTGTTTGCACCCCCACATGACACCGCGGCGGCCACGACACACAGCATCGCAACCCAACCCACCAGCAGCACCGCGTCACCGCCGCCGTCAGCGCCGCCGGCATCAATGTCGAGGTCAGAGCCCCACCCATCGCCCTCGCCCTTGAGCGCTGCCGCAGCCTCCTCCATGGCCACCACGCGCGACGCGCTGTCCCGGTGGCTGCTGCCGCGCATGAGCGCAGCATCGCCGCCGCCACCGCCGCCGGGCGCAGCCGCCGCCGCTTCCGCCGCCGCCGCCGCCAGCGCCGCGCGCGCCTCAGACTGCTGCGCGGCCATCTGCGCCGCCTCTGCCGCTGCTGCCGCCGGCGCTGCCGCTGCCGCCTCCGATAGCGCTGTGCGCGCCTGCGACAGCTGCGCGGTCAGCGCGTGAGCGTCCGCATCGAGCACTGCCACGCGCTGCTGCAGCGCGTCCTCGGCAGCGCTCGCGGCGGCGGCGGCACCGCGCGCGTCCAGCAGCTCCTCCGTGGCGGCGCTCAGCGCGGACTCGAGGTCTGCGGCGCGCTGCTGCAGCACCCGCAGCTGCTGCTGCGCGCGCTGCTGCTCTTCCGCCGCGGCGCTCAGCTCGGCCTCGAGGTCTGCGGCGCGCTGCTGCTGTGCCTGCAGCTGCTGCTCGGCGCGCTGGCGCTCTTCCGCGGCGGCGCTCAGCTCGGCCTCCAGCTCAACCGAGCGCTGCTGCAGCTGGCGCGCCTCCTGTTCAGAGCGCTGCTGCTGCTCCTGCGCTGCGCCCAGGGCAGCGTCGAGCTCCGCGCAGCGCTGCTGCAGCCGCCGCTCCGCGTCGGCGGCAGCGCTCAGCGCCGCTGTCAGCTCGTCAGTCACCTGCTGCGCCGCGCTCTTGGAGCGCTGCTGCTCCTCTGCAGCGCGGCTCAGTGCGGCCTCCAGCTCCGCGCGGCGCTGCTGCAGCTCGACGTGCTGCTGCTGCTGCTGCTGCTGCGGCGGCGGCGCGGCAGACTCCATCGTCAGCACCTCCGCCGCGCTGTCCTGGTATGCATGACTGCCGCCGCCGTCGCCGCCGCTGCTGCCAGTCATCCACGCATCATCGCCGGCGGGGGTCGTCGCGGCGGCAGCGGCGGAAGCGAAGGCATCGCTGGCGGCAGCTGCGGCGGCCGCCGAGGCGCTGGTCAGCGCCGCGTTGGCTTCGGACAGCTGCGCCGCGAGCTCATGAGCCTGCGCCGCCACGCAGTTGAAGTTGAAGTAATGCATCAGCGCTCCGCAACGTAAGTGCTTCAGCGGGGGGGGGGGCTGCGGAATCGTGGACGCGAACGAGGCGTACCGGCTGCTGATGCGCGTGCGCATCGCAGCCACGCACTACCGCAGACCTTACTGTGTGCTCGACACACCTGCTGCTCCAGCTCCACAACGCGCCGCCGCAGCGCCTTGCGCTCGCCCTCGTTAACCTCTGACCCTAACGCTGACCCTGACCTCATGCTAACTCTGACTCAAGCCCTGACCCTAACCCTAACCCTGACCCTCATTGGCTCCGCCTTGCCTCGCCCTTGCTCAACTTCTCACCAAACTATACCCCTGATGCTGACCCCAACCCTACTTCCGACGCAAGTGCCCCCGCCACCGCCGTCGCTTCTGTTAGGCCATGATACGGCAACACCAGCTCTGACAACCACTTCACAAGGGAAGCGAACCGCGCCTGCAACCGCGACTAGCATCTCGCCACGCAACATGCACACTGCACGCCGACATGCAAACCTCATCCCGCGTTCGCCGCACCTGCTGCTCCAGCTCTGCAACGCGCCGCCGCAGCGCCTCCGCCTCCTCCCGTGCCTCCGCCGCCGCCGCCTCCGCTGCCGCCGCCGCCGCTGCGGCGCCGCGCGAGCGCTCCGCCTCCGCCGCGATCGCCGCCGCGTCCGACGCCAGCGCGGCGGCTGCGGCGCCCTCTGCCTGCGCTGCGGCGCTGAGCGCTGACTCGAGCTCCGCGCAGCGCTGCCGCGCGTGCGCGAGCTGCACGCCCTGCGCGCGCAGCTCCTCCGACTGGTGCTGCGCGTGCTGGAGGTGCTGCAGCTGCTGCTGCTGCTGCTGCGCCGGCGGCAGAGCCTGCGGGGCGCGGCCGCGGCGGCAATGTCGATGAGCGTCGCTGCGGAGGAAGGGTTTTGCCTGCTGCGGAGCGCCGCTGGCGATCAATGCATGAATGTGAAGGAAAGAACCAGCCATGGCTGCAGCGCTGCACGCATCAAGGCTTGCCCCCAACCCCAAAACCCATCCTTGCAGACACTCGATCGCAATCAGCACAAGCAACCGCGCACCTGAGATGCAGGCTCCGCGCCGCTGTCGATCTCGACATCCGAATCCCAACCATCAGCTGAGCGTTGCTGCTGCTGCAGCACCGCGGCCTCCACCGCGACCACTGCCGATGCGCTCTCGCCGCGCATCCACGAGTTGTCCGCACCCGAGTCCGCCGCTGCTGTTGCTGCTGCTGCTGCCGCCGCGGCGGCGGAGGATGCGCCCGCCAGCGCCGCGTTCGCGTCGGACAGCTGCGGAGCGATCGCGCAGTGTGCGTGCGAGTGCGTGAGTGTGTCTGCAGTGTATGCGTGTCTGTGTGGGTGGGTGTAATGTAGCATGTGGTTTGTGTGTGCGTGTGTGTGCGCAACATGTGTATGTGTGTGTGTGTGTGTGTGTGTTGTGTGTGTGTGTTTGAGACAAGCACGGCGTGCCTGTACGCGCGCGACTATACATACATACATGTTGAGGTGATGTAGATGCTTCTTCGCAGTTGACGGTGGCGTGCCCAGACCAGCACGATATCTACAAGCTGCTGGCACTGCTGGCGCCGCAGTCACAGCGCATGCATTGGACTAACCCAGACCCTAACTTGACCCAAGCCAAACCCTAAGGTCGCACTTGCGCCCACAGCGCCCATGCGCGTTCACACTGCAAGAGCGCGTACACATGCTCAGACACATCATGCGAGCGCCTACGGTCCACGAGCAGGGTTTGAATTAGGGCAAGGCTTAACGTACCCTAGGCGCTCGCGTATTTGTGCCGTCTGCGCAGCGACACAAGCCATCTGCGCATGAGTAGCGCGCAGGTGCCTCCACCGCTGCAGCGCGCGCGCCGCTGCGCAACTGAACGCATTTATGAACACACACAGACACGCACCACAAGTGAGTGAGCGCATGCGCCCCGCCACGTGCCGCAACAACGCGCTGGCAACACACTCCCAGACATCATCTGCAGCGCTTGCGCAAGGGATGCCAGCTGCACTGCTTCGATGAAGTTCCACAAACTTCAACATGTGCGCCGCTGCTGCCTGACCCTAGCCCTGACCCTGAACCTCAATTGTGCTGTCGCCATGCGCGCAAGCACATCACAAGCTGACGCACACTGCATCGCATCCGCCGCACCTGCTGCTGCAGCTCCGCGACGCGCTGCTGCAGCGCCTCATTATCCGCCTTCGCCGCCGCCGCCGCCGCTTCCGACGCCGCCGCCGCCTCCGCCGCTGCTGCCGCGCGCGCGCCCTCCGCCGCCAGCGCCTCCTCGTCCGACGCCAGCGCGGCAGCGGCGGCGGTGCTTGCTTGCGCTGCCGCCACCATGACGCCTTCGAAGTCGGCCTGCGCGCGGGCCTGGGCAGAGTCAGAGTCAGAGTCAGGGTCAGAGTCAGCACTGACGCCTTCGACGTCGGCCTGGGCGCGGGCCTGGTCAGAGTCAGAGTCGGGGTCAGAGTCAGCACAGCCGCCATGACGCCTTCGACGTCGGCTTTTGCGCGGGCCTGGACAGAGTCGGAGTCAGAGTCGTGGTCAGTGTCCCGCGAGCTCCGCCTCCAGCGCCGCCGCGTGCTGCGCAAGCAACGATGAATAACTCGCAAACCTCGCAAACACTAGGCAAAAATCCACGCAAACTAGCGCATACTCTCAAAGTAGTAGTGACTGCTGTAACCGAGTACGGCGCGGTTGTGCGTCTCACCGTCGCTGCCTCCGCGCGCTGCGCCGCCGCCGCGAGCTCCGCCTCCAGCGCCGCCGCGCACTGTGCGAGTAGGTCGCGCTCCGTACACAACAGCAAATGACTCGTGAACCTCGCAAACACCAGACGAAAATCCATGCAAACCAGAGCATGCTTCCAACTAAAAGTGACCGCTGTAACCGCCGCACCCGGCTACGACGTCTCACCGTCGCCGCCTCCGCACGCTGCGCCGCCGCCGCGAGCTCCGCCTCCAGCGCCGCGACGCGCTGCGCGAGCGCGTCGCGCTCCGCCTCCGTCGCCTCCGCCAGGCACTGCGTGCGCGCCAGCTCATCGGCCACCGCGCTGAGCTCGAGCTCGAGCTGCGCGATCCTGGCGTCCGCAGCGGGCGGTGGCGGCAGCAGCAGCGGTGGCGGCGGCAGCGGCGGCGCGTCCGCAGGAGGCTGTGGGGTTGCAGGAGCAAGGGCCGGGCGGCGAGAGCGTCGATGCTGAGCGCTGGTGGTGACGAGGGTGCCATGCGGCGAGGGTTTCGTGCAGTTTTATCAAAATGGTTAGCGGACGGCGGCGGCGGCGGCGCCAGCGGCAGCGGCAGCGGCGGCGGCAGAGGCGGCGTATTTGCAGGAGGCTGTGGCGGTGCAGGAGCAATGGTGGGCGGCGAGAGCGGCGATGCTAAGCGCTGCTGCCGGCGAGGGTGCCATGCAGTGAGGGTTTCGTGGTTTTTATGCAGTATCATTGAAAGGTCAACCGGAAGGACTTGAGGGCTGCAGCGCCGCTGATACTGGGAGCAGCATGTCAATCGCTCAACACACAACAACATGAAATCAATAATACATATCCGCAAATTTAGGGGCCCTTGTCGCCGCCTTCTGAAACTGTGCTTCGCCGCAAACGCAAAGAGTCGCTGAGTCGCTGGACATGAGCGGGCCATGTCTCGCACTCTTGCCGTGCCTTCACTCCTGCATGCAATACGCGCATTGCAACCGACTTGGTTGCTCCTTCAAGAAACGCAACCTGCTGCTCCCATGTGCGCTGTCAGGCTCCTGGTGTGTGCAGAACAGCACAGAGTACAGTGCGTGCGCTACATGTGTGCTCATCGCAAGCAACCGCCCCCAACGCTGCTGCTAAATCAAGCACTGAGCACTGCCACACCTGCTCGCCGACGGAGAACGCGTCCCCCTCGCTCCCCCCCGAGAAGTCCCAGCCATCGCGCGCGGCGCCGCTGCCGCGCGCTGCTGCTCCCGCCGGCGCCGCTGGTGCCGCTGCACCTTCCGCCGCCTGCTGCCCGCCGCCCATCCAGTCGTCGTCGCCGCCGCCGCTGCCGCCGCCAGCAAACAGCGCCGCAGCCGCCTGCGGAGCGTTGTCGCCAAACAGCGCCGCAGCGGCAGCGGCAGCCTGCGGCGGCGCAATGGCAGCAGCATCACCCGCTCCCGCCGTTGGTTCGCTGGTGCCCGATGGGCGCTGCTGCTGCTGCTGCGCAAGCTGCTGCTCCAGCTCTGCCACACGCTGCCGCAGCGCCGCCACCGCCTCCGCAGTATCGGCCGAGGCTGCTGCGGCGGCGGCGGCGGGCGCGGCGGGGGCGGCGGCAGCGGCGAGCTCGGCGCGCATCGCGGCGGCGTCAGCGTCGGCGCTGCGCGCTGCGGCCAGCGCGCGCTCGAGGTCGTCGAGAAGCTGCTGCTCCAGGTTGTATGCGTCGTCCCGCGCCTCGGCAGCCTCCGCCTCCACCTGCGGCGCGATAACAGCATTGACAGAAATCAAGCTGTTTCACCAAAATCATCATCTGTGGGCCGCTCACGCAAGTCGCACCGCGCTCGCAGCCGCATCAGCCGACACATTCAAAAACACACTTTCAAACCCCAATAGTGGTGCTGCTGAGCCATGCACACCAACCACTATTGCTTGCCTGCGCCAGGGCGTCGCGCGCCGCCGCCAGTTGCGCCCCAAGCGCCGCCGCATGCGCAGCGCCCGCCGCTGCAGCCTGCTGCGCCGCCTCGAGCTCCGCACGCAGCGCCTCCGCGGCGCCGCGCGCTTCAGCAGCATCGGCCTGCGCCGCGTTGAGCGCTGCCCCTAACTCCACGCAGCGCTGCTCAGCATCGCCTGCAGCGGCAGCGTCGCCGGCGCCGGCATCACGCGCAGCAGCACCAGCGAGCTCGGCGCGCAGCTCGTCGACCTGCGCCGCCGCCGCCGCGTGCCCGGCCCGTGCCTGCTCGCACTGCTGCTGCCACTCGGCGGCGGTCGCCTCACCGGCAGCGGCGGCGGCGGCAGCGGCGACGCGAGTAGTATCCAGCTCCGTGCGCAGGGCGCTGGCATCCGCAACCGCCACGGCCTGCGCCGCCTCCAGCTGCTGGCACTGCTGCTGCCACTGCCGTGCAGCGTCCGCCGCCTCGCCGCTGCCGCTGCGCGCGGCGTCGAGCTCGGAGCGCAGCCGCGCGGCGGCGGCGTCGGCGGCGTCTGCGCGTTGCGCCGCCGCCGCCGCCGCCGCGCGTGCCGTCTCCGCCTCCTCCCGCAGCGCGCCGGCCGCCGCGCTGGCCTGCTGAGCGTCGCTGCGCGCGCACTCGAGCGCGGCGCCGAGCTCCGCGCGCACAGCATCGAGCTCGTCGCGCGCCTGCTGCAGCTGTGCGCGCAGCGCGTCCGCGTCGCCGCGCGCGGCCTCGGCGGCAGCGGCGGCAGCAGCGGCAGCGGCGTTGTTCACCTGCGCCACTTCCGCGCGCGCCGCCTCCGCCTCGCGACGCGCGTCCGCCAGCTGCGCCGCCATCGCCGCCGCCGCCGCGGCGCGCGCCTCGTCGGCGGCCGCCGCCGCCGCGGCGCGCGCCTCGTCGGCGGCCGCCGCCGCCGCGGCTGCCGCAGCGTCGCGCTCCGCCAGCGCGCGCTGCGCCTCCTCGCGCGCCTGCGCCACAAGCGCCTCCGCCTCTCTGCGCGCCGACGCCGCCGCGGCCTCTGCGTCTGCGCGCACCGTCACCGCCGCCGCCTCCGCCGCCGCCGCCGCAGCGCGCGCTGCGGCGTCCGCCTGCGCCTGCGCGGCGCGCAGCGCGGCGTCGCTCTCGCGCAGCGACTCGAGGTCCGCGGCGGCGGCGGCGGCGATGGCGCGTGCGCCGCCGCCGCTGGCCTCCTCGTCGACCAGCGCGCGGAGCATCGCGAGCGCCGCCTCCTGCTCCACCGCCTGCATACCATGACGCACCGAGCAGCAATGCTGTTACCGCGTACATGTGGTGACCGTGGCCGCACATGTTGAGTGTGCTGCCGGGAGGAAGCACCGCAGTCGTGGAATGCGCCAGCTTGATCGGTGCTTGACGCAAGCGGCGGCGCTGCGGCAGATGCTGCTGTGTCTTGCGAACGGCAGCAGGCCTAGCAGTGACCTTGCTGCACCGCGCCTGACTGATGGGGGGTCTGCTTGCTCGTGACGGCATGCCTAAAGCTTATCCTAGCCCTAACCCTAACTCCACGGTGCAAGCTGGGTGAGTGTGAGCATGCTAACTGCAAGTGGGATGTCATGCAGCACCAAGGCCGCAGTGCGCGCCCGCATCAGCACCTCCAGGGGGTAGGTATGTTGGCTGCAACTCTCATCACACGTACCTTATAGCCACACACTTTCAATGGCAAATGCTGACATGTATGCAATGTGCAGATGCGATAATCCCATGGTGCCAGAGTGCTCAGCCCCCCCCCCCTCTTCTGTGTGGTGCATTGCCACGTTGACGAGTCACTCGCAGGGCTGGTGCAGTTCAACTGCGTCTGAATCAAAAACATGCCAGGAGACGCCTAGACCGTACCTACATGCAGCTCTGTTTTACGAGCTACAATTTTACGACATTGGCAGCGTGGCTCTCGCACCTGGGCAGACAGCAGCGCCACGTGCGCCTCCACGGCGTCAATCGCCTCGCCGCCGCCGCCGGCCACATCCGCGCCCGTCGCCGCCGCCAGCGCCGCGACCCTCTCCCGCAGCGCCGCCGCCTCCGCAGCAGCGGCAGCAGCGGCGCCGCCGCCGCCGTCGCGCGCGCGCGCCGCCAGCTCGCGCACCGCCGCCGCCAGGTCCCGCTGCGGCGCCGCTGCCGCCGCCGCGCCGCCAGAGGCCGGCGGGCTCTCCTGCCAGCCCCAGCCGGCATCGGGGTCGCTCGCTGTTTCAGCGGCAGCATCGACGGCGGCGGCGACGGCGGCGAGCGCGGCGTGCAGCGCGTCGGCGCCCGCCTGCGCGCGCTCGCGCTCGCCGCGCAGCGCGAGGATGAGCGCGTCGCTCTCGCGCTGCTGCTCCGCGAAGTGCGCGTATGCGGCGTCGCCGGACTCGAGCGCGGCGACGCGCGCGCGCAGTTCCTGCGCCGACCACGCGAGCGCGTTGTTCTGCGCCTGCATCTGCGCCACCTGCGCACAGTTGCGGACGGCGCGGCAGCGGCGGCGGCGGCGGCGGCGGTCAGGGTGCGCACGGCAGTGTTATCATCGCCGTCGAGCCGCGTGTGACCTGTGAGCGCGATTGTTGGGATTGTTGGCGCGGCGGCGGCGGCGGCAGCGGCAGCGGCAGCGGCGGCGGCAGCGGCGGCGGCAGCGGCGGTCAAGGCGCGCGCGCGGCGGTCTCAGCGGTTCCGTTGCGCGGGGTCGCGGATGCGCGGCAGGCGGCCGCAGCGGCAGCAGTGGCGTGCGGCGGCGGCGGGAAATGCGTGTCCATGGGGAGGTGCGCGAGTCGGCGACGTGCGACGTGCAGGCCGCAGCGCTGAGCGCTGACAGCGGTACCTACATACATACCCTGGCCGCTTCAGGTGCCGCACGCCGCGGTTGTTGGGCACTGACAGCGATGCCTGCATACGCTCTGGCAGCTTGACACGACGTTGCCGCCGTGCTGACGATTGACGGCGGACATGTGCACCTTCCACTTGAACAACATTGTACTTCAAGAATGCCTTGCTTGGCGCAGGGCAGACTTGGGTTGCCGCTGAAGATGGACACTTGCTCTAACCCTAACCCTAGAAGCACACCGGACGCCCAGCCTCCCTTGGGGCCTTCACAAGTACAAGTCCATAAAAAGAGAGAGAACAGGATAAGCATGAGGGCTTCAAAAGTTGGTTTCTAACCCTTACCCTAACCCAAAACCTAGCCCAAGCCCTAGCCCAGCACCCCGCGACTGTGCAGCTGGACTGCAGCAGAACTTGCTCTACTAACCCTCACAAGGTCAGAGCTCCCTTGAAGTTTAGACGCAAAACGCGCGTCGCTAACTTGAGCTTAGTTTGCGTCAATGCCGCAGCTGCAGTACTAGCGCTCAAGGGCATTTACTAGATTCTCATATACACACAATACTTCCCTCTACCTGACTACAAATTGGCCAGTTTCATCATAAATCAGACAACAGAGCCAAGCTCGCGCCGCTGACCTGAGCTTGCTGAGCATCAATGTTGCTGCGGCAGCGCTCAGCTTTAGCACACGCCCTTCCGCGTCCACCGTTTCTATCAACCACACACATAATATCCCCGCCCTATCACACATGGGAAACAATTCAGCAAATATAGTTCCGCAGACCTGTGCGCCTCGATGTCGCGGCGGCAGCGCTCGCGCTCAACGGCGAGGTCCGCCGCCGCTAATACCGTTCTTGATGATCATCAACACCAAATTTTAAATATATCTTCCGTCCACCACAAAGTGAGGTCAGGCAACCATCCATCACAAAGTGAAGTCAGGCAAAGATATGTCCGCCGACCTGAGCGTTCTGCGCCTCGATGTCGCGGCGGCAGCGCTCGCGCTCGTCGGCGAGCTCCGCCGCCGCGCGCGCGCGCGCCGCCGCCAGCTCCGCCTCCAGCTTCTCGTCCTGCTGCTGCACCTCGCTGCGCAGCAGCTTGACCTGCGGACGCATGGGGGGCGCGACACGCAACAGTGCTCAGCAAACGATCGCTGATGCTGTCATGGTGACCCTAACCGTGTGACCTAGCCCTTATGGAAACGGAGAAAAAGATTGTGGAGCTGCAGGTGACAAGGAGTGGCTAGCCGCAAGTACCTACCACCGATGACCGTGGTCGCCGCTGCTGCAGCATCTGGCCACGAGTCAACCAGTACCACCATACTTCAAAAAAAGGTATAAAGAAGTATATATGGCACGCCGGGCGATCATGCCTCGCCGTGCATTGATCAAGCAGCGACATTCGTCGCCGCATGTGATTGATGTGCTGTTGCGCTGCACGGTTCACATCAGGTGTGCGGCGATGCCCAGTGTTGTTCACGTCAGATCCGCGCCTCATGTTGCGCTGGTGCTGCCAGTCACGTCTGGCATGGCAGCGGCAGGGTAATGCTTGAAGCAGTCGAAAGCCGCCCCGAGATTGCCGCATGCCATGCCATTAATTGGACTTCAGCGTAATGTCCTCCGTCAAGATTGCAGCGTCAACGACCTCTTCGCATCTGACCATTACTGCAGAAAATGGTGTCACCAGCCTCATGTCACGCTGCTTGGATAGATATGCCGACACCGACGTCATCGGGCGCAGCCATCAGAATGTCTCTTCATTGACAGAACGACTGTTGTACAATGAATGGTGCTCGAAGCCAGAGACAGAAGCAACTTCATGGCACCATGTGCTGCTCTCGCCGCAGAGTGCCGATGTGGAGTAACGTTTCATGTGCACTGTATTGCGGGTTGTGCAGGATCCATGTGCTCACCACGAGCGTCAGAGCAACACTCAACATACTGATTCTTCACCAGTACTTTGAGCGTCATGCTGTTGTTGGCTGCGCAACTGAAAGTAACGCAGGCGCGCGCACGCAGCCACGCACTACAGCGAAACGACTTGCACAGGCATACCTGCTCCCTGTACTGGCTAACAAGCTGCTGCTCCTCCACCAGCTGCAGCTTGGCCTTAGAAACCTCCTCGCTTAGCACCTCCAGCAGCACGTCCTTGTCGTCGTCACCGCCTCCAGGTTGCCCGTTGTCAAGGCTGCCATTCAGCGGAGGCGGCTCGGCCTCAGGTTGCTCGGCTGCATAGCCGAACATGCCAAATACAGAGCCAGACATGGCAGCCGCCGCGCCAGCACGTGATATTCTGCTAGCGAGGAAAGGGAGAGAGAACAAGTCGCAAAAATGGGGATCCAAGAAAAGACCAGACACCCTTTTTTGTCAGCGCAAGAGGCAAAGTGCCATTCGTGAGGACCATAGCAAAAGTTCTTCATTAAGGGACGCATGATTGTATGCAGTACTCACCTCAACGAGCACCTCTCAGTGCCCTGTTACACAAGTGCCTTCAGAAGTTCAGCGCGCGCAGAAGCCGCGCGCGCTAAACTTCATGTTGACGCGCCGTACGGCGCGTCAACATGAAGTGAACTGTAAAACAGCACTTGAATACTGCAAAAGGAGGGCAGATGGCACAGCAAGAGGAGGTGTCGAGGTTTACTTGCGACGCGGCAAGCGAGGTGGCTATGCGAGTCTATTTCCGCCGCTTTGCCCAGAAGCAGCCCAACGCTTTGAAGACAGCAATGCAGCAATTAAACGAGGCTAAAGCGACCATATGGCACACGCCATGGCATCTCAATGCCTTGCGAGAAGAGATAGAATGCCGCAGTCAGCTCATAGAAGCCTTACGCCCTTTTGAGGCGCCTACGCAGGAGGAGCTGGAGTGCCGGCGAGCAGGTACACTATGCTGCCATGAGCGCGCTCTACAGTAGGTCATGTACACTCACGCTTCAACGATGACGGCGGAGACAAGTGTCAAGCGCGCTCGGCTGGCTTGCCGTCCTGATACAGGACATACTTCAGGTCATCTGCCCATGACATTACGTGACATGTTCACAACGTGCTCCATCACTTGATTATGCGTGCGTGAGTCAAGTCGGATACTGACGGCCTGCATTTGTCGTGGATGACACAATGCCATATGCAGGCTGGTGCGGCATGATGGCACTCAGGCTTACTCAGTTTTAGGAACAATTCAGGTAGAAATGAGCACAGGGTGGACTGCACCGTGTGACAGAACGGCGACTGCCGCAACTGCCAGCAAACTTGTGCTGTGCTCTTCCGTCCACCCAATTACATCAACAATCGCGCTGTGTTTCCTCAAAGTTTGCCTTGCCGTTTCACAACAATATTGCTGCATTATTTGCCGCCATTCTTGCCACCATGCTGGCAGAAGCCTTGCAGGTGAGTTAATGAATGACTTCGAGTCGTCTCAACCTTTGTTTTCGACTGTTTTTCTCTGAATTTTGCTTTTCATGCACATGCTTGCTGTTCTCTCTTCCTGTCTGCGCGCAGGCATTCCTGTTCAAGAGCTCCTGTACCGCAAGGTTCCATGTGTGGACTGTAGGAAGTTGCACCTTGGCATTGTTGACAGCCCCCTGCTGCCAGTGTTTGAGGCACAATAGTTCATTGTCACGCTACTCGCGGCCCGAGGCGCCAAGACATGGGCACAGGCCGTTAATCTGACCGTGCATTCACCCGCTTTTCAAGGCGTACCGGACTGGCTGACGACTCGTACGCTCAGGACCATCGAGCTCATCAAGGCTGAGGATGCGAGATGTGAGTTGGAATCGAATTTTGTCGCCAGATTGAATTTACTGTCATGCCGTAGCACCTTGTGGCAAACCATGGGGGTGACAACGGTTGTAGAGTTGCTGATGCATCTATTGTTTATCATTGTCAAGTAGCCCCCCACCTGTTGAGTCAGATGACACACCAATCCAGTGAGTAGGGGTCAGACTTCACCTTTACATTTTACAGCTGCGCATCCGCGATCAGCGCAGATTGCTGTCTTGTCTTGCTGTACTTTCCGCCTTGGTATGCTCTCATCATGCTGTGGCTGTTAACTATGATTACTTTTTGCTGTCGCTCCTTTTGCTGTCATCCTTGCAGCGGCGCTATCGTGGCCAGACAGGGTTGCGGACCGCGCCGAGGAGTGGGCAAAAAGCATCACTGGACTCCTCTCTGCTCCTGTACAATTAGTCAACGACACTCGGCCATCAGAAGCACGCCGCAAAGTTGCGTAACCCCAGAGGCTTATTGTAGCACTACAGTGGGAAAGCACCGCGGGCTCACTGCCAATGTATGTAATGTACATGAGGGTTGAAGTTAGTATGCCGCTCACGCTCAGATCCGATCACGCATCAGCGACAGAGGGATGCGATTATAGCTTGAGAGCACGCTACAAGGCCAACATGCAGCCAGTTGAGTCTGCCCACACAATGTGTTGCGTTGCCCCCACTCTGTACAATTTGGTGTGCCTCCCAGTCTCATAAACAATTCACACATCAGTGACAAAAGGTAGCAGCAGTTGACCGCTCCTGTTTGTGGAATGCCAATGCAGCCTCCACCTTCTTAATGCCCTTAGGTTCTTGGTGTGCGTCTGTGCGCTGTCGCACGGGAAGTGCATGCACTTAGGTGCATGCATTGCTGACACCACTTTATGCCTTCTCTGTATGGGCTTGCATGCACTGGCGGCTGAATTCTGTCAAGTAGCATATCAGGTGGCTCAGAGTGGGTACAGTTGTGTCTGACCTTTATTAGTCTAGTACATGTTGCAAGCCTCGGCAATGCCACATATCCCTACTTGTAATTTTAATTTTTGGGGGCCAACGTACGACATTTGTGCCAAATGTCAGCAACAACCGTGCTTTGGCGAGCAAATGACCTGTCAACCAGGGGTCCCACGCAGTGTAACATGGTCCGGAGGCGTAAGCTAGGTGCAGCATTAGCCAACAAGATGCTAAGCAATGCAATACTGCAATGGCTTTCACAGCTGCTGTCCTGCATCACACAAGTCTGTGACGCACAAGCAAGCACACTGCAATCACCCATGCGTGCGTGCGCCTGTAAATGTGTGCATGCGCGGTTTTGCAGTGCGCATAAGAAGAACAAGCGCCAGGGAATTCAGCGTCAGGTAATGATTGTAATCAGTGTCATGTCAGGAGAACTGTGGCAAATATAGGGTGCGATGACAGTCACCCAATCCCGCACCTCATCAGTGCCTGCATACATTGCACACCTGTCTGGATTCCAAGGTCACTTGTGCACCAGCAACCACTGCAGTGACTCTAGATGACCGCCCTCACGCGCATGCTGGGTGACAAGAGGGTGCCAAGGGCAATTGGTGGCATAAGCGACCTCAAGCACATTTAAGTAACCCCTGCCAGTGCGAGCGGCTTCCATGGAAGCCATCATACCGCAAGGACAATTATGCTGACGAGTCCATTCTAGCACTCGTGCATGACCGTTGATGCACACAAACAGATATCTCAGTCTAGGGACGACCATTGGTATGAAGCCATTGCAGGGTGTGCAAGTGCCCACTCTTGGCCGCAAATCCCCACAACCTTCATGTCCCACTCGCAGTGGTGAAAATGAGCCCACATGAGAACCTCGGCGTGGTTGCCTGTAGCGGCGCAGCAGAGCAGACTCTCCTGTCCCATGGACACCCGTTGGCCCGGGCCCATTGAAGGATCATGATGAGCAGATGGCCCTTTGCAGCTGCACATGTGGATGTGTAACTGTCCCACGTGCACCCGTTAGCGCATGCCCGCTGCAACATCTCGAGGTCACCGCGTGCTGCAGCGCTGCTGCAAGTAGCGCCGTTGCCTGGCATGGAGCCACTGCAGCACTTGTAGATGACCGTTGGCGGCGGCCTGATTGCACGCACCGGGGGCCCATGGGCACTCATGAGCAAGGGCTAGTTGTAGCGCCTGTAGATGGCCACCTTGTCAAACTCCTGTGCTTAGGGCAGCCATTGGTGAATGTATTGCCCTCCGAGGCTCGCCTTCTCGTGCAGGCTCTCGAGTGCGTGGCCGAACATGCCAAACATGGAGCCAGACATGGCCGCCGCCGCGCCAGCACCTGGTGTTCTCGCGAGGCAGGGAGGGAACAGTCACAATGGGATCCAAGAAGGGACTTGACACCCGTATACGTTCAGCGCAAGAGGCAAGTGCCATTCGTGAGGACCATGGATACACAGGTGGACAGCCGGGGACGTCAGTGGAGAAAGCCTGTGATGTCCTGGCATCATGTGATGTTCCTGGAGAGTCATATGTGCTGCGTGGGGGTATGTTGTGAGACATCTTGAAAAAGCAACATGTAGGAATGAGAGCGCTGACCAAAGCGTAGCAATCGGCCGGCAATGCTAATACTGACTGGCCAATCAATATTGTCAAAGGTGTCTGTCCCGGCTGCCGAGATGTGACTGTGCCTGTTCTGCGTTGTTCATCATGGGAACATGGGCTTCACACGATGTTACTATGATCTGGATGCTGGTACCATGACCTCATCACGAGATGCTCTGCCGACTCATCGTGAGCGCGGCAGCGCTGTTACATCACAAGACCTGCCCATGCCCAATGCAACATCATCATGGCACGTCATGAGATGCTGGTAGGCACTGTAACCACATGCGACGCATGCCGTGTCCATGATCTGCACGCAAATGATGTGCATGCCAGTACTTGACATCACATGTCTTGCAGCGCACCCCTTGAACCCCATCATGCGATGCCTGGCGCCCATTGCCACATGATAAGATGCCCTCAATGTCAAGACGTCAGTGTCAATGATGTGTCAGCATGTGCTTGACGGCATACGACAGGCAAAACGTGCCCCACACGATGATCAACGATGCTTTGTATTGCAGTGCATGCACCATCTTGAGATATACACCCAGCAGACGGGGGCAGCAGCACTCTGCGGTGGGAACCTGGCACTTGGAGCACCGGTGTACGTGAATGGCATATGCCTGTGCACATGTGCAGTATATAAATAGTATACTCCTGACAACCAACGTTGGTGCGAACATTAAATGGCTACGTGTCATGGTGCATCATGATTTGCAGTGTACATCGTGCAGGGTCTTTCAGTGATCACGTGTATATACAAAGGCAGGGCGCCTGCTGTGACGAGCATGCTGATGCACATGCCATTGTGCAGACGCACATTACCAAATGTGCGAAATCGTGTATATGCCCAGTGGCCATGGGCACTTGAAGCATGTCTATCAGCCAAAGCCATCAATGCAGATCTGCAGGTCCACCCTGTGCGACAGGTCGGGCCATGCGCTGCTGTCGGGGGAAAGGAGGTACCACAGCTGCTTCTGAGAGAGGGACACGCTGCCGCTCCTGTAGATCTGCCTTAGGCGCCACTTGACAGTGTCAGGCGCTCGCAAGCTCAGATACGAAAACTGCAGAGCCGGGCGACAAGAACATGCAGGCGAAGTCAGAGCTGCTAGGAAGTAAGGTCAGGGTTCAAGAACTTGAGACTGTGATGAGACCGCAATAGGAATTTGCAAGTTTGCACATCAGAAAATAACCAAGTCAAAATGCTGCAGCGTGCTTGAGTGAACTTCAAGCTCCATGTGTGGCCATTAGTATATGGATGTGCATGAGCGTGAGGGTACAGCATTCTGCATCACACGCAGCAGCGTCAGCAGTTGCAGAGTGCAGACCCTTGCAGGCCCCTAGGATGGGGCGCCTGAGGCAATACCAGCCTACGCCGCTGAAGCACTGCAAAATACAGGTACCATGATCCCGCAAACTGCATGTGCAGCATCGTATAAGAACTGCTGCTCAAAAAGTGGCCATCAAAGGTTTACTTGTCATTCATGACTGGGTGAGCATGCGCGGCAAATTAGCTGTCAATTGCGCTCGACAAGTCAACACAACGGTAGCACATAAAATGTCAGAACATGAGGCGTCATTGCGCACGCACTCACCGCCTCTGTACTCTAAGTGACTTTCCAATAGATGTTTGCCAAGGAACTTCGACGAAAATGCATTCTTTGACAAAGTATGAAGCAAGTGCATACGAAGTACATGCGCTTCAAGCATGTGGCCCTCTCACCTTCAGCATGTACACGCTTTTCCAGCCCAGCTTGCACCAGTCGAGGGGGGTCATCATGTCTGAGCGCAAGCCAAACTGCGGCAACGCGTGCAAGGCACCAGTGAGCATGACCGGTGAGGCTGCAAGCTGTGGGGATGTAGGTGGTGGGTCGGCCATAGTAGGTATGGCGAAATGCCGCATGCTGAGCGGCAAGTAGGTAGTGCGTCAGGTATGGCTGACACGGTAGGTTTCGGAACTCCGCAAGCTATGAGCATGTAGGTAGTGGGGCTAGGACAGTAAATGTACATAAGGTGCTCGCGCGCTGGTGCGCCTGGCAGTGCCGCAGCAGGGGCATGCCATTAAAACAACACCAAACATGCATTTGACGTACCTAACGCGCTCGTATGCACATGGTATTTGTTAGAATTACAAAAAAAAAAACCTTCTCAAGAGCTCTAGATGGGGGCTAAAGAGCTCTAGATGGGGGCTGTTTATTAGAATTACAAGAAAAGCACCCCTCAGAGCGAGCGACCCGGAAAGACGCAGCCTTTTTTGTAAGTTGCGCTTAAAGCGGAGACATCCGCCATAACTGAACAAAGCGTGATCACGCACCTCAACTTGCCTTCATCTGAACATGTACGTGCTGTTGACGTTAAATGCATGCTGCAGAAATTAAATTTCATGCTGTGAAAGTACATCTGCCCTTCACCACTACACTTTGCTGTCACCCTGCCAAATACATTATCAACACCACGCTCAGCGATGTGAGCACCGAGACCCAACTTTTGCCGCAATTTTAAAGCCGTTACGCACAACTTCACCTGCTGAGTACAAGAAATAATTGACTATAGCTATGAGAGCGCCGCAGGCCACAAAGCGTGTCTGCAGGCTTAAGATTGTAGTATAATACTGCGACGTGGGTGCTCGTGGTGTGCGTGCGCCACACCGTGCGACAGCAGGCGCGTGCTTTTTTGGACTTTGAAGTACGTGTCTTGATGCAAATAATAGACGTCCTACTTTGCAGCACGCAAAAAAAAAATCACGCATATTTACGGTCAAAGTTGATGTCAGCAGGGTACTCACGTCAAGGCCGCGTTGCGCTTGGTCGCCTCGCCGCGCGCATGCAACGCACCACACAAGGCCCTGGCTGATGATGGTGATGTTGAACTTGACGGTAAGTTGGCCAGGGGGTCGCCAACGCCATCATCCTGCGAGGGGGGCCGGGGGGGTGGGGCATTGGCACCAAAGCTGAAGTATTGCAAAAAACACATCTGACTGGCACGTGATGTTTGCATTACTCCAACCAAGAATTGATATTGCAACCACCTTCCCTGCAGCATGCTGAAATAATGCCTCATCAAATACCTCTACTTAGTGAGCACATGCCTCTTCTGGCAACCATGTTTTGAATGATTAAAAACTATAAGTGCGGCATTTTATATAAATAAGACACATTTAGGTCATTATGATTCTGGAATACACAGCCTCAGTTGTATTGACTTTGATGTAAACAGTACGTATGGACTTGTATTTGTAAAGGCCCAAGGGAGGCCGGGTTGCCTATGCAATCGAAAAGCTTGCGTCAACGCAGCAGCCTAGTCTGCGCTGTGCCCTAGGAGTTTGGATACCGGCGCCGCAACGCAGCCCAGCATTCGCGCTCCACGTGTGTATGCCATGACGCGCTCCGCCAACTCCCGCGCCAGCGATATGCTCAGCTCAATGTGGATCTGACGCTTAGCTAACCCGGCCTTGCGTAACACATCTGCCTTCCTCCCCCCTGAGCACAGTGCTGAGTGCATTGCCAACTCCTTAACAAAAAGGCTTGTCTGCTTGCCCAGCTGTCCGTACGACTCCTGCACGAATGGCACAAAAGCCCAAGATGACGTCAAGGTGCCGGTGTGGTGCTTGACCTTCGCGTCCTCCCCCACCCCAGCAGCATAGCCGTCCGTGTTCGAGGCATTTGTTTTGCCTGTCAGGTACGAGCTCGCTGTGGGCGCGCGCACACTTGTGTCTAGCACTATTCCCTTGTTACGGTATGCACTGCTAAAGTGCAGACACCCTGGGTCAATGACTGTGTCCGCCCGATACCCCGGTACCTTGAAGACGCTAGCGTCCTCATTGCGGACAATAGAGACATGGTGCTGTCTCAAGATGCGCTGTAGGCACCGCTTTTGGGCAGTGTGTGTCGCGTTGTGCCCCCGTATGTGCTGGCTGGGGCAGCTGATCGCATGCGTGGAGGTGGGGCTCACGTCACTGCACCGCCATGGGCACACCTCGCCCCACCCGTCTAGAAAGATCGCAACCAAAATCATCGTGGCTGCTGCCATACTGGACATGGGCGCCGCACCCGGGCGGTCATTGGCAGCGGGCGGCACGCTCATCCACGCCATTGCCCCGGACGCACGCTGGCTGCGCAGCTGCGCCAGGACCCGCGCGCTAGCCTGTTGGCGGCGGCGGCTGGTGTCACGCGAGTCACCAATAAGTGTAGCCTGCGTCGGCTTGCCCACGGCACCAGCCGAGGCAGCCTCTAGGTCCTCCACCAGGCAGTCCTCGTATTGACGTCGAAGAACATTTGAAAGGCCGGCTTGTAGTCCGTGCGTGAAGTGACCGCGCCGGCGGCGGGGCACTACCTTCCTGCAGATCTCGTCAGCATAGGCCTCCCAGTCGTCGTCGTCATCCTCCTGCCCGCCGCTGCAGCTGCTTTCTTCCGCGCTAGTTTGTGTTTTAGCGGGCGTGGAAGAGGCAGCCGCGGCAGCGGCTTGAGGGCCAGGTACGGTCGCCGCCGCAGCGGCCGCCTTGGCGCCAGGCACAATGCCGTGGGTGTGTGGGGCTGGCTCAGTGGTCCCCGTCTCCGTGACGGCAGTTGCGGCGTAGATTGCTTGCACCGCAGTGGGGAGCGTCGACGCTGCGGCCGTCGTATCTGCTGCCCACCGTAGCAACGATGCTGGGAGCTGCTCGGCCACAGCTGTGCGTGATTTTTCGCCGCCATCAGCTGTCAGCGCTCGCGTAGAGCGTCGCACGGCCTCGATGATTGGCGGCAGTCCCTGGTCCTCGCGTATTGCGCATGAGTGCTGCGCGAACCAGGTGACTGCGCCGTGTTCGTCAGTGCCGAGCCTCAGGGCCGCTGCTGCCACAGTGGCATGTTTTATTGCAGGCCGCAGTGTTGTGCGTGCCTGGGCCGTGTATGCGGCTGGTGCCAGTAGCCCCAAAAGCGGCATGCCCAGACCGCCTCGTCGCTCCGGCAACCGTGACGCCCGCAGTGGCACTGCGATGTCCGTGAGTTCTGGCGGGCCCAAGCGCGGCAATACCAGCACGCTGCCACTGCTGGCTTCCTCATTGTCACCAGCAGTGCAGGCGGCCAGCAGGTGTGACTTCATGACTGCCGCGGTAGCGCAGCCGTGCAGGTGCAGCATGCGTTCAAGCGTCCATGCACAGAACCCATCAAATGCGTGCAGCCATGTCTCACTCAAAGCCGTGTCAACGACCCGAGCTAAGAAGCCCATGCGCTTCGTCAGTGACCTGCGCAGAATGAACTGTGCTGCCTGTAGGTGATGCCGCGCCATTCCAGCTAGCTGCCACGACAATCGCCATGTCCCTGCGTCAACAAGATGCTTGCTCATGGCAGCATGCACATAGGCTGGGTGCCCTACCGGTACCCCGACCGACGTAAAGCCCTGACTGGATTCTGGCATGGTGGCGTCCACAAACGGTATGTCAAGGGCGCGCAGGCGTGCTCTGGCCGCTTCATCAAACACTGTGCCGCGCATGGCGATGGCCAGCGACTTGTCTGGTCGAACGCGTAGGCCCCCTGCCGCAAGCCGACGGATCACCTCTGCCACCCCAGCGGCCGCTGCATCGTCGAAGTAGGCAGCTTGCAGCACGTTGAGGTCATCCAGGAAAGCGCAGTGCGGGGCTGGTGGTTCCGCTGTGCTGTGGCCGTAGGCCGGCATACTGCCGGGCGTCGCATTCACTCCATCAGGGTAGAAGAGTAGGAAGGCCGCTGCCACTGCAAAGTACAGCGGCCCTAGAGGGTCCCCTTGCTGGCACCCTAGGTGGGAGCAGATAATGCGAGCTTCACCGTTCACCTCCACTCGCATCTCTGGCGCAGTGTCACCACAGTATACGGACTCAAAGTGCGGGAGCAGCTCCGGACAGAAGAGCATAAGTCCCCGCACAATGGCGGCGCGATCCACACTGTTAAATGCGTTCTCACAGTCCAGCTGGATTGTGGTGCCATACAGCTCGTGCCACACGCGCGCGCGCGCTGCCACATGCTCGACGCCAGACCGGTATCCTACGCCAAACTGCGACATGGAGGCCAGCAGCCCCGATATTTTGCCCTTGACACTCCGTGCCGCTGTGGACCCGAGGAGTCTGCGCCAGACACTGGAGCAGGCGATCGGACGCCGCTTCTGTCCTATGCCTGAGAGGGCCGCGGCGCGGAGAAGCCGTTGCGATTGCTCCGGCAGCAGTTCGGGCTCAACAAGCAGCGTCGTGAACACCTTGGCCAGGTGATGGGCGAATGCCGGTTCCATCACATCTGATTCTGAATCACCAGCTAGTCCTGGCGAGGCACTGCTCACGGGGCGGGTGGCTGCTTTCACTGGTGCACCAGGCCCAGCGGCCATCAAGAGGTGTTCATAGCGTAGGCCGTCCAGCCCTCCTGCCTTCCCCGCCCCTGCTGCGGACAAGGTCGACAGTATGTCTGCCGCCTCGAGGCGCCGTCCGGCTGCGCTGGCAGCATCCTCAGGCCTATCGCTGTGATCATGTGCCTGACCCGATTCGAAGACAGGACTGTCGCTGCCAGCTGGCCCGGTGGTCGTTGCCACCCCTGCGCTGTGTAAGCAGTGCCGCCGGGCGTCGCGTACCAGGCCGCGCACTTGCTCCATTGGCGTATCGACTACCCCCGGCCGGGTGCCAGTTTCAGGGTGCTTTGCTGCCAGCACCTGTGCCGTGACCTCGTCTGCTGGGGCGCATGCTTCACGCGCCTCTAGTCGTGCGGCAGCCAAGCCTACCCCCCGTCGCTTGCCTGAGAGGGCAGCGCATGCTGTTTGCTGCCTGGAGTCAGCCTCCGTCCAGTCGGCATCGAAGTTCGTTTGTGCCGACGCCATAGCTGCGTTGTTTGGTTTGGGGGCCCGCAGCGCCGCTGCTGCTGACAGCGTCTTTCTCAGTAGCTCCGCGAAGTCGCCAGACAGCAACGCTGCCAGCCGGGCCGCAGGCGGCATACCGGTTCCCTCCGGTTGCCTACCAAAGGCCATCGCTGCTAGCAGGTGCAGCAGCCTGTAGCCGCGCTGCACTAGAGTCTGAGAAACCTGATGAGCAAACGCCCCGGCACCATGGTGGAGGCGCACCCGTGCCGCCTCACGTGCACTGTCTGTGGCGTCCGCCAGTAGTCGTGTGGCGTGCTCCACTAGCCGTGCCCACTGGGTGCACTGCAGCTGAGTGCGGAAGGGGTTGGCAATGGTGGTGAACCGTAGCAGCAGTAGATCCGCCTCATTGGTCTGGTCAAGTGCGTAGACCGAGGGCGTCGAGAGGTCCCAAGCCAGGGATGCTCGTGCCTGGGGCTTTGAGGGCCTGCCACTGGTGGTGGTGGTCGGGGGGGGCGGTGACGCGGCATCGTCCGGCGGGTCCAAGTCCATGTCCGCCCATCCCACGGCCGTCCCGTGGGTGGGGCTGCTGTCCTGCAGCCTTAGGCTGTTAGACTGAGTGCGGCTGCCGGCGCTGCCAGGCGGTGCCGCAGCAGCTGCCGTTCGGCGCCGGCGTTGCGCGCCGGCTGCCGTGGCCGCCGGGCGTTTCTTGCTGGACTTTGAGTTGGCAGCGCCACTAGCCGGCACCGCCGGTGGCTTTGGAGGTACCGCTGCGGCAGCCCCCGCCGCCGCGGCCGCGCCGTCGCTACCCGCACCCCCGCCCTCGGACTGGCCCGGGGGTACTGCCGGGCGTGCGCGCGTGGGGGCGCTTCCATTCCGTCGACACGTGTGGCATGGCGAGGTCAGCGCGCATTGCCTCTGCCCCGCGCTGGCTGACATATGGACCAGACCGCAGGCACCTGTGCATGCACTCAGCTTCCTTACCGCCCGTAGGAAGTCTTCTGCCGTGCAACCATACATGGTGCTCATCTCCTGCACACGCTTGGCATGGTGTGCCCCAGTGTTGCAGGTACTGCTGCCTGAAGGGGCACGGTCACCGGATGGGTCGTGATCAACCTGCTGCCGGATGCCCTTGGCGTATGCTGCCGCGGGATTTTGCTGACAGTGTGATGTGCTCGCCTCAGGGTTCAGCATCGACCTCGTGCAGCTACCACCGTTGAAGTGGGCCACTACCGGTGCCATGCGGCTCGCAGCTGACACTTTGCCTCGCTGTTTGCTGTCCTCTTTCTGACCAAGCTGCCAAAATGCCAGTGTGCATAGTGGACACCTCAGTGGCTCAGGCTGCTGTGGCAACTGCAGCGCAGTACGGGGCTGTGTCCGACTCGGAGCCGTGATGTGGGTGCTGTCAGCTTGAGTGGTCGCCGACGCTGTCACAGTGGTTGGCAAGGGCGGAGCTGCCGCAGGGGCGACAAGCAGTTTAAAGTGTCCCACATTTGTATATAGCCCAGGCGGCGTCCACAGCACATCCAGATGGCAGTCAGGCTGAGCTGGAGTTGCCGGTGCGAATACCGCTGGCAGCCCCATCAGTTGTGCCAGCACCAGCCCTGTTGATTTTTGCGTGCTGCCAGTGGCCTGAGGCTCGGCCTGCCACACCGTCACCGAGACCGCGAGACCGCTGCAACAATGGCCCACACAGACAAACCGAGGGGCCGTCCCCACACGCCCTCTTCCTGTAAACAGTACCCCCCCTTTTTTGGACCACCTTTTGAAAATATTTCAAGAACCGTCCGTTTGGATTACCTTTCGAACGGCAGTTTGACTATATTATAATTGATGACAAAGTCGGTTGTAATGCTCAGTGCCTTGAATATTCAAAATTGTTTTATTATTAATTTCAGTTTTGAAAATTACATGTTTTTGGTACTTTTTTGATATGAGTTTTTTCCACGGGTTTGCAAAAATAAAAACCAAATTGGCAAATATTTCCAAGTCTATAATTAATAAAAGCATAATAAAGAGAAATATATATAACTTACTTTGAAGGAAATCAATTGAACATTGAAGACGTCTTCACAACTACACACCAATCTCACACGTGCACCAACATCAACCCTAACACGTGCACCAACCTCAACCCTTTTGTCTGCTTGAAGAATAAGAGTTAGGCATGTAAATGCGACCTTCATGACTCCTCCAAAATGCTCGCTCCTCGCATACAGTTTTCACCCAGTGCCAAGGTTAACTGCCTAGAAGTGTGGCTGCTTCTGCAACGGATGTGGACGTGCTCAGTCTCCACTGTGACGCGATTGTGTCCCATCTCAGGCATTGCGCGTGCCATCTAATTACTGCGCACAGATACACAACTTCTCCTCAACTTGAAGGTCTGGGGGATCACCGGTATACAACCACACCGTAACAGTATCTGAAGTGGTTGGCACCAGCGTTTTGCGCACCTTGAGCCTCTGCTGCGTCTGCACAAGCACACTTTTCCCACTAGCAGCTCATGACGCCGGGCGCCGGCTCAAACGTACATAATGGTCCTCTGCACACAGGGGCATACAGGTAACAGTAGCAGCGGAGCAATGCCGTGGTTGGGCTCATGGGCACAGACGATCGCACAGCGGTCAGGAGGCAACGTCGCTCTCAGATGCACCATTATTCTTGTGCTTTCTTTCAATGTTTTAACTTAAAAGCTGCAAGTATTCATAAAGCATACCACTATGTCTTGAGCTACGACTTTACGGCGTGTCGTGCAGGCTCAGGCTGTTGTGCGAAACAATAGGTCCATCAGCACGTACAGTACGCTGCAGTTGCACACAACAGCATTCGTGTACACCATGCAGGCACGTTGTGCATAGAAAACCATACTTCCAAGTATGTCGGAAGTATGCACTTCGTGTACAAGGTAGCCCTCAGCAAAGTCGCGTACACTAGCAGCTTGCGCCATGCAAACCGAAGCGCACCATCTTCTCAGGCATATACACCATTACCACACAGTGTGAAATTGCAAGACGCAGTTGGTGTACAAACTGAAGCGCACCATCTCTGCAGACATGTATCCATCTTGTATACACAGCTTGTGACTGCAAGAGGAAGTTGGTCACATCAAGTCCCAGCCAATGCACACAAACTTCACGATCACCTGCAAGATATTGGGTAGGCAGTAGTGGCGGGCGTTGCCGACGAGCACTGCCGTTGCCCCTATCAAGAGCAGCCCGGTATCTGCGCGCAACGTTGCCCGCCTGCACGATGCAGCAATGCGCACTTGAGTCAGCGCTCCGCGTTAACTAAAGGCACGTGCATGCACCTCACGATCTGCTGGCAATTGTGCATTATGAAGTAGCAGTGCAAACTTGGTACAAACGCGCTTGCACACAATTGAGGTGGGCAGAAACGCTGTTGCGACTGGTGATGCTACAACACTATTTGCAGGCATATTGCATTGCAAACATCGCTATTGTGTGGCTCAGAATTGCGCCTGGCAAGCACGATGCGGCGGTTGGCACGTTACAATGAGCAGAACGGAGGCAGATCAGCGTAAGTCAAATATGTGACAATACTGCACCGAGAGCCAAGGTGTGTGAAAAGTTCAACGCCTCACAACTCGAGGTACATACATACATACCTTCGGGCTGTGCCGCTGTGAGCCCTCTGCACGGCGGGCCTTCACGCGCGACGTGCCATGTTTTCGCAACAGCGTAGGCAGTGCTTGTCGCGTACTCACTTGTCCAGCAGTATGTATGCATCACAGCGACGGCTTCATGGTGATGACCTCTGCGCCGCGCACCTCACAAACTTAATGTGTCCGCACTGTGCCGTGCACCTCTAAAAATTCAACTGCGACTTGCCATACGCACCAGCGTGCCATGGCTGTGAATTTGCGCGCTGCGTCACGCGCATCACGTACAACACTTCAAGTGTGACGCGCCGCTCAGCTGCAGCAGCGCTCCGAGGCAGTGACACCTCCCCTGCCCTGCGTCACGCGCACGCACGTATCTTACAGTTGCAATGCACCCGTGACGCGCGTGCGCAGCCTCAGCGGCGCAGCAGCTCTCCGCGGTCGTGGCGCTGCCCGCGCCGGCGTCCCGTGGTTCTTAGGATTAGCCCCTGCGTCCTCAGCGCGAGCAATGGCGAGGACTACAACAGGGGGGTGTGGGGGGGCTGCGGGGAGGGGGGGGGGAGGAGGGGGGCCCCGGCGGCGGAGGAGGCGAAGTACGGCGGCGGCGAGGGGTTAGAGCGCGCAGTTTAGGTGCGCGCGCTGCGGGGTGAGTGTCCCGCCCCGCCTCTTTTTTCTTGCGAGTTTGCGGTTACGGAAGCGGGGGGGGGGGGGGGTTGCTCAATGCAGGGGGGGTGCTTTTCCAAGGCGTGCAGGTTGCGGCGGGGGAGGGGTTGAGGGGCACAAGGTTGAGCGGTGCGGCCGCTCGCACAGAGCAAGTGCTAGGGCTGGTCATTATGCATCGTGAACCATCGCGCGGCGGTGATTCCGTGAGGTGTACAGAACGGACTCAGGCGTTTCCTGGAGCCTAGGGTCAGGGGGCTGGCAGACTTTGACAGATACCACGCACGCAGCCCAGCTTCAACTTCGCTACAGTGGCGTCTGGCTCACCTTAGTGCCACAGTGCTCATTCTCATATTGCGACGCCCCCCCGCGCAGACTTGTCTTATGTGCCCCCCCCCCCACACACACACACCGTGCCCCTGACATTGTACTGGCACCAGGTGTGGAGCCATGCTGCGTGCGTGTACGGGCGAACGGTGTCGTTGCCCGCGCCGGTGCTGTGTCCTGCGCGTTCCGGGGTGAGTCAACACTTGAAGTAGGGTTCACTGCTTGAAGTTGAGCCCGTGTCGCAGCTGGTGATCATGTGTGTAAAGTATCTGTGAACACTCGCAGGTGAGCGTTGATACATGACCAGTTGCCAGGAAGGTGAGCAGTGGCCTGCAGCTTGCGCAGATGGAGGTAACTGCAAATTACAGCGCGCATGCATAGACCTCACATGGACAATTGGAACTTGGTCAGTGACTTCAATCCACCACTTGAACTTGGGTACAGGACGAGCGCGCGCACATGCACCATGAGCCCGGCCACTTCTCAATTTGCAACCTGACATTACATGTACAGCTGAACTTGGTAAACAACCATCAGCTCAACAATTGAACTTGCACCAGGGCGACGCGGCGAGCGTTCGCGCACTCGCAGCCCGCGCGCATGGGCCTGGCCATTGGTTCACAATGGTATCTTTCATTCGAAAACCTCGACTTCTTTTTGAGAAAATCAGTAACTTCAACTCAACACTTTTGCAGGTGCATCGGACTGTGGCAGCGTCGACCACCAACTTCAACGCAACTGCCGAACTCGCCCATGACTTCAACTCACCGCTTGAACTTGCATCAGGACGGCGCGGCGAGCGACGCCTTGCCGTCGCAAGGAGGTGTGCAGGTGGTGGGCGGGCCCCACACAGTGCTCACTGCGGTGATCATGCAGGTGAGGGGGTTTTCCAGGAATTGGTACCGTAGTTTCGCATTTACAATTGGCCATACCACGCTCAATATCTGGCATACTTTGCCACTGAAGGCAAGAAACAGCCGGGCTGCAAGGCTGGGGCTTCATCATTCAGTGCAATTGATGGGCGCGCTCTATGCGGCGCTCGTGGCTTAGCAGGCTTACGCGTGCGCGTGCAGTAGTGGGAGTGATTCGCACCACGCCTGTTGAGGCGTAATGTGCATGTTGAGCCGTGTTGCACATGACGAGCCGCGCTGCGCATGTTGAGACGTGCTATGCATGTTGAGTGCCGCAAGTATACAGATCTGACACCGGAAATAGCAGAATACGGAGGTTCGGGCCACGTGTTGTCCGGCCGGTCCCCTGGTTCTTCTTTGGGGACTTCTTGTGCTGCCCTAGCCACCTACCTGAATGCACAACTCATTGCCTACCCTTTCTTCGTTTTCCAACGCTCTCCGTGCACTGCAGATAGAGGAGAGATTTGTGCTGCTGCACCACCGCGGTGGCAGGCGGTGCAGGGAGAATGAGGTATGTGTGTGTCACCAGGGTTAGGCTTAGGGTTATGTGTCCGTACGGTAGGATAGGCATTGCTAGCGTCTGCCGCCCACGTTCATGCTAGTTTCTCGCTCTACAGCTACTGGCTGTGTTGCCCTCAGTTGGCTTCCTTGCCGCCAGAGATATGTAACGGCTGGCCACACCTGCTTACAGTCTTGCTGAGCACTGGTGCCCAAAAAAGGGCGTCTCTCCGTCACTTGTCTAGAAACGCCAACCTTCGCCGTTGTTAATTCCCTCACCACTGCACGTGCATAAGCTACAGCTGTCATGGTATTGCCGTCAGTGTGAGTACTGTGTATACTTCCACATGAATCAACCCGCCTGCAGTGCCACTGCCACACTGCAAGAGGAAGGGTGGCAGGTGAGGTGCACTGCTGAGGCGTGCTGCTGAGCAGTGCTGGTGTGCTTCAAAATCTCCTGCTCTTTCACTGGTGGCGAGCATCGGCAGCTGGTGTGGTAGGCAAATTCTGGGTTGGTTCTCGAAGCAGATTACGCAAGGGTGCATGATGTTGCCAAGGCTGTAACGAGAAACGAGGCAACGTTCAAATTCTTTGGTCGGGGTTGTTAGTTGGTTGGTAGATGTAGGGATAGGATTAGGGTTAGGGACGGGATTAGGGTTAGGGTTAGGGTTACAGGTAGCCCCAGGGTTAGCAGTGGTTATTGTATGGCCCCACAACCTGACCGTCGCCGTTTTCTGCACCTACTCGTCCTGCTCCCAACAATTTTGGGTGCCCCGTGAAGTGTGATCCGTTTCCTATCACAAATAAGTTTGCACTATTTTATTTTGTCCAAACATCAAGTAGCATGTAGCACCGGTTGTACATGCATGCATGCTTGCAAATAATGCCTGTGGTCAGTATTTATGGATGCTCCTGTGTCAAGAACTACGTTGTTCATTGTGTGGTACCTGGTCTCGTTCTCATTGTGGTGTTCACTTGCACGCAAAAAACAAGGACGGACACATGCACTGGTGCGTGTTGGACCTGGACAGATGCATTGGCGCGCCTCAGACTACGATGGACAAAGAGAGCAGCGCGTCCCAGACAGCATGTGCAGAACATGCTTGCAGGCAAGTGGCCGCTGCGGTTCATATGCAGGGTACATGATGGCACAACTGTTGTTGATATGTCATCACGTCTGTCACTCTACGGCTGCAAGCCACAGCTATGCCCATTTTCAAGCGCCATTACGTTTAACTTCAACATCAAGTTGACTTCAAATGAACCAAGCCTCACGCAGCGCCCTGCCGCTGTGATAACGTTGGTCACTTTACAGCTGTAAGCCACAGGGCATAATGGCCGTCTTCCAACGCAGTTATGTTCAACTTCGTCATCAACTCGACTTCAATGTTTTCTTACCTCACATTACATGTTGAATGTGGGTATGAGTGTGGTGAATGAGGTTGGCGTCGCGCTCAGCGCTCTCTCGGTGTGATCACGTCGGTCACTCTACAGCTGCAAGCCACGGCTATGGCCATGTTCAAGCGCGGTTACATTTAACTTCAAAACTAAATCGCTTTCAAATGACTTTTAAGCTCACATTACACTTTTAACGCAGTATGAGCGTGGTGAATGAGGTTAGCAGTCGTACTTAGCGCCTCGCGCTGTAACCAAGGTCATCGTTGTACCGCTAGTACGTCACACGGCATAATGGTTGTCTTCCAACGCAGTCGAGTTTAACTTCAACACCAAGTCGACCTAATTGTTCCTTACCTCGCATTACATGTTGAATGAGGGTGTGAGTGTGGTGAACGAAGTTAGCAGCCGCACTCAGCGCCCTCGCGCTGTAATCACGTCTGTCGCTGTACCGATAGTAAGCAACACGGCATGATGCCCGTCTTCAAACACAGTCGCGTTCAACTTCAACGCCAAGTTGACTTCAAATGTTTCCCGACTTTCATGTTGAACGCGGCATGAGTGTGGTTAGACATCACACGCTACGGCAGCTTCTCTGCCGATAGCAGTTCAAGCAGTCTGTGAACAAGGATGTACACCGAGCACATGTTGATGTTGAGGTAGTTCAAAGCGCAACTGGATGTCTGGTGTCATTTTGTACTGCAGAGCAGGAATAACCGGGCAATTACGTACCTGCTTTCTTTGACGTGGTTCGGTATCATTACTTCATTCACATTGCTGGCTTAATGTGCTAATTTTGCCGAGCACTGCCTGCAGGTAGCACACGCCCCCATTCTATCGGTTTGTTCATTTGAAGGATATGCGCACACTATTGAGTGCATATGATGCCGTCTAATGCTAAAGTTGTACATTTGTGCGCAGCTCAACTCTGAAATCGAAAGCTCTCCTACTCGCGTTTTTGTCAAACTGCAACTGAGCAAGAGTCAGACTGCAACTGAGCACTGAGGCCAACAGCAGAAGCATAATTACCCTACTTTGTGGGGAAACACATGCAGTGTAGTGTGACTGCTAATAACTCATGCACAGGCATCAGATGCAGCCAGTGCGAAACTCCCATCAGTTAAATAATTGGAGGATAACATATGACAGCCGCAGCTCTTTGCTTTTCTTGCACTTCTGGTAGCCTTTCGCTTTCTTCGAAGCTGGCCTCTTGAGAAGTTGTTTTGGACCAACAGTGTGCGTGCTGCCATCTCACATGTACAGGGTCAGGTGCACAGCGTCTCAGTGCATTGCATCATCACAGGCAGCAAGTGGTAGAGTGTTTGGTACACCATCTGACCACCCCCCTGCCCCCCTTGCCCACCCAATCGTATCTGCAATGCTTCCTGCAGAACAGCAGCCGTAGTTCAACAACAGCGCGAGCCCCGGCAATTGAAGCTGCTACCTACATGTGAAGCTGCTGCCTACATGTGAATCGCTGATCGCTGACAAGAGTGCTGATAGCACACATCAAGGTGAAGGGCAATGAAACACAGGCGTGATAAAATATGATGCTTGATGTACATACATTCGTAGGCATGCGTACGCGCCCATGCACGCACGTACATGTCTGGGCAAGGGGGGGGGGGGGGGGGGGGGGGGCTTCCGCTTTGTGTTTTGGCAGCCTCACCAGATATTAGCAGTGTGGCCATCGGTGCCGTTGCGAACTCTGCACCCAGGACCATGGCAAAGCCAACAGCAGTTGCATTGCCACGCCGCGCACTCGACGCGACACGCACCATGTGTGTTTTCACCTGATGCTGCTACATGCTCAACAAGTCAGTTGCGTAGACGCATGATTCAAGCAAGGCATCACTAGGAGCATGTATTGAGGAGTGACCTTGTCTGTGCTTCCGCTTGGCCTTGCCACATGCATGCGCATGCCACAGCACCAGTTTAGTCCTCGCTGTCTGCTCATCATAATAGCGTGCGCACTGCCACTCTGCTGATTCCTTGTTGTCCAGGCTGCATATGGTCGGGTCGTGCATGTCACAAGGAGAGAGGCCAGCCGTGTGCATGCATGGGGGCAAGGACGATCGTGGCACGCGGCGCGTTGGGGTTGGGGTCCAAGGCGAGGACGGGCGTACGATCATGGCAATGGGAGGGAAATTTGGTGGTCCGGGGGGTTGCGGGGGAGTGGGGGGGGGTGGCATGAGCAGGCAGGCAGAGAACGCAGCGGCTGTTGAGAGCAGCAAGTGTGGTACATGGCTGGCGACAATGCATATGTTGATCATGCAAGCCCTATGTGTGGTGTGTCGTGTTGCATTACATGGTGAACGCACATGCATCTCATACACTCGTATGATGTTGTCATGCTGCCTTAAGCTGTATGGTGTGGCCTGCAAAGGCACATCATACGGTCTCGCTCTTGCCCGCTTCGTGTGTTGGCTGCCACCACCTGGACAATCATGTGATTTTGTTTCATAACGCTTGCGCGATGTTGCTTGCTTGAGGCACCTCATGTGACTTTAAGTTAGGGGCCACCGCATGATGTCTGCTAGCAAAGGAGATCACATGACCACTATCAGCAGCACATCAGTGATTTTGTGCTGTGGTGCAGTGGCACATCTTGTGATGTGAGCTGAGGATGACTTGGCACAACACACGATGTCAGTATGATGCGTTACATCTATGATGCCTCAAGATCGAAAGTCGCGATGTTCCTGTTTCACGATATGACTCTAAGGCCATGATGTCCAAGACGTTCCATGCACCTGACATCTTGTGGTATCATATGGGGCCCCAACAGGTCCACCTGTGTACCAAAAGTTCCACCAGTAAGAGACGCATGATTGCATTGCTCACCTCTCAACGAGAACACAAGCTCACCGCGAAGTTCAACAGTTGACTCGGCCGATCGAATAAACGTTGCACGGACTAAAACACACACCTCTATCAGGAAGGCAGATGGTGCAGCAAGAGGAGGTGTCGCGCTTCGCTTGCGACGCTGCAAACGAAGTGGCGATGCGAGTCTCCTTCCGCCAATTCGCACAGCGGCAGCCCAATAAATTGAAGGCAGCAATGGAGCAACTACGCGAGGCTAAAGCGACTATATGGCACACGCCATGGCACCTCGACGCCTTGCGAGAAGAGATAGAATGCCGCACTCAGCTAATGGACGCCTTGCGCCCTTATGAGGCGCCTACGCAGGAGGAGCTGGAGTGCCTGCGAACAGGTACCTATTTCCTAGGCTTTGAAAAGCCTAGGTCTTAGCCGCTGGGGCGTCAAACAGCAGATGTATGACTTTCGCAACTACCCCTGATGGGACGAACCAGGCAGCGATAGGCGGCGCCCTCTTCAGACTAAGCCTATACGAGGGGAAAACTAAGATCCGCGACTGGCGAGCTCGCGCCATCGCCTGTGGCCAGAGCGACACTAGGGATTATCGGCTTTTTATCGGTCGAAAGCTGTGGAAGGCCATTTATGACCCGATAACCGACGCTCTGCCGCTTCGGCCGCCGCGAGATAGATCTAGATAGCACTGCAAGGCTGGCCGGCTTCGTCCAGGCCCGACGATCAACCAGTCACGCTTTGCTTAACCTATCTGAAACCTTGCCCCTCCTGTTTGCGCAAGTTTGCCGACCACCACCGTCGCCTTGCAGTACACCTGAAAAGTAAAGTCAGTCTATCACCGCGCGCCATAGCGATAAGGCATCGTTGTTCTCGATGCATGACAGGTAAAGCTTCGTCAGACTGACTGTGGCAGATCAGGCTTCGTCCTCTTTCTAAGCCGCGGCAGGCGAAATAAGCTTAAGCTTCGTCAGGTCGACGCTTTGTTGCAGAAGGCTTCGGTCCAGTCAACAGCGCGCATGGCAAAGAAGGCTTCGTCAGGATAAAACAGCATGGCAGGATAAGGCTTCGTCCGGCTTCGTCAGGACAACAGCGCAGCAGAAGAAGGCTTCGTCCAGCCGCAGCGGCGCACACGAACGAGTGTGATCGCAGCTGCTATAGCGTAATCGAGCGCGCTCTTCAGTAGGTGATGTCCGGTACACTCATGCCGCAACGACGTCGGAGGCAGTTTGCAAGCGCGCTCGGCTGCCTTGCTTTTTTGCTACACTACATTTCTTGAGTCATTCGATGACGCGACATGCTCACAATTATTGTGCTTCATCACTGGATTACAGTGATTCATCAAAGTCTCATAGAGACTGCCTGCAGTTGTCGTGGATGACCCAATGCGATATGCAGGCTGGTGCGGGATGATGGCACCCACGTTAGCCTACTTGATTTCAGTTACGAACGAGCGCAGGGTGGACTGCTTAGAACGGCGATCACCAAGCCAAACTGCCGAAACTGGCAGCGAACTTGTGCTGTGCTCTGCCGTTCACCCTGGTTGCTTCACAGGAATATGACAATCTCGCGCTTTCTTCTCAAAATTTTCCCTTCTGTTCCACAGCAATGGCGCGAGTGCCTCACAATCGCTGCTGTTCTTGCCACCATGCTGGCAGAAGCCTTGCAGTTTATCTAGGTGATGAACCATAATGACTTCGAATCAATTAATTCAAAAAAGCATTGTTGCCAAGATTTCTGAAACCTGTCTTTGTATGCACATGCTTGCTGCCCTGTTTGCACGCAGACGTTCCTATACAGACCCTCATGTACAAGAAAGTTCCATGTGTGGACTGCAGGAAGTTGCACCTTGGCATTGTTGATAGCCCCCTGCTGCCAGTGTTTGAGGCACAACAGTTCATTGTCACGCTACTCGCGGCCCGAGGCGTCAAGACGTGGGCACAGGCTGTAAATCTGACCGAGCATTCACTCGCTTTTCAAGGCGTACCGGACTGGCTGACGACTCGTACGCTCAGGACCATCGAGCTCATCATGGCTGAGGATGCGAGAGGTGAGTACAAAGCTTGCACACAGACGTCTTCTGACTGCTGTGGATATAATGGCACTGTTTGACTTGTGGCCAATGAACTCTCTGATCTTGTGATTCGTTTCCATGAACCTTGTCGCCAGAGTAAATGTGCTGTCATGCGGCAGCATCATGGAGCAAACTATGGTAACAACGGCACGGTTGTAGAGTCGCTATGGTTTGTCAGTGTGACATTGTCACTTTTCGCCGCACACTGCAAGTAGAAGTCAGATGGCACACCAATGCAGTGAGCGTAGGAGTCAATCTTCACCTTCAGATCACAGCTGCCCATCGGATGTGCGCAGATTTCTGTCTTGTCTTGCCGTACTTTCCGTCCTGGCATGCTCTCATTACGCTGTGGCCATTTTTCAATCACACACTGCAAGCTACTAACTATGATCCCCCTTTGCTGTCATCCTTGCAGCGTCGCTGTCATGGCCAGGCAGGGTTGCAGACCGTGCTGGGGAGTGGGCAAAAAGCGTCACCGAACTCCTATCTGCTCCTGTACCATTTGCCAACGACACTCCGACATCAGAAGCACGCCGCAAAGTTGCGTAACCCCCAGAGGCTTGTTGTAGCACCAGAACAGCACCGCTGTCTCATCGCCAATGTATATACTCTAAACATACACGTGAGGATTCCGATGCCGCTGACGATCCGATCCGGTCGCGCACAAGAGACAGAGGCGCGCCATGATAGCTCGAACACACACTACAAGGCCGCCATGCAGTCACTTGCGTCTGCCCAACATGCTGTGGCTGCCCCCCCTCTGTACAAATCAATTTTACTGATGTCTGTTGAACAATCCACGTACATGAGTGACCAAAGGTGGCAGCGATTGACCGCTGCAGTTTGCGGAATATTAATGCAGCCTTCATCTGCTCATTGCCCTTAAACTCTGGACGTGTGTCTGGAGCTGTCCCAGATGGTGATGATGTTGCCCCTCATCTATGAATATATCAAGTCTTGATGCATCATCACGCTGTCGCGCACTAGTGCCATGACTGATCGCAGGGGGGCAGATGGCTCTCTCATGGTGTTGCATGTATCAGTATGGGAAGGTGTTCAACATGAAGTTCTCGTTGTGCTTGTCAGGTGCATGCAGAAGTGTTTTGCAACTCGCTGTGTGGACGGCAAGCAAGTACGTCTGATTCATCTTGAAGCAGCATCTCGCCCCAGACACTCACCCGCCATGTTGCCTTTCTTGCAGAAGCTTTGTCTGTCACAACATCATCGGAAAATCACAGCTGAGCCGCGTCCGTCCCCTCCAGGGGGTTGTGGTGATGTGTACTTCATCAAGGTCTGCCCATGATAGGGCGCCAGTTTTAAAACACACATGAAGTATGTACATGAGAACCATGTGTTTCCACTGTGTCTCGTGCACATCACCACCTCCTCATCACCACCCCAACAGCCGTCATCTCTGCCGCTGCCACTGCCGCCGCTGCTATCCTGTCCTTCCTCTCGTGTCTGTGGCTGCTGTTGCGGCCGCCGCGCCTGCCGCCGCTGCCGCCCTCGCCCTCGCCCTGTGGCCGCCTGTCAGGACCATTGCTCTGGTGGTGGGGTTGCGCTTCAAGCAACAACTGATGCTTCTGCTACAGCGCTGAGTGCTGCGCTGGTCTCTCTCTCGCTCTCATGTCGCCGCCGCTGGCGGTGCCCATGCGCTTGGCGCATTTTGCCGCCGCCGCCGCTGCTGCGCTCCCTGCGAACGCACGCTTTTTGTGAACTTGCGCTGCCCTCACTGCTGCCACCGAGCTTGGGCTCTGCGTGCAGCCTGCTGCGGCCCTCGCCGTGCGACTGCCCGGGCAGCAGCGTCATCGCGCTGCTGCCGCTGCTGCCCGTGCGCCTGGCGCCACGGCGCTCGTCGCGCGGTGGCGCTGTTGCAGCTGGTGCTGCGCTCGTCCTCATCTGCTCAATTGCACGCACTGCCGGCGCGCTGCTCCCGCCACCGCTGCAGCAGAGGCGGGCTGGCGCTGCGCTCTGCTGCTCGGCTGCGCTGGTATCGCGCGCGCCGCCGCCCGCCACACGGCAGAAACGGGCCCTCGGCGCGCTGCGCGCCGCGCTGTAATAGCGGGCTGCTGCCGCTGCTGTCCTCATTGCAGTGCGTGGAGCATGGCCCGACGGCGGGGTAGGCGCTGCTGCCGGTGCCGCAGCGGCTGTGTCAGCAGCAGGCTTGACCCGGAGCTGCTGTATGCATGCTCCTGCTCCTCTTAAGCACGACAGCGCCTGCAACGGCGGGCTCATTCTGAGTTCCTAATGCTCTTGATGCCTGCATGTCCGCCTGAAACTCCGGTGGAGCCCGCACTTGGCATCAGCACCGCGACCGCCTCTGGGCAGCTCCACGCGCTGCCGCCACCATCGTGGCGCACGCGCTACTGCCGCGGCTGTGGCGGCGGATTCACACTGTGCTCATGCCTTGCCGAGCGCCGCGCCGCAGTCGGCTGCAGCGTGCCTCAATTCAAACGGGTACACGGCGTGTGCTGCGTAGAGCAGACGCTGATGCCTCTCTCCTGCCCGCCGCCGCCACCGCCGCCGCCCGTGCTGCTGGCGCACCAGGGCTGCTGTGGACTCGCGCTGCGCATCCCGCGCGGCCCGTGCTCGCACGGCTTCACGGCGCCGGCCCGGCTTTGTGGCTGCGTCAGCGCCACATGCTGCTGCTGCATGACATCTGGGCTCGCATCATGCGCACGCACATTCCATCTGCGTCAGTCGCCGCCGCCGCTGTGCTCTGCAGCGGCGTCGTGCTCTGCCGCGTTACCGCCGCTGCGGACCGCTGCCGCCGCCGGCGTGCGCCTGTTTTTCATCCGCGATCACTTCTGCGCCAGTTGTGATGGCGGGCGCCAGTTGTGGTGGCGGGCGGCGTCGGGCTGGGGCTGGGGCTGCGCTCCTGCGTGCGGCTTCGCACGGGGCCGCGGCTCCTGCCGTGACGCTGCCGCGCCGCCCACCTACGTAAATCATCACGCTCCTGTGCCGTACCGCTCTCGCGCCCGTTTGCTCGCGGTAGCAATTGCGCTCGCGTTCCCGCCTGCGACTCCTCTCTCCAAGTCTCGGTCCGGTGTTGAAGTTTTCCGGAAGTTGGGTGAGAGTGTGTTCGTTCTTAGATGGCCGGCATTGTCAGGCTCTGGCCCCGTGCCTTTGCCTGCGCTTGGCTGTGCACAGCGGCAACGTCTGCCTGGCGTCCCGCTGCACTGAGCAGCACTCTCAAGAGCCAATCAAGGTCGACGAGGCGGCCTGTGGCGATGTCTTCCACAGCCGGAGACGAGGACGCCGTTGTCATCTGTGGAGGCGGCATCATTGCAGCTTCAATTGCCTACCACTTGACGCAGAAGGGCGTCAAGCCGATCGTCTTGGAGCGCAGCGAGGTCGCCGCAGCAGCAAGCGGCAAGGTGAGGAACATGTCACGCGGTCCTACAGTGTATCTACGTCGTGAAGCAGCAAGCTCTTGCTGTAAATCAGCAGATGCTCCATTCTGTATATTAGTTCCAGATTTATGCGCACGTCAGGCTTGGGTGCTTGTGTTCAGGAGGACAGCCTCGAACATGCTGTAGTTCAAACCATCATGAACAGTGAAGTGCTGCATAAAAGCGGCTATGGCGTACATCAGTCGTCATAAAACTGTGCATCAGGGAAAACTTGACTTTCAAATCACACCTCTCCCATTACATCCAGACCGAGTCCACAGAGTCGCCGCAGCGAACTGCTGCATGCTTCAACTTCACTACCTCCGTTCTGTCTCATACTCGATGCTGATCGAAGGCCCTACTGCTCTGGCAACCGCGTTTGCAACTGCTGCAGTCGGGGGGCTTTCTGGCGCGTGACTGGGGGTCTGGCCCGGCGGTGCAGCTGCACACAGCGAGCTTCGCGCTGCACGAAAAGCTTGCGAAGGAGCTCACCGTGGAGAGCTTCAGGAAGCTGCCGACGCTGAGCGTCAAGGTGCGGCCCTTTGAATCCTTGTCTGCATTGCGAAGGGACTGCCCGGCTGCCGCGCCTGAGAACAGTGCACCGAATATGTGAACGCTTTAGGGCAATGTGCAAAGGCAGCGACTGCCCCTGCTTCACACGCGAACGCTGCAGTGTTGATGTCGACGCGATTGGCATGACTGCGGTGCACGTGGAGTGTTGGCGGCACGGCTAGAGTGGCAGGAAGGCACGTGTGCCTGCCACGCGCGAATGCGATTAGAAGGCGAATTGGCAACGTGGCGGGGTCAGCGTGCCAGCAGCTGTGCACTGCCGCACATGGAGCATCAGCTGGGCGCTGGGAGTGACAGCTTAAGTAGCTGTGCAAGAGACCGTAAGGGTCTGGCCGACGACACGCGCATCGGTCTGCAGAAGCCACCTTGGGTTGAGCGGCGCGGTGGGGGCGTGTATGTTCAACTCTAACTCCAACCCTAACCTGACCCAGGTAGGTCACGCAAACGTACCGGGTTGGGAAATCCTATTACAGCCATCACAGCCAGATGAAATACCTGATGCTGAGCATCAGCGTTGTTGCACGCCCCGCAGCAGCACGCCGCTCGCATCACAAGCCCAAACACCGACTGCTGCTGCTCTGGCCATAGCTGTGTCAGCGCGCAACCCAGTCGCCGAGCGCTGCTGCTGCTACTGCTGCTGCTGCTGCGGCGGCGGCGGCTGCGGCTGCGGCTGCCGCTGCTGCTGCTGCTGCACGTCAATGTACTTGTGTATACTTGACGTACTCATCGTTGTGTGCACATTGCCCGCTGCTGCTGCTGCTGCTGCTGCCGCTGCTGCTGCTGCTGCTGCTGCTGCCGCTGCTGCTGCTGCTGCGCGTGCAGGTTGGCGGCCGCAAGGGCAAGAACGCGGCGTCGTGGCTCGATGGCAAGGCGTCATCGAGCCTCATGGACGATGGCACGGCTCAGGTGACGCCGCTGGAGCTCACGCACAAGCTCATCGATGCCGCAAAAGGTACGCATTACATCGCTTGATGCTCATGTATGAAACTTCAAAATTTCAAGTTGATTTCGGTTCAGGTGACGCCGCTGGATCAACGCACAAGCTCATCGATGCTGCAACACGCAGGCAACATATGTTCTGCTCACGTACAGCAGCCGGCATACACGCAGTGTCTGTCAAGGTGCACCGCATATACGCAACTTCAACACCTGGAACTCACAGCCCGCATTGCTGCCCCACCGCAGCCGCGGGCGCCGAGGTGCGCATAGGCACAGTGGCGAGCGTTGACACGGAGGAGAGCAGCGGCGGCAGCAGCAGCAGTGCTCGGCGTGTGACGGGGGTCACGCTCGCGAGCGGGGAGACAATACCGTGCGCCAAGGCGATCGTGGCCATGGGCCCGTGGAGCGTGCTGGCGGAGGGATGGTTTGGCATACCCGTGCCGATGGAGGGCGTCAAGAGGTGTGTACCCATACCTATATATACCCCATGGCGCAACGTACCACGGCAGCCAACCGCGCTCGCTGGTCCTAGGGCGTGATGTGCGTTTTTTTGTCTAGCCCAGGGTTGCCCAACCCGACCCTATGTGATATTCTAGCATTGAATCTGGATACACCAAGGAGGGCTGGTTCGGCATTCCCGTGCCGATGGATGGCGTCAAGAGGTACAAATGTACACCTGCATACCCCATGACGCTGGTGGATGGCAGACTGCCACCATCACACACATATGAGCTCCTGCGCGCTTTGTAGGTCTTGTACTATGAATCTGCTGTATTATTGCTGTGTGTGGATGCGTGGATACATCTGGCATCCTTGTGCCGATGGAGGGCGTCAAGCGGTACCTATTCCATACCTATACATACCCCATGGCGCTCTGTACCTACCCCTAAGGCAGACACACTTGCCATGATGCTCGCTGCTGCTGGGGCATGATGTGCGTTGCAGTGCGACAGTTGGTCTGTCTAGCACCAATAGCACCAAGAAAACTGGTTTTATAGCATGGAATCTGAACACACAAAGGAGGGCTAGATCGGCGTACCTGATTGGATCGAGGGTGTCAAGAGGTAAAGATACCTACACATACCCCCTGGCCCTCACCCTAAGGCACCTACACCTGCACACACACCCAAGCCCGCAGATGGCAGGCCGCAATCATTACACGCATAAGCAGTTGCACGCTCTATAGGACAATCAACTTCACGTGTCACGCAGCACGTCGCTGATCTACGAGAACATCTAATCTGCGAGAACGCCGACGTCGTGCGCGTGCAACAATGCTCAATCATCTCACTTCAAGTCAAGATTACTACTTCAGCTTCATGTGCCACCGCACAGCATGTCGCTGATCCACGAGGACGTGGACGCTATGCGTTCATGCAACAACACAATGCTAAGTCGTCACACTTCAACTCAATTTACCACTTCAACTTCACGTGCCATGCAGCACGTCGCTGATCTAGAAGGTCGTGGATGCTGTACGTATGCAACAACGCTCAGTCATCTCACTTCTACTCCGTTTCACCACTTCAACTTCACGTGTCGCGCAGCACTTCGCTGATATATGAAGATGTGGATGCTGTGCGAAAGGAGCCATTCGCGCTCTTCTGCTCCGAGGACGCCAACGGCTGCCACCTGGAGGTGAGGGCGGAGCGCCGCTGCTACTTGAAACACGAGTCACAGTCAAAGTCAGTTTTTGGCATCATTGCCTGCAAAATCATGCCGCAGGATGTTGATGACCACACTTGTGTGTCGACATGTGATGCTGCACTAGCGAGTGCGCACATGCTCATGTGTCTGTTGCCGTGTGCGCTTTGCTCTTGGGACTGGAGCACGTGCTGCATGTTGTACATGAGGTGCACACTGCGCAGGTCAGTTGGACGGCACGCCACCATGTGCAAAGTGCCACTGCACCCTTCATCCATACAAGTGCTGGCAGTCAGCAGGTTCATCTGATCAGCCAGCAAAGCTCAGTCAGGCCCCACAACAAGTGCTCGGTTAGGGTAAGGGTTACGGCCAGGGTTAAGAGTTAGGGTCAGGTTACTCATCCAGAGCGTCAGTTCTTAATGGCACCGCTTATCCGGGGTGCGCTCAGTAGCCGTGCTCAGTGGCGGTGGCCAGTGAAACGGCTCAAACTCTGTCCCAAGACAGAGTGCCACGTGACAGCACTCCTCTCGAGTGTCAGGGCTCAGAGCCACAACCAGAGGCGATGCTCATAAGCCGCAACCGTTCTCAGTGTCGCGCGCGGCAGTGCCCACCTAGGGTTAGGGTTAGGGTTATGTTTAGGTTAGGTTAGGGTGGGCTAGGGTTTGGGTAGGGCTCAGTGACAGTGCACCGTCGCAGCGCTGGTGCAATGATAGAGGATTCAGTGGCAGCGCTGATCCAGTGTGCATCGCTCTACGCGCTGCTGCAGGTCTACCCGCGCCCCAACGGCGAGGTCTACATCTGCGGGTGAGTCACCCTGTTGAACTAAGACATTGCAACCTGTTGAAGCAACCCATCGCTACCCCCATCACTAGGCCATGGTGCAACCTGTTGAATTTTTTAATCCACTGTCCTTGAGAGATTCCGCCAGCCTGATAGTGATCATGACGGCGGCTTGCGCCTGCACGGTATGGTAGTGCGTCATGCCGCGCAGACTTGCTTGAAGTTGTAGTTCACGCAGCTTGACCCTCATGTGCGCAGCTGCACGCGGGCAGCACATGACCCCTGAAGCCCTTGCCACAGCAAAGTCATCGAGACGCATGTCCAGTGCAAAGCTATACTTCGAATCTGGGCTTTTTCGCGCCCTGAGCGAGAATTAATGAAAAGTACATCATTGTGCGCCACACACAAGATCCTTGTGAGCCACACTCATGCGAGGCTGCTAACTGATGCTCGCTGCCATGCGAGGGGCAAGCGCGCTGCTGCTCTTGCGGTTGGTCGCTGCTTAGGTGTAGGGTTAGGGGTAGGGTTAGGGTTAGGGTTAGGTTAGGATTAGGCGCTGCAAATTAGCTGGCGCCGCTCGGCGCTCGCCGTTCCTCTGACATTCAGTAATGTTTAGGGTTAGGGTTAGGGTCTGACAAGCACTCAATACCGTCATCGCTGGAACCTGGGCATCCACCAGCAAGCTGCTGCTAAAAGACACTGACCGGTGTCTCGCGCTGCGGCTGATAGTTGCCGCTCTTCTTGGCGGCAGCGACTACGTGGACGCCGCGCGCCTCGCGCCTTGCCACCTCGAGATACACTTCGAGATGAAGTTAACATCGCTTCGAAACAAAGACCTCAGACAGTATGTCACACACAATCATGAACTAAAAATTGACTGGCTGCGCTTGCTGATTGCTCATTCTCGGGGACGCAGCCTTGGCGGCAGTGACTACGTGGATGCTGCGCACCTTGCATCTTGCCACTTCAAGATGAAGTTGACAGCACTTCAAAGCGCGCAGAACCGTACATCGTACATGGCGTCACATGTTATTATACACCAGGAATCGACTGGTCACGTTTGCTGATCGCTGCTTCTCTGGGACGCAGTATCGGCGGCAATGACTATGTGGACGCACTTCAAGACGAGGTTGACATCTCACTGAACGAAAGAACTCACACAATACGTCACACACGATCATAATCAGGGTACTGACTGGCTGCGCTTGCTGATCGCTGCTTCTCTGGGCCGCAGTCTCTATGTGGACGCACTTCAAGACGAGGTTGACATCTCACTGAACGAAAGAACTCACACAATACGTCACACACGATCATAATCAGGGTACTGACTGGCTGCGCTTGCTGATCGCTGCTTCTCTGGGCCGCAGTCTCGGCGGCAGCGACTATGTGGATGCTGCGCGCCTGCGACCGGGCGGCGACTGCGAAGCCCCTGAGCTCATCAAGGTATGCACTTGTTTGTGTGCATATTTCATAGAGATAGTATATACTTCTACGCGTTTGCCATGAAGTGCACTTCATGTGAAGTTGTGTGTAATGCAATCTGGTCATGTTTTGCGCAACCTTTAGATATGTAAGAGCGAGTATGCCACATGTGCACATGCATGTTTTGCAACATGACTACTACAGCAACGCTTTTGGCAGGATCAGCGCTGTGAGAGCGCATCTCTAACCCCAACCTTACTCCTAGCCCCAATCCTACCTCTTCCATGGCCATGTTTTCTTCGACTCACAGTGTTTTTCATGTCACACTCAATGTGCGCAACTTTTACGAAAAACAAGGTTCTGGTGATGACGCCTGGCTGATTCCACAAGTATAAACTGTAGCTCTCAACTCCCTGATGAGCACTGCTTCAACGCCTTCAAACTGACATGGAACGTGGAGCACGCGATCCGCCGCCGTGTTCATAATTGCCAACTGCATGGCCCCGAAGGCACTCGCTCTGTGCCCCCCTGTTCCCCTGGCCGCATCCACGCATGCTTTGACCGCTGCGACGCGTGTGAGCTCTGCACGATGCACAACACTCCAGAGCGCTGTTGCGGCACCACCGAGCGCTGCCGTGCACCATCGCTGGAGGCTGTTGCAGCACCGCTGAGCACCGCTTTGCCGCCTTTTGGCTCCCTGAGGGGTCAAATGCGGGAGCATGTAATGTGTCGCCACTGTTGCTACCGCCATTTGCCTCATATGCCCCCCCCCCCCCCGCGCCCTGCCCCGCCCCGCCCCTGAGCTTCCCCCACTGGACGCCCGCCGCGTCGCCGCCACCCAGCGCTTCGCATCTATGACCAGCGGCTCTGTGGTGCTGATTGCTGCTGCAGCGCTGCTTGAAACAGCCCCCCACCCCCCTGCAGGCCGACCCCCGCTGCGTTGCCGCCGCCGCCGCCGAGCGTTTCGCCTCCATGATGAGCACCAGTTCTATGGCGATTGCTGCTGCAGCGCTGCTCAGCGTGCGTGCTGATGCATCATCATCTCATACAGCCCCCCTTCCCCCCCCCCCGCCCCCCGCCCGTGCCGCCGCGTTGCCGCCGCCACCAACAGCTTTGCGTCCACAAGCAGCAATTCTATGGCGTTGATCGCTGCTGCAGCGCTGCTCAGCGTAAACACTGACGCATCATCATTTCAAACATATGCATCATCTCATACTGCCCCCCTCCCCCCCCCCCCCCCCAGGCCGACCCCCGCCGCGTCGCCGCCGCCACCAAGAGTTTCTCCTCCATGACCAGCATCGGCGCGACGCCGCCGGATGTGTCGCAGGCATGCATGCGACCATGTCCGCCGGACGCGCTGCCTATAATGGGCGCGGTGCCGGGGGTTGAGGGCGCGTACATTTGCGCGGGGCACAACTGCTGGGGCATATTGTGGGCGCCTGTGAGCGGCGTCGCGATGGCGGAGCTGGTGGTTGACGGCGCCGCCGCCGTGGTGGACCTCGCGCCGTTCTCGCCCGCACGGTATGTATGTATGCACGAAATTCTTGTTAATTGTGGCTTTACCAAATGAAATCGAATCAAAAGGTCGTAGAGCTCTAGGCGACAAGGCATGGTTAGCCGCAAGTGCCTTCCACCAATAATTGTGGTCGCCGCTGCTGCAGCAATTGGCGACGAGTCAAACAGTACCACCACATCATGGTGGATGGTGCGGCGGGCGTTGTGGACCTTAGGGTTAGGGTTAGGGTTAGCCATTCTTGCTCGCAGGGTGCGCACGTGTGCACGATTGGTCACAGGTCAATCGCATCGTACATGGCTCGCCCGCCAGCATCTCCTGCTGAGTTGACGCGACAACGAAAGTGAGCATTGTTTAGCTACTGCACAGTGTAAAGTTGATACTCAAAGTACCTATGTAATTTTTACCTCGATAAAGAGCTGCCGTACGTATGCACGCATCACCGCTTGTGTGTACACTGCTGCGCGTGCCTTACACGCTCCTCTTGCACGATATGTACGCTTTCATAGAGCTACCGTACGTAGACATGAGGTACAGTACGCACGCACTACTGCCAGCCAGCTACCAAGGTGTCCCGACAGCAAAAACGGAAATTTCAGCTAGTGTAAAAATCATACTCCAAAACACCGATGTAACTTTTACCTTGACAGAGCTGCCATACATACGCACGCATTACCGTTTGTGGTACGCTGCACGTACTTTACGCGCTCCTGTTGCACGTTTTGTACGCTTCCATAGAGCTACCATATGTAGACACAAGGTAGAGTACGCATGCACGACACGCAAATACTTGTCCACACACATGGCCAATCTCACGCCACTTTCACCCACACGGCGATCTTGCTGTTGACAGAGCTTCAAAACATGTGCGCGCCATACAGAACATGGTGCAATCATGCGCAAACGGTCTGCAATTTCCACATGGAGTCGAAACCTTCACCGAGCACATCGGCATGAGCACCACTCAGAAGCCGTCAGCACCACTGTAAGCCTCACAACGCGGTGCAATCCCCATTCGACCCCCCGCAGGTTCATGACACGGGCATCCGGGGGCAGGGGCAGGAAGCGGGGGACGGCGGAGGTCGGCGAGCAGTGGTGATCAGCGGCGCGCGCTGAGACATGCTGCAGCAGCGCTCAGCACACCCTGTTGCTCGCGGCGGAAGCGCGGCAGCAGCCCGCGTTGCAGTCGCAGCAGCGCTGCACTGTATTCACAGCAGCGATGCACTGCCTGGAGCACACGGTAGCACGTGAGCCATGCCCGCTGAGCACCGCCACAAGTCGCTGAGCAGGCTGGCAGTCGGGCACAAAATTTGGCATGATGTTTGCTGAGCTCTGCCACAAGTCGTCAACAGCTGCTGGCAATTGGGCGCAATTGGGGTCTGCAGAAGCCGGGGCTGCCAGCCCCAGCCGACTCCACTCCACGAGTGCGGTATAGAACAGGGGGGCGGGGGAGGGGGGGGGGGCAATTTTGATTACGCTGCCTTCTGCGCTTGACGACGCTGCACAGAGTGCAGCTGTCGCAGATGCAGCGCGAGCTATGTATTCTCTCAAGTGGCCCACGACTCCCAAGTGTTTCCATGTTAAAAGTGCATGCTGATGCACGGGGGCTAGCCACCGGTGCGGAGCACATGCGGCGAAGGGCTGCTCTTGCAAGCGCCTTCACTGCCTGCCTTTGTGTGCAGAGGTCACAACATGCACAATAATAGGATTGTATGATGCCGTATGCGTGTGGCTGCTAGCTTGTTGGCAACTTCATAGAAGGCTTGTGGACTTTTCGAGCGTTGTCGTTATAATGCACATGCCGACGCTGTCAGTTACAGAGGTTAGATGTCCAGCTTGCTATCAGAATCAACGTGTATGTTGACCATCTGAAAGTGTCTCAATGATATGACCATCTTCTAATCGACGTCGCTAAATGGTATTTCCCCTGCCACTACATCTTCCTCTGCCTGGCCACCCCCTTTCTGCCATTTTTGTCATCGCACGCAGAGTACACCATGCAGAGCGCTGCTGATACAGCAAAGAACATCATGCATCAGGGCCATCAAGATGGACGAACAAGCACGATATGTATTGAGCAAGTCGTAACGTGTTTCTTTCTTGTCGAAGTCAATCAGAAACAGCGCATATTATTTTAATAGACATATATGCTGGAAGTGAGTCCGGCTGCTCCCTCAAGTTGAAGTCAAGCATGACCCAGACATGTGTCGACGGCGGTGGGCTCTTGAGCCTGGTTGAAGAAGACTATTAGGACGGCGCTTTCCAGCAGATCCGATGGGGGTACAAAGCGCTCACAACAGTGCTCATCGCGTGCTTGAACCGCAATTGCGGGACACGGTGGGATAACTGCCACAACCCTCAACGAGCACATTCAATCAATGCCCCGGCCTTTGGACATGTATGCAACATGCAATTGGACAGACACAACAGCCCACAAAGCAAAAAGTGTTAGGCCCTCGAGAAGGTAGTCACATGGACCTTCTTGCTCTCACTACCCCCCCCCTCCCCCCCCCTCAGTCGAATGCGTGCTCCTGTGACCGGCTATGTGTGCTGGCGGTGCATGTGCCCAATCTGCCTCTGTACGAGCTGCACTGAGATAGTTGCAGCTTGGATCTCTCAGATTTTTGAACAAGCTGCCTACCTGCCCCTACGCAGCTCTGACGCGATACTGCGCCGTGTGCATCGGTGACCCTGCGGGCTTATTAAAGTTGTCCAGGTTCACGACCGTGTCGCCACAGTCGGCGAAGCGGTTCGGCAGCTGCAGGTGCATCATTGCAGGGGACTAGGGGGTCGCGTCACATGGCACTGCAGAAGGTGACGTCACAGCCTTGCCGTTTTTGCGCGTCGTGTACACCAAAACACGCCACACAAGAGATATGCTCAAAACTGCTTCAGCGACTTGCTGCTCTGGTGCACGTACGCTGGCGCTGATGTCGGGGCTACGCTGGCCACTCGGACATCATTGTGATTCTAAAAGTCGTTACCAGTGACGACAAGGGGGGGCCAAGCTGTGCCGTGCAAATTCGCGCAGCTGATAACAGGCGCTTCGCCGTCAGCACTTCTACTGCTTTCGAGAGGGAGTCCATGCGACGCTGGTGGCGGCGTGAGTGGCCATAGGTGTCGCCAGCAACAGCAGGGAGCCCAACCTGTGCACGGCTGTACGCAAGCAGCTCCTTGAGGTGGGACTGCACTCATGCGAGTTGACCGTACAGTCGCCGCCGAAAAACGCGGGCTGCGTTGGCGCTGGAGCTACAGTGTTCCAGGCCTTCACCATGGTCTACAACACATATCCGCAAGGATATGCGTTCGTGGTGGAACGGTACGCTCGTATCCTCAACGAGGTCAATGAGTAGGGGCGTGAGCTGACAATCGAGCACGCGAACGTGACTCTGATACTCTGCGGCTCGATGGCCATTTGTCCTTCCAGGCGCCTGCCACCATTGTGATTGACTATCTATCGCACAGTGGCGCCGGGAAGGACACGTGGAGCTGCAAGCTGCGAGCTGCAGAGAATAAAAGGACACGAGTGTACCGTTCAAGCACGGAACACACATCCTTGCGGGTTGTGTTCCCACCTCAAGAAGCTGCTCGCGTACAGCCGTGCACAGCTTCGGCTCCCTGCCGTCGCTGGCAACAACTCTGTCCATGATCAAGTCTGAGTGGCCAGGGAAGTCCAAGCAAATTGCCTCACTTGCCGATTCGTCGCCACCAACGTCGCCAACAGCGTCAGGCATGGACTCCTCGCCGCTCGAGGATCTACTCAGTGTCATGGCCTCCGACACGCAAACAGAGCTTTAGCGCGGTCCTACACACAACTTCAACCTCAAATTGAATCTTGAGGTGAAGTTGATGTTGATGATGGTGTGAATTCTGCTGAATTATTATGCAGCGGCCTGGTCGCCAAAGTGCAGCAGCTATCTGACTCAACGGGATGGGTGCTGTCTAGCAGCCAAAATGGTGGTCATTCCAGTGGTGCTGCACCTGGATTTAGATGGTAGGTGTAATATAATATCACACAGCTTCTTTTCTTCTTGACGGTTCGGCAGCGGCACACGATCTGAATTGCTGGTAGGAAAACATCACCGGTCGCTGGGACGGCTGCTGACGAACAATGCCTGGATACGATCTGAGAAAGTACATGATGCGTGCGTGTCTCTGCAATGTGCTGCTAGGCAAAAGGTCGCTATCCTAACACACCACGGACGTCTGTGTGTGAGCAGCTGACGGCACCACATTGTCGCTCGTGTTGATCTCGTTTCCACTTCCCCTGGTCCAATCATCACTGAACTCTGCAGTGAACCAACGCTAGGAGAATCAACAGAGTATGTATATGTCAATTGGCAGTGAAGCTTGCAGCACTTCATCAGGTCTGTGCGAGAGTGCTCCTGCAGCCGACTGACTGCACCTTTGAAAGAACAAGCCACAGCGTGCACGGCATCCAACACGAGGTTGTTGCAGTCATCATTATTCGGATTTGTTAGTGAGTGGTCAATCAAATGTTCTAAACCTCAATTATTAAACAGTCGTGGCCCCTGTCTGATGGTGTCCTGGCCTCAGTCCATGTGACGTAGTGCCATTGTAGCCCAATCATCATGGGCTGCCAATGCCGCAGGTACCGTCCCGGGCAAATGTCTAGGCCGTTAACAGTAAGTTTAGGTTGCGCATATGCACGATACCGCTTGTCTATTCTCTCCGAACTATACAGGCGGTGCAGACTCCGCAAGTGGCGGCCGCATGCATGCCTACCCCCCACTCCAATTCTAACCCTTAGGACTTTAAACTGAGGGTTAGGGCTAGGGTTAGGGATAGGGACCCTCACATATGCAGCCCAAAAAAGTCTGCCGTGGCATTGCTCCGCACTCCCCGCATGATTCGTTCAGCTTGAGAGGCATCGGCTGCCCACGCCGCGTGCGCGGACGTTGTGCACGCTGCAGCGGCCACTCAACTCCAACCCGTTCACTGACTCTCACCCCAATCCTAGCACCGGCCCTGATGGGAACCCCTCACATCTCACACCCCAACAATGACCCCATTGGCAACCTTCATATCTGACGCCAACAGCATTGCGTCTGCTGCCGATCGCCGCCCTGTGGCCTTTTTCATCCAGGTCGAGAGGCACCGCCTGCCGACGCTGCGCGCGCCCACGCCGTGCGCGCTGCAGCAGCACCCTAGCACTGGCCCCAACAACACCCCTCACCTCTCCCATTGCAAAACATCTTGTCTTGCCCTGCAGCGTTTTTCATCCAGGTCGAGAGGCACCGCCTGCCGACGCTGCGCGCGCCCACGCCGTGCGCGCTGCAGCAGCACCAGGACATCATCGCGGTGAGCTACGAGGCGCGCGCGCTGGGCGTTGCCAAGCACATGCGCCCAGCCGAAGTGCGACGGCGCTTCCCCGACGTCCGTCTCGTGCATGTGGCGACGGTCGGCGACTCCGGCAAGGTACGCTGCATCGTGGGTATTAGATGCCACCGATAATCTCATATCTTCAAGCATACTAGTATTAGCTTAGCATATGTTTTACTCATTGGTACCTACGTTATCCCATGTGCACCTCGTGCACGTTGACGGTCGGCGACTCCGGCAAGGTGCGCGGCGCCGCCAGCTTGTGATTATAAATACACGAACTTGAAGTACTTCAAGTAGATGATATCAGAAGTAGGAGTAGGTGAGCAACGAGGCGCGCGCGCTGGGCGTTGCCAAGCACATGCGCCCCGCCGAGGTGCGGCGCCGCTTCCCCGACGTGCGGCTCGTGCACGTCGCTACGGTCGGCGACTCTGGCAAGGTGCGCTGCGAACAGGTGTGAAGCCAGCACCGGCAATCATATACCTTGAACCATGAGTAGTTCTAGGTCTGCATGTCCTCAGACGTGCGTCTCGTGCACATTGACAGTCGGCGAATCTGGCAAGGTGCGCCGCGTGCTGGATATGAGATGCCTCCGATGATCACGTACTTCGAAGCTTGCCTGCTAGTTAGTTACATATGCACATTTTCCCTGATAGGCGCCTTGTGCGCGCCGCGGCGGTAGGCGACTCCGGCAAGGTGCGCTACGCTGCTGATTTCTGTACATCGCAGTAGCAGAACGTATACATGCCCGCCCTGAGCGAGATTCAATAAAGAGCAGTATGAAGTGATATGTACCCCGACATGCATCTCGTGCACGTCAACTGCCGGCAACTCTGGCACGGTGCGCTGCGTACGGTTACCAGGTGCCCCCGATCACCACGTACTTTGAAGCATGAACATTAGTTGTGCATCCTGTGCACACCGCGATGGCTGGCGACAGGTTACAAGATACCATCACATACTATCAAGTATGCATGTAGTTGTAGGTTTTAGAATCCCTACATGTGCGGCTTGTACACGTGGCAACGGTAAGCAAGCGTGGCAAGGCGCACAGCTGCATATCCGGGCTACACCTGAGCTGCCATTGCAGGGCCCACTTGCAGTAGGCAAGTCACCTGCATGCAGGTGATCTATGCAGGGATTTAGCATGGTTTTTAATCTGCGCAAGTAGGCCACTGATGAGTGCAATGATGCTGATATACAGGAGAGCCATGTACGTGTCACGCGAATACAAGTATACACACCAATTCGCATTTCATGAATGCATGCTGGAATGTATTTTCCTGGCAGTGCGGTTCACACTTCACCAAATCGCGTACATCAGCATGCAGTCAGCTATGAGCAGCGTCACCAAATTGTTGGAAGCGACATTACAGGAGCACGGCTGAGCAGCAGCCCATTGTAATCTAGTGCTTGCAAGCGAGACTACCACAACTGCAAATGGCACTTGAAGTTTGAAGTGGCGTCATCCAAAGCGCTGCAGGTGGCGCTCCATAGATTTTGCCAAGCACCTTGGAAAACTTCCAGACCTACTCTATTCTACCGCGGACTTCAACGGCCGCTATAAGTACCATCAACTGAGGGCGTCGCGGAACCTGCATTCTATTTGTCACTTCTCTGCTTCTCGCCGTACCTTTCAAGAGGCCCATGCCACCGCAAATCTGCGTGACCTTCAAGTTGCTGAAGGGCAGTCGGTGCACTTTTGCCAATCTTCCGGAATTCAGTTACAAGGCAACACACTTCAGCACAGGTGTCAAAACTTCAAGCTTGCAAGCGCGTCACACTCTGCGCACGGATGTGCTATATTGCTGTCGTGCGGCTGGCAGCTGACGTATCGTGCATACCATCATCTGCGTCTTCTTTCACTACGTCATGTACTCAACAGACTGCTGGACCTTCCGGTGCAAACACTGTTTCGGCAGATGCCTGAAATCTCAGGCACCTTCCCTTCGGCACGCCACACTGTCGCTTGAACGCGCCGCCGGCATCCCGTGTGCCACTCCTCTGCTCCTCGCCTTGCCTTCCAAGAGGTCCATGTCACCGCAAATCAGCGCAAACTTCAAGTTCATCTCGAACGTGCCGCCCGCCAGGTGACGTACCGCGCGTACCGCCAAGCCTCCAAGAACATCTTCACGCTGGTCGCGAGCCACTGCGCGACGCTTGAGAAGGCGAGGTCAGTAAAATGCCACTATGTTGAAGTTGAAGTTGAAGCAGCACTCCAAGACCATCTTCACGCTGGTCGCGAGCCACTGCGCGACGCTCGAGAAGGCCAGGTCAGCAAAACGCCTTTGAAGTTGAAGTTGAAGCAGCACTCCAGAAACATCTTCACGCTGGTCGCAAGCCACTGCGCGGCGCTCGAGAAGGCCAGGTCAGCGGGGTGCCGTGATGTTGAATACAAAGTTGAAGCAGCAGTCGCCCTGAGGCAGCCGGCAAACAGTACGCTGTTCCTGCCTGAATGGGCCGCCGTGGGTCAACAGCCTGCTGCCCCATAGCATGCCATCCTCGTTGAGTCTTTGTGGTTGAAGGTGAAGTAGCACTTGTGCGGTTGGCGCTGCACTCTGTTATTTCTGCTTCAATGCGGCAGCATGTAGGTAAGCCGTCATCGTCGAGGCTCTGCGGTGTTCTCAATCCTTGAGTGCAGGTATCACACCCGCCTCCTCCTCAACACTTCAGATACCTTCAAGCTTGCACGTGTGACTCGCATCCCCACCACAACCCCCTGCATCCGATTTCACTGCGCGCTTCTGCACTTCAACCTTGAAATACACTCTCATTCAATGAGACACTTCTAGACTGTCACATGACACTTACATTCTGTCCCATCAGCTCTGTTTGTGAATCATGTGGGCCTTTCTGCGCCCTGAGAGACAATCAATGAAAACTAATTTTCTCATTTGCCCCCCTCCCCCCCCCCCTCCCCCCCCCTACAGCATCGACGAAGCCTTCCTGGGCCCCTCCCTGGATGACCTCGCGCCGCATCTGCCGCCGGCGACGCGCGCTGCCGCTGCTGCCGCCGCGTGCGCCGCCGCAGACGCTCCGCCTCACCACGAGGTCTGTCTCATCAATACGCTGTACTGAAGCTGAATTTTTATATCAATTCTCGCTCAGGATCTGTACTACTGATCACTAGTCTTTGAGGCTGCACTGATTATTTAGACTTTTCGAGAAGAACAGCTGGGAGGCATTTGTAAGACCCAGACGCTCCGCCTCCCCATGAGGCCTGTCTCATCAATACGCCGAACCGATTACTTGGAATCTTCGAGAAAGCATAGCTGGGGGGAATTTGAGTTTCTCGCGTGCGCGCGCGTAGCCTCATACGATGCGTAACGTTTCCCTCATTGGGCGATTTGGGAGGCCAAGCTGCAGGGGCCGGCTACTGATCAGCCGACATGAAAAATGCAGCAGCTGGGGCGTGCTGCCTTTGCGTTTGCAGTGTGATAGGGTTAGCTAACCCTAACGCTTACCCCCACCTAAACCCTACCCCTACTGACTTTAACGGCCGGTACACTCTACGGGGACCATGATGGTGTTGCAGAGGTGTGCATCAACATGCACTTTGGGGTTACGTCCATTCTCTTGCTGAACTCGATAGCTTGCGCGAGTTGATGAGTTGGCGCAGCTGAAAGATCGCGCGCACAGCTGCAGACACACGCGTCGCCGCAGACGCAGTGGTGAATGCTCTGCCGTAGCATCAGGAGATCTATTGCAATGCTCAGCAATTCCTGATTAGACCGCCGTGACTTTCAGCTTACAGGGGGCCCACCGGGCCCTCAGGTTAGGGTTAGGTCTAGGGTTAACCCTAACTTTTCAACCCCACTGACGCAAGCTCAAGGACACGCAAGAGTGATATCCATGGCTGTCTTGCTACAAAACAACGTTCCCTACTGCGCTCAGCCACACTACTTTGATCAGAAAAATGCCAGCCTGAGCAGTGTCTGCATACTGCTTCAAAGCATATGCAAAAGCAGCAGCTGGGGCGTCTGCTTGCTGCAGCGTCGGCTGTCGCCGCTGCAAATGCACTTTGCCCCGTGTGAAAGAGTCAAGTCGATCAGGCTGGCCTCGTGTCATTACATGCAGCGACGCTTACGCTCTGGAGTGCACTCATGGTAACGACAGTAAGTGCAACTGGTCATCGCATACTGCAGAGCTTTTTCTTTGTTATGCCATCGTTCAACATTTCAAGATTTACCCGTCTGCACCAAGTAACACTTGCGGGTGACCCGCACTCTGCAGGTCGATACCCCTGACCCCCTGAAACGTCCTCTTTAGAGTGCACTCATGGTAACGACAGTTAGTGCAGCTTGTCACCACAGACCGCAGAGCTTCTTCTTTGTTGTGCCGTCGTTCAAAACTTCAAGATTTTCCAGTCTGCACCAAGTAACACTTGCGGGTGACTCCCACTCTGCAGGCCGATACCCCGTCCCCCTGAAGTGTACTCTGTGGAGGGCAATTGTGGTAATGCTAGTTGCTGCAGCTTGTCATCACATACAGCAAGCTTACTCCCAGTGTTTGGAGTGCCGTTGCTCACAACATCATGTAACAATCGGCATCACAAGTAATTCGTGCGAGTGTCCCCCGCTCGGCAGGTCGACACCCCGTCCCCCTGGAGCGAGGGGCTGCGGAACCAACTGCTGGAGGCCGGCGGAGCGCTGGCACGCGAGATTCAGGCAGCGCTCAGCGAGCAGCTCCAGTACGAGTGCAGCATCGGCGTCGCCGAGAATAGTGAGCTGAAAGCATCCTTCTTACTGGATAGTTTGCCACTCACAGCAGTGCATAGCAGTATCTATATGATATACTATCAGGTAAATAGCGCTGCTGTGCTGAACTGCCGTCTGTGTTGATATCAACCGCTATTTACCTTGAAGTCACCGTGCAAAGATTTAACCCTGGGAAGTTAGTTCAGCACTTGCAACAGTAGGCTTTGAACGCTGCTATGTACATTCACGTTCCGGCATGCACGCTCCGAGATACGGGCAGCGCTAAATGGGCAGGTCCAGTACGACTGGCAGCGCTCAGCAAACAGCTGCAGTACGAGTGCAGCATGGGCGTCGCTGAGAACAGTGAGCTCGAACCCTTATCTGGAAGGATAGGCCGTTGCGGAGAACAGTGAGCTCGAACCACGACTCCAAAGCATAAGCAGCTGTGCAACAAAAGAGGCATAGGCATTGCTGAGAGCAGTGTGTTCAACACATCACTTATAGCTTACACCATCATATACGATTGCTGTGCAGCGTCACCTTGCAACTTCAACTGTTACCTTCGAGTTTTTCTCTTGGGGGGGGGGGCGTGTCAATGGGAGGCTGGTGGAGCGCCGCTGTGTGGTGTACAGGCAGGGCAGAAGCAGCCACCTTCTTGACAAGTGCAGCATCAGCTTTGCTGAGATCATCAGTGACCACACGAGTGACTCGAGTCGCTGGTGCTGGTTGGGCACACGGTGAGCTGCACAAGCGAGTACAGCAACTCCTAGTGCAAGTAGGCAATTTTGCGCGCTCCGCAATGCGCCCTGGCGGGACCATTCCCCGCGCTGTCCGCGCCAACCTCAAGCCTACCTCGATCATCCCTGACATCCTAAGCATTACCCCCTGACACCACACACACGCACACTCGCCACCCACCCTGCGCTCTTCCCCCCCCAGAGCTCCTGGCGCGCTGTGGGGCGACGCACGCCAAGCCGCGTGGCGTCCACGTCCTGCACTTCAAGACTCCATGCGCAACCAACACTAACCCTAACCCAACCCTACAACAAATTCGACCCCCTGACACTCCCTGACACTTTGACACCCTCCCCCGCCCCCGCCCCCCTTTGCCCCCTAATCCCCCCCCCCCCCCGAGCTCCTGGCGCGCCTCGCGGTGCGCTGCGCCAAGCCCAGCGGCGTCCACGTCCTGCGCTTTGCTTTTGACATGTCGCCGACAAAGATGGGTTTCCCCCATGAACCGTCAAATTTCAAACCTCGCCCCCTAGAAACCTGCCCCCCTCCCCCCCCCCCCCCCCCGCGCAGAGCTCCTGGCGCGCCTCACGGTGCGCAGCGCCAAACCGCGCGGCGTCCACGTCCTGCGCTGTGCTATCAACATGTTGTTGACAAAGATTAATGTGGTATTATTCGCAAGAACTGAAGTCTTTTGAACACCCTGACGCACTCTCGCTCCCCCTCCCCCCCCCCCCCCTCCACACATCCAGAGCTCCTGGCGTGCCTCTCGGTGCGCGGCGCAAAGCCCCGCAGCGTCCATGTCCTGCGCCCCGTCGTCGTCCTATGCGCCACCAGCACTAACCATAGCACAATCCTACACCGTAACACAATCCTACACCCGGTCCAACCCCAGACACCCACTGACACCCACCCCCCCCCCCTCACTGCCATCCCCCCCCCCCATGCGGAGCTGCTGGCGCGCCTCGCGGTGCGCCGCGCCAAGCCCCGCGGCGTCCACGTCCTGCATTTCAGGATTCTATGCGCCACCAACACCAACCCCAATCCTCCCCCCCCCCCCCTTCCACGCAGAGCTCCTGGCGCGGCTCGCGGTGCGCCGCGCAAAGCCCCGCGGCGTCCGCGTCCTGCGCCCCGCCGCTCAATGTGCCACCAACATCAATTCTAACTTAGGTCTAACCCTACCCTAGAACCTAATCAAACCCCTGACACACACTGCCCCCCCACCCCCCCCCCCCCCCTGCGTCGCCATGCAGAGCTGCTGGCGCGTCTCGCGGTGCGCAGCGCCAAGCCCCGCGGCGTCCACGTCCTGCGCCCCGCCGCCGTCTCCGCACTCCTCGCCGCCACCCCCTTCACGCGCCTGCAGGGCTACGGCGCCGGCAGCGCCGCCGCGCGCGCAGTTGCAGCGCTAGGCGCCATACACCTCGCCGATCTAGCGCGCCTCGGCGCTGCGGCGCTCGCGCGCGCTGAGGGCGTCGGCGCTGCCGCGGCGGCGGCGCTGGCGGCGGCGGGCGCGGGAGTCGATGGTTCGGCGGTGGCGCCGCGGCCGCCGCCGGCGTCCATCCAGTCGCAGGTACGGCAGCCGGGCGTATGATGCGCATTGTGAGTCGGAAGCACTGAATGAGCACGGCAGTTCTATAGAAAGTGGGATGTTAGGCGTGGGGTGTGGGTTGAGCGGCGCCTATCCGGGTGCGCGGTCGCTTCTTGCTGGGTTTGAGGCCGCAGCCCTCAGCTGGCCATGAGTTGGACACCTCGAGCGGCCGCCGCCAGCGTCCGTCCAGTCGCAGGTGCGCGGCGCGCTCAGTTGTATGCAAACTCTTTGTGGTGTGGTGGTGGCGGTGTGGGCTTCGGGTCAGGAACCTGACCTGACCCTACATTGGGCACTTGGAGCTCCCGTGAGCGAGTGCTGGTCACCGCCCATGGCGCCGCGGCCGCCGCCGGCGTCCATCCAGTCGCAGGTAGGTGTGCGGCGCGCGCTTAGTTGTATGCGAGTGAGTGGGGTTTGGGCTTTGGGCCAGGACACCGTGTGCGCGGTCGCCTCTGTGTGACTTTGCTGGCTTTGTATTTGTGCTGGAGCCCTCTGTCCATGAGGTGGACACCTCGAGCGGCCGCCGCCGGCGTCCGTCCACGCACATGTACGGCGGCTGGCGCACGGTATGCGCATTGTAAGTCGGAGCCAGCCTTGATGAGGCGGGCACTTTCATAGGAAGTCTGATGTTGAACTAAGAAGTTCGGCGCGGGGTGTTGGTTGTGGCGGCGCCTATGCGGGTGCGCGGGTCGCCTCTGTGCGACCTTGTAGGTTTTAGAGTGCGGGCTGGAGCTCTCATCGAGCCCTGAGTTGGACACCTCGAGCTCTCAGCCTGCACGCAGGTGCCGCAGCCTGTCGCTGGCATCTGCCGTGTGTGAGCTGTTGTGCACAAGCAACTAGGCATCGTGCTTTGAGCACACCCACTGCGAAGCCACAGCAGTGTGCGATCGTGATGTGCGATCGTGATAGGGCACCCATGACCCCGGTGCATTGGGTCTGAGTGGCGAACAACGGATATCTGTACAGTCGTGCCTATGGATAGTCAGCAGTGTGAGCAGCCCGGCACCATACTCGTTGGGCCAGCCTGAGTGATGTTGCAACGCTCGGCGCGGCAGCGCTCACGCGCGCGCGGCGCAGCGGCAGCAGCCGCTGACGTGTCTTCGCGATCCAAATTCATTTCAGTGTTCAACACTTTCAACGGATGCTGGAAACATGCTTTCAAAGGCAGTAACGCTGATGGAGCTTCGCAGTGTACCGCTGTGCGTACTTGAGTGTCTAGGGACGTGCATGGCCTTCTGCGACGCTGCACAGGCGCCAGGCATCCGCTGTCCTACAGGAAAACAACGGTGTGCATGCGCGCCGTTGTGCAGCGCTGCACGTCCGCAGCGGAATGCCCTTGCAGCCCATTCCTGGCGTCAAACGAGACGCATGCCCCCTTGCCCTGTGGACTTTACACTAACCTGTACCCTAACTTCAACGTCCTCCAAAACAAAAGTGACCTTCGACCATGCATCCGCCCCCCCCCGCGTACCTGGACAGAACAATGGCACACTCAACACCAAAGTGCCCTGCAGATCAGGTTTTGCACTCAAATATGCGCCCACTTCACGATCCCGTATGCTAGCCCGTGACCCTAACCCTAACCCTAGCCTGCACTGCCCCGCCCGCAGACGAGCCTGACGCCAAAGCCAGTGGCAGCGCTCATGAACCCAGTTCTTTGAACCCAATTCTTGCGCACCAAATGAGATCCACGCCCTGTTGCGCTGTTGACTGTACACCATCCTGCACCCTGAGCCTCGCCTGCTCTGCCCCCCGTGCAGACGAGCCTGACGCAGAGGCCGGAGGCAGCGCTCTTTAACCCAGTTCTTGCAAATCAAGTGAGGCTTATGCCCGTCATCGACTGTACACCAACCAGGACCGTAACCCTAGCCTGCTCTGCCCCCTGTGCAGACGAGCCTGACGCACAAGCCGGTGGCGGCAGCGTTCTCAAACCCAGTTCTTGAACCCAGTTCTTGCGCACCAAATGAGACTTATGCCCCTTGCACTGTCGACTGTACACCAACCCATACCCTTCCCCTATAACCTGCTCTGCCCCCCGCACAGACGAGCCTGACGCCAAAGCCGGTGGCAGCGCCCTCGAACCCAGATCTTGCACACTAAATGAGACCCACGCCCCCTTGCACCAACCTGTACGCTCACCCTAGCCTGCTCTGCCTACTGTGCAGACAAGCCTCACTCCGAAGCCGGTTGCAGCGCTCTTGAACCCAGTTATTGAACCCAGTTGTTGCACACCAAATGAGACCCACGCCCCCTTGCGCTGTCTACTGTACACCAACGCATACCCTTCACCTCCGCCCCACTTGCAGACGAGCCTGACACCAAAGCCTGTGGCAGCGCTCTGCCTGGGCCGCCCGCAGGACATGCTGCAGCCCATCGGCGCGCACGAGACGGAGCGCCTGCGCTACCACATGGCGGTGCTCGCCGCCGATGTGCTGGAGCGTGCGGAGGTGCGTCACTGCTTGAACTTTGATCAGCGTGAAGTTGTATCAATAAGACAGAGAAGGAGCGCCTGCGCTACCACATGGCGGTGCTGGAGCGCGCGAAGGTGCGTCGCCACTTGAAGTTTCATCAGCACATTGTCACTTGAAGTTTGAGCCCATTGGCGCGCACAAGACGGAGCGCATGCACTTCCACATGGCGGTGCTCGCTGCTTGAAGTTTGATCAATGAACACAGACGGAGCGCCTGCCATATCACATGGCGGTGCGCGCCGCCAAACGTGCTGGAGCGTGTAGAGGTACGTCAATGCTCAAAGCTTTAAACAATACATCAGTATGTTGGTTCCCCAACACGCGGGGATGCAGACCACGAAACCGTCCAAACACTCTCTCTTGTCTCACAGGTTCACGGAAAGAAATGAATAAGATCGTAGAGCTGTGGGTGACCAGGTGTGGTTAGCTGCGAGCGCCTTCCACCAATAACCGTGGGCGCCGCTGCAGCAGCAGCAATGGCCACGAGTTCATACCCGTTTCTCAACAAATACTTTACCGCTTGGACCTTCAAACGATACACAGCCAGCATTTTGGCTCCCCAACAGGCGGGGATGCAGATCACCCGACGAAACCGTTCACACCCCCTCCCCGCTTATCTCGCACTTCATTCATACTGGTTTCTCAACAAACACATTATACCCCCGCGCACAGGAGGACGCGGCTGAGAACGCGCGCGTCCCAACGGCCATCATCACCTCCTACCATCTCGCCGGCGCCGGCCAGAAGAGCCGCCGCATGCCGCTGCCGCGCGCCGCCGCTGCTGCCGCGCCCGGCCGCAGCTCTCCGCCGCTGCCGCTGCCGCCCGAAGACCAGCTCGTGGAGCTCGCGCTGACGCCGCTGCGCGAACTCGCCGTGGTAGACGCCGCCGCCGCTGCCGCGCACGACAGCGGCAGCAGCGGCGGCGGCGGCGGCAGCAGCGGCACTCCCGTCGTGCGGCTTGGGCTGTCGCTGACGGGGTTCGTGCCGTGGGGGCGGCGGCGGCAGCGCAGCGTGCGCGACGCGCTGCTGCAGCAAGGCGCCACCGCCGCTGTAAGTGTCAGCGGCGGCAGCGGCGGCGGCGGCGACAGCGGCGGCAACGGCAGCGGCATCAGCAGAAGCGCTGGCGCAAGCAATGGTGACGGCAGCGCTGGCGCAGGCTATGGTGGCGCCAATCATGATGAACAGCACCATGCGGCCAGCGGAAGCAGCGCATCATCACCTACCGAACATGGCAGCAGCGCCTTGCAAGGGCTGCTGCGGGGTGTCAATGGCAGCGGGATCGGTGCCACCAATGGCGGCAACGGCGGCGTGCACAGCAACGCCGCCAACGGCACCGGCGGCAGTCCAACACCAGCATCACGCAGCAGCGCAAATGGCAGCGTGAACGCGCTCTCAGCGCCTATAGCAGTGACAACATCAGCGGCAGCGGCGGCAGCGCCTGAATTTCTGCACGCTGATGCTGAAAATGCGGCAGTGCGGCGTGGCTCGCCGTCACCAGCGCCGCCGCCGCCGCCGCCGCCAGTGCTGCCATCGGACATGCTAACATTTCTCAAGTGTGTGGAGTGCCTCGCGCTGCTCGAGCGCGACCGCGCCAGCGCGCACCGCTGCGGCCGCCGCAGCGCCGCCGCCACCGCCGCCGCCGCCGCCGCCGCCGCCGCCGGCAGCAGTGCCCGCAAGCGACCGCTCAGCCCCGCTGCCGGCGACGGCGGCAGCAGCATTGAGCTCGCTGGCGGCAGCATCGGTGGCGGAGGCAGCAGCGGCGGCGGCATGAACAGCCCTTTTTCGACGATCGAATTGGGCAGTGGCAGCGGCAGTGGCGGCAGCAGTGGCAGCGGCGGCGGCAGCAGGAGACATGAGTTTGCGCGGGTGCTGGAGCAGCGCGACCGCGGCTCCGTCAAGCTGTCGCGCCTGCTGCCACTGTTGTCTGGTGCTGCGGATGCAGATGCGTTTGTTGAGAGCCGCGGCCTTGCGGCGGATGCTCAGCGTCTGTTTGGCTGGGCAGTCAGCGGCGCGGGCGGCGGCGGCGGCGATGGCTGATGTAAACAGGATTGTGAGGCAGCCTGTCACGCAGGACTCTCTCACTGCTGCAAGTGTGTACAAATAGGCAACAGCGCTCCGTCAACAGAGGCAGCGATGCGGTGGAAACAGGGCGTGCAAATGAATTCCGCTGCAGCGGCGGTGACAGACGCGGCAGCAGCGGCAGCGGCTGCGCCTGAGGCATGATTGGCAAGGTCACGCCATGCCATTAGCAATGCAGTGAGCACGCATCGGCCAGGATGGCGACGGCGAGCAGGACCAGCCAAGCATCTGACTCCGCTGCTTGCGGCGGTGTTCTCGCACAAGCGACAGCTGAGACACCGTTCCAGGGCAGCTCGCACACTCAAGAACGACGACAATGACTCCCCACACCTCACAGCAGCAGCAGCGGTAGCCGCCGCCGCCGCCAGTGCTGCTGCTGCAGCCGCCGCTGTCGCAGCAGCTGCGGCAGCAGCTGCAGGGACTGCGGCATGTGGACCACATGACCTCCCTCACAACCTGAGGCACATGTGTTTGCTCTGTCAACGATCTTTAAAGGGCTGTTTAGAGGCGTTGGCCTGCCTCCACAACGGATGACAGGGGGTGCTTGGCCTGCTAAACATCAGACGCGCGCGTCCGCGTGGGTAGAGGGGCCTCACTTGCTTCCTCTCCTGCCCCTTGGGGTTGCAGGAGGGGCAGTGGGTGATGCTACATAAAAATTTATGAGCCACACGAGCTTTCGCGCGCAATACACAAGATTTGAGGCGCCAAACACAGGACGCCGCAACGATAATGCTCACAGAACCCACTGGCGCAATGCGCATCTATGGGCAAACAAACAAAACTGCAATTTGACAACGTCCGTTGCCATGCAATGTCTTCAATTTTAACTGCGCGCTGTCGAAAGCACAGGAATGGTAATGCTCTGGATGTGCTGCAGGCTGCTGAGCACTGGCGCGCATGGCATTGCTCAGCTGCTGATGCCAGGCATGTGATATGCGACATCAGATCGAGAAAAAAGCGAAACGCAACGCCACCGTGCAAGTAAAACCTCTCAGGAGCTTTGACCCATAAACTTCCCATTACTATTCACAAGAATTGAGGTTTCAAATTTAGGCGCCGCAACAGGTATGCTCCATTCAAGGTTGTGCGCTGTGGCAGCAAGAGGCAGGGGTGGCAAGGGGCGGGAGGGGGATGACCCGCAGCTGGGATGTGCGCTGCTGCCTGCATTTTTCCACGCAGCAAATGCTGGCGTAAGGAGGCGAATGCACATCGCGTGGGGCCCCAACCCCCAGCGCCGCAACGGCACGTATGGACAAACAACGCTCAGTTCATATTCTATGAACAAAAGTGCAGAAATATCTGCACACGCACTGCCAAAGCTGCGTGAACCAGCGCCACGCAGCGCCACTCTGCGTGGCATTCGCGCAGCGGCGGCAGGGCAGCGGACGCCGCGGCGGCGGCAGCAGCGCCTCAAATCAGCGCGGCGGCGGCGGCGGCGGGAACAGCGCCATGAACTCGTCGCGGATGCGCTGCAGCGCGGCGAGCGTGTCGCCGCTCAGCCGCCGCGGCACGCTCTCGGCTGGCGCCGCGAAGCACGTGAGGCCGCCGTCGTTGTACGAGCGCCCGTTGTCCATGTACCAGTCGCCGGGCTCAGTCGTCCACCACTGAAGCGGGTGCCACGCGGGCGCCGCCGCCGCTGCGCCGCCGCCGCCGCCGCGCCGCAGCGCGTCGACCAGTGCGCCCTTGTCGCGCGTGACGAGCCACGCGTTGAGCCACAGCGGCGCGCCGTCTTCCGCAAGATGTATGATCTGCTCCGCGCACGCGTGGTGCCGCGGCTGAGCGTTGACGCGCTCGTCGCCGCCGGGGGGGCCCCCGGGGCGCAGCTCCGGGCGCGGCCCGAGGATGCCCGCGGGGTGCGCGGCGAAGGCGTACGGCTCGCGCACCATCTCGTGCGCGAGCCAGAACGTCTCCTTGTCGCCGTAGACGTGCTCGTAAAAGTAGGATTTGGCGGCGCCCGAGTTGAGCAGCGCTGCGGCGAGAACGCCTTTGAAGCGTTTTACTTTATTGTAGACGGCGACGCCGCTCTCGGCGTCGTGGCTGCCGGCGCCGGAGTAGAGGCGCGACGCGCGCGCCGCGGGCGACAGCGGCGCCGGCAGCACGGCCTCGAGCCACGCGCGCTGGTGGCGCTGCGGCACGACGAGCCTGTCGCGGTAGAAGAGCGCGCCGGCGCGCGCGTACGGCGGCTCGAAGAACAGCAGCGTCGGGTCGCGCAGGAAGATGGCGTCGGCGTCCATCAGTATCACCTCCGCGAAGCTCGAGAGCAGCACCGTGAAGGCCTTCATGGACCACGTCTCGAGCGCGGCGGCGGCGGCGTCGACGAGGCGCGAGAGGTCGAGCACCGACACGCCGGGCTCGCGCGCGAGCAGCGCGACGGCGTCCGCGTCGAGGTCCGCGGCGCCGTTGTAGAAGACCTCCACCGGCAGCGCGCAGCCGAGGCGGCGCAGATGCCGCACGTGCGTGTACACCCACGCCGCCTGGCGCGAGCCCGCGGCGACGGCGATGCCGCGCCCGGCGTACGCGCGCCGCAGCGCGAGCGGGTTCGGCCACGCGCCGCGCAGCCACGGCAGCAGCACGGCGTGCGCGCGCTGCATGCGCGCGTGCGCGTCTGCGAGCGCCGCCGCCGCCGCCGGCGTCGCTGCTGCGGCGGGGCGCCGCTCCGCCGCCGCCGCGAGCGCGTCGTACGCGTCGAGCGCGCCGCAGTACGCGCGCAGCGTCAGCGCGAACGCCATCGGGTTGCGCGCGTCGAAGAGCGTCTCGAACGTCGACGTCGTGCTGAGGGAGACGGGGTCGATACGCAGCGCGTGAGCCGCGTCGCGGAATGCGCGCTCGAACGCGTCCAGCAGCGCCGCGAGCTCGGCGCCGCCGCCGCCGCTGCTGCTTCCGCCGCCGCCGCCGGGGCCCTGGAGGTTTCGCGCAAGGAAGCCGTCCGCTGCTGCTGCCGCCGCCGCCGGCGCTGCGGCAGCGCCTTCCAGCGCCGCCGTCGGCAGGATGCGCACGCGGTGCTGAGCCACACTGGGCAGGTGGCGATGCGTGTTGACCAGCAGCGCGGCCGCTATGATGACGCTGAGCGCTGCTGCCAGCACGATGAAGCGCGGCGGCGTCGAGGCTGCCGCCGCGCCATGCCGCGCGAGGCCCATGGCCGCCGCCGCCGCTGCTGCCGCTGCCGCCGCTGCCGGTGTGTCAGGCAGCAGTCGCGGGGGCCGCCGTGCGTGGGGCGTCACTTCAACCCCTCACTTCAAGTTCTAAACCTGTGCGTTTACGACACAAACGGCTGTACGTGTGAAGGCAGGAGCTGTCATCAGAACGAGGCTTTTTCTTGCTAGGTTAATTGGAACCATATGCTGCCAGCAACATGGTGACCGCTTTTTGTGGGAGTTACAGCACGAGCGGAAGGGAAGCGCGCGTGCACACATCGATACTTGCACACTTAAAGTACATGATGTTGCGCATCTTGTCGCAAGAGCCAACGACGATGCTGCAAACACAATAATGCAGTCTCACGGACAGGTTGCAACAGGAGTTGCAGGCTCCACTTTAGATGTTTGCGCAAACATGACACCGATCTGACCGAATGGCACGTAACAAAAGTTAAGCCACCCACAGTGGGCCACCTGTGGTGTCAAGCCGCACCTTAGCACTTGCCAGTGATGCACGGTATTGAACAGGGCTGCATTGCTGGCAGCAGCAGCAGCAGCAGCGCTCGTTCAGGAAGGCGATACTGACTGTGTAACACCGATGCTCTGATTGCCGCAAAACGTGTGGTCAGTTAGGGGTGTGTGCTGATTGTGTTGTGCAATGATATGTGGCAAAATCGTACTGCAAAGATCGTAGTACTTGTATGGACATTGACAAACTCTACGGACAGGTGTGTGAGAGCTTTAAAGAAATGTCAGCCGAACTTTGACTCGAGTGCACGAGGCTCGTCGCTCATCGCCAAAAACCATCAGCGCTACTTCAACTTGAAATGGTCAGCTTTTGACACGTGCACGTGTACACATTCATCGACTGCTAGCGATGTATAGCCGTACTGCGCGCAGAGCTGTACCTTGTTGAACTTCTGAGGAGCGTCGATGCAAACTCTGCAACTTCAAGCCGTGAAGGCGCGCGCTGCGCTGCCCTCCTGACGCGGCTCTAGCCAGCGACAAAACCGCCACAGTGCTCAACTTGGGCGAATCAGGCACCGCGGCTCAACCAATCGCAGCGCCCTCATCGTAGAGCGGCAGGAGCAACTTCAACAGCAGGCCCGCAGGTTGAAGACGACCCGTGGAGTGGGGGGGGGTGGCTCTCGGAAGGTGAGACGCTGGTTGCACATGTGCAGGTTCACACGCATGAACGACGGGTGGCGGAGCTCTGCTGCAAGAATTCGAGACGCGATGGCGGCGATGCGAACTTCACGAGGCGCGCGAGCAACGACTACGACAGCTGCGTTTGCAGGCGGACGCTGTCGCCAGTTGCTGTAATGCGCCCTGTTGAAGAGGGCATTTGATTGGGGGCGTCATCGTATCCTCTCAACATAGTCTGTGAATTTCAGCTGCGCATCCGCTCGGCCATGAACGCCACGCTCAGGCTGCTGCTGCCCTGGGGCTACCTTGGGGTTTTGTGTCCATGCGGACAACAGAGAGTTGCCAACGGGCACTTACTGGACTCCATGAAGAGAACCGAGAGAAAAGTTCAAGAAGATTTGGGATGATGCGATAGTTGTTAACAATTGTACTTGGTTCTAGTCGACTATGTAGTACATGCAAGCTGCTAAGGTGGGGCTACTGTTACAGTATACTGTTGTAACAAAGGCAATCAGCTGAAGTGCATGTACACGTTCTTCATGACATTGTGAGGAAACCTGCTGCAAACTGCTGCACTTCAAGGACTGCTTGAATCACAACCGCCGGCGACACGACACAGTCTCGGAGACGCAGGCAGCACGACGAGCACTGCAGCTGTAGCAAAATGGCACTTTGCTAAGTTAACTTCAAAATTAATGCCCACCAGACATGGGTCCTGCACCTCGCACTATGGTGTCGGCTCTGATGTAAACAGAATTTCGCATTGTGAGCGCTGACAGTACGCTGGCAGCATCATTAGTAAGTACTACCCATATAAAAGAAACACACACTCTTCGAGCTGCTGTAACCGCCTAGACTCCGACGCATGCGAGGTGGTGTTTGACAGTGTGCGAAATCATATTGGATGGCAACAGTTGTTGATGTCTGCGCTTTAATTTCATGCCGATAAGATGTTTAGCGTGCCAGTGGACTCACCGTCACCACGCCGCCATAGTAACCGACCGCGGCTGCTGCAATTCGCTCTAAAAAAATGTTCAAGTGTGATCAGTGCAGAGTGTGGCCGTCCGCAGTGCACCTGGCACTTGCTGCTCTCCTAACCTAGCTGCGCTGCGGCCAACAGCGGCGCGAACGACAAGGCGACATTTCTGAGTATCCGATCGCGGTGAGGACAAAGCAACATGGGTTGCCTGTTAAGCAGGAACACCAATGTTTTAACTGACATGGGTGATGCTGCGGTAACAAGCACAATCTTTTTTTACCTGAAATAGACGACCAGTGATTGCTTCCACAACGCCTGCGGCCAGCACACACACCCCAGCTCTCCCCCACACTGTGCCCACAGGGTTTCACCGAGTTCATTCCGCAGTTGAAGTATCGCCTTGGATCACAGCGCGTGATCACAGCGCGTGACCATGCGCCTCTCCGCCCATTGCAGCAGCACTGAATCTCGTGGCCTTGCGGTCTCAGATGCGTGACAGCGACAGCTGTGGCAGCCTGGGGGCTGAGGAGTGCTCCATTGTGTTGTACTGGATCGGCAGAGCAGCATGTTGCTGCGAGGCTCCTGGGTGCCTGCGCTCATCGGCGCGGCACTCTGCGTGGCGGCTTTGCTGGTGTGCTCGTTGATGCGCCTGGCCTCGCTGCACGAGGAGCAGCGGCAGTCTCAGAGGCACACTGTAGGCCAGGTGCAGCGGATGCAGAACTTGGCGCACCAACTGCTGCAGCAGGTGGCGCAGGAGCAAGAAGTGCGCTTAGAGGGCCTTGAAAGGAAGCTGGAGCAGGCTCAGCAGCAGCAGCAGCAACTGCAGCAGCAGCAGCAGGAGCTGCGGCGGGAGGCTCAACAGCAGCACGAGCGCCAGCAGCAGCTGCATCTGCTCGAGCAACGCACATCGGAGCAGCAGCAGCAGCGGGCACGGTATGACGCATACGACAAGTACTCGCTCGGCTACATCGACAAGCAGGGGCATGTGATACCAGGGCCATTCCTGGACGCAAAGCTCTTCCTCTTGGGAGCTCAAATCACAACCCGCTATGACGACGACGACCACGTCTCCGTCACGCTGATGGGGCTGCCTAAGGAGGCGGGATGGGATCCGTTCACCAACAGTGCGCTGCCTTTTGCGCTGGGAAGAAGCGAGGCGGAGCGCCAGGCGGTGCTCTCTCTGAAGGAGACCCTGCTGCCCAGGTCAGCCATGGGGGCATTTAACTTCAACTCTGACGCTCCTCTCAGTCACGCGCAGAGTGCAACCGACGTACACACGAGCCCGCTACAGCAGCTGCGACATGTGGTTTGTCTCGATATCCTCGTCCTGAAGTGCACCAGTCGGCAAAGTAGAAGCTGTCGGTAAAAGGAAATGCACATGAAGTCCATGCCTGCCGCTGGCACACACGCGGAAGCGTGTGCAAGTGACTCTCACATCGTAAATTTTCGAGAAGCATGTGCGAGTGACTCTCATATCGTTCTCTCTAAGTGGTCTAAATCCTAAGCCCTCCTTCACGTCAACCTGCGAATGCGTGTGCCACCGGCCTCGGCATGCGTTTGCAGTCGGCGCGACGGCCACCGCCAGCTTCACGCCCATTCAAAGCCCCTCCAAGCGCATCCTGACGCTTGCACGATGACAGCAGCCCCCCCTTGCCAAGCGCGCTCACCGCCCCCCCCCCCCCCCCCGCCCCCGCCTTCCCCCCTGACAGGCACCAGCTGCGCGAGCTGCAGCTCTCGTGCGTCGTGACACCGCTCCGCAGCGGCGGCGACAGCAGCGCTCCGCCGCCACCGCCGCTCACCGTGCCGCTCGTGTGGATCCCCACCGAGATCCACATCGACCCCAACCAGGTCGCGTCACGCGCGGTGTGGCAGTGCGACGTGTCCGCCGCCGTCTCCAAGACGGCGCTGCTGCTGCGCGCCGGCGCAGACGCGGACGCAACCCTCAACGTGACCATCGTCGCCGGCGGCGGCGGCGGCAATGGCGATGGTGGCGGCGGCAGCAGCGGCGGCGGAGGCGGAGGCGTCGGCGGCAGCGGCAGCGGCGGCGGCGGCGGCGGCGGCGGCGGCGGCGGCGGCGGCGGCGGCGGCGGTAGCGGCGGCGGCGGCGCGCGCGTAGTTGCGGACCTGTCCCTGCCACTGCAGTACGGCGGCGTGGGCTACTCAGCAGCGCTCAACCCGACGCGCGCGCCGCTGGCGGCGCGGCGCGCGACGGTCGGGCTGTGCGCGGTGGGGGTGTACGGCGCAGGGCTAGCGCGCGCGCGCGAGTTTGTCGCGCACCACCTGCTGCTGGGCTTTGGCGTCATCTTCCTCGGTGAGTTCTGGTGGTGGCTGCCAACAAATTGCAGGACGGGTGATAGGACTGGGGTTGGTAGCAGTAGCAGCCATTTGCGAATGCAGTGCAAACCAGTCTGTGCTGCAGTAGGTGTAGAGGCTGGAGCTCGGTGTGTGCTTGCTTGCTGTAGATGTGCTGGCTGTAAATGTGCTTGCTATATGTGAGCTTGCTTGCTGTACATGTGCTTGCTATATGCGCATTTGCTCGCTGTATGTGTGCGCTTGCTGGCAACCGAGTGTGTCCTTGCTGGCATCTCTTGCTGGCATCTGATGCGCATCTCGGGCGTCTGCGATACAAAATACACAGGCGTGCACGTGGAGGACGGCGGCTTGGCGGCGGCGCGCGCGCTGCTGCGGCGGCACATCGACGCGGGCGAGGTCGTGCTGCTGCCACTGCACCGCGCCGCGCACTTCCCTGCGGCGCACGGCGCGAGCGAGACCGCCAAGATGGCCGCGTACAACGTGTGCCTCTACCACATGAAGGGCATCGGCCCCTACTTGGCGGTGTGGGATATAGACGAGTACCTGGTGTTGGGCGATGCGTCGCTGGCTGCGGACGCGGTCGTGACCCTCGTGGAGCGGGTGGAGAACGCGCAGTGCCCGGACTGGTGCTTCCTGACGTTTCCGTCGCAGTACGTGTACGCACGGGACCTGAGTGTCGACCGCACAGGTGAAGTGCGGCTTCCGAGCGAGAATATATGTGTAGAGTAGCTGTAGTGAAGGCTGCTGCAACTGCACCTACTGTTGCGTATTCAATGGGCACTATTGTGGAAAGAGCTGCGCGGGTTTCAGCAGCGCCATCGCCTGACGCAGGGCTTTCCACATGCAGTGACGTTTCCGTGCGCGGCCTCGGCGCCAACTTCAAAGGCGAATCATTGCGCTACGCTACGCCTGTGCGCCTCTTCTTGTCTGCCGCTGACGGTCGCTCGTAGCGCGTGCACCCGGGTTTCGCGTGAACATTACAATAGCCCTGTGCGTGCACCCGCAAGCATACATCGCCGGACAGATGCTCTGCGCATTCAGCACTCGTCGCAGCGCAAGCCTGGCGCGGAGGCAAAGCTGGCACCATATGACGCACCGCGTGCGCTGTACACTCTGACTCTGAGCTCGGCTGCACGCATTGACGCCGCTGCTGGTCTCTCTTTCGAGCCGCGCTGTGGCGGCTTGTGGCGCGACGCTCACATCACTGCCGTTGCATTCAGAACACATGGGGGGACGTGCTAACTTTAGATCGACCGTGTCATTTGTTTCTGTCGCCGCCACTGCCGACGCTCGTTGCGTCCAGTTGGCGTGCGTCAATTGTGCCTCCCCTTCTGCAACTGTTACCCCCTAAGGCTTCGGCAGGACCCTCGACCTCACATGCCCCCCCCCCCCCCCCCCCCCCCACCCTCCCCCGCAACTGCCACCCCCCCAGGGTACAACGGCGTCGACTTCACCGCCGCGCAGCCGCCGCAGCCGGACCTGCAGTGGGCCTGGGAGAAATCCATACTGCGCACCAAGAATGTGTGGGTAGGGGGGTTTCACTACGGGGGCGCGTGCCGCAACCGCGACACTGATCCGTATACGTTCTCCGGCGGACCGGGCTGCTGGATACGCGACGGGGCGGCAGCGCGCATGCAGCACTTCTACAACATGAACTTCCACAGGGAGCAGGCGGAGGGCGCAGAGGAGTTCCCGGAGAGCGTGTACGCGGCGCACTACTGGGAGCGCGTGCGCAGGTATGTATTTCATTCATGCATGATGTGTCTGTACTTCAACTTGAAGTACGTGAAATGCGGGGGTGGGTGGATCTTCATGCGCATCGGGGCAGCGCCTACGCGGCGCACTACTGGGAGCGCGTGCGCAGGTATGTATGGAAACGAATCAAAGGATCGCAGAGCTCTAGGTGACAAGGTGTGATCAGCCGCAAGTGCCTTCCAGCAATAACCGTGGTCGCCGCTGCTGCAGTCATTGGCCACGAGCCAAACAGCGCCGCCATATCCACAGTAGTCGGAAGACTTCTGTGTGCAAGCTTTTTACCGTTCGAGGCAGGGGTGTTCAGTATATATGTATGCTATGCATGCACGTACTTCAACTTGAAGTATGTGAAGCCGGGGATTACGTGGGGTGAGCATGCGTGTTGGGGGGTAGGGGTGGGTGCACATGCGTTCCTGTTTGTGTAGGTACACATGCGCACGCCAGGGGGGAGGTACATTTGACCAGACTTTGAAGGCGTTCACAAGACACATGTAGATTCTGCTTGCAAGCTGGACATCCACCATCTGGGCTTTTTGTGCCCTAAGTGAGAATTGAGAATAGGTTACATGTGACCTACATGCGCCGGGTGTATGAGGGTGGGTATGTACGCATCTGGAGGTAGGGGTCGACATGCATGCATGTGCATTCGAGTGGGTATGTTTGCAGGTGCGAATTGGGGCGATCTGGGGGAAAGGTACATGCCATGGGGTCAGGCATGTAGTGCATGCGCATTCAGGTATGTAGCTATACAGGCTTGTCGTGACGCGCAGCCCTCATTGGCGTGCGCGCGCAGCCAGGAGCTTGCGCAGTTGCGGCGAGGTCACACACAGTGTCCAGTGAGCCCTAACCCTAACTCTAACCCTAATGTTGCACAGCGTCGGCAAGTCTACATGCTGAGGCGGACAAGGTGACGGGCTCGCGCAGAGAGGGCAGGTATGCTGCATAGCACTGGGAGCGTGCGCGCGCACCGCATGTGCGCACGTGACCTCACACCGTTGACCGCTTCCGCACTTATGTGGCGGCACGCGTGCGCCGCGAATCGTGCAGTCTTGCGGCCCCCCCGCCTCGTCCTTCTGCATGCCGAACATTCCGAGCATGCACGCTGTAGCCAAAAGCTCAAGCAGCAACTTCAACAGCAGCAGGTAGCCGCTTGACAACTTGAATGACAAGACGCTGCTGAGCCGTGCTGCCCCCCCCCTTCCCCCCCCCCCCCCCCCGCCGCAGGTACCTCTACGAGCGCCAGGTGGCGGAGCGCGGCGTCGGCGACTACATTTAAAACTTGCAGGGAACGTTTTCCCGCGCAAGCGTCCGCAGCTCAGTCGGCAACACGACACGGCATTATTCTTGGACTGCTGCGTTGTTGGTGCTCAAACCAAACGAGGGGGGTGGGGGGGCGGGGGTGGAGCACTGCTTCACTTCGGAACTGAGCGTCGTCTGCGATGGCTGACCACTGTTGCAGCAAGACCGTGAGCATGACGCTCGCCATGTGTGCTGGCGCTGGCCGGCCGCGTATGTACATAGGAGGCACAAAATCGGAGCCAGAGACTTCTTTCTGGAGAGAGTCTCTGGCGTCATCGGGAGCGCCTCACAAAGACCGCAATGAATCATTGTAAATGGTACTGCTGAAGCGTTATACAGCAGCCTGAGTTGTGAAATGGTGTGGCTGTATTTCTTGACCATGATACCGCTGAAGTGTTGCACAACAGCCTTGTGTCTGCATTTTGCATTCAAGGTTGTGCGTTGTGGCACGCGTTGCATGCGGCCGTGTTCTGTGTGTGACCTGGCGCAATCAGGGCGCTGAGCGCTGTCACCGCACTGCGCATCATCACCAACACTGCATGTACATCAGAAATGCGTGCGCACACGAGAGTGCTCGTGGGCACGGAAAAGGGCCCACAGTCTTCCTTGCTTGTCCAAGGAACGTTATTTATTGTGTCCGTGCTGCACGACCCAGCGACGTGCAGCGTCAACTGGGCAACATGAACCACAGCAGTCACAACTTCAACAACCTAAATACAAACTTCAGTTGGGCAGCGGCGCCAGCGCCACCGTAACCGTATGCCAGCCCCTGCCCTCGAGGTGCACGAGCGCAGCACCAGCAGCGCTCAGCATGCCGCCGCTGCTGCCGCCGCCGCTGCTGCCGCTGCCGCCGCAGCCGTTGCAGCCCACTGCCACCAACTCCACCTCAACAGCGGAGTGCGTGTACGGCAAACCCGTTATCAGCAAGGGCGCTGCTGCCGCGACAGGCTTGAGTGGCGCTGCGGCCGCCGCAGCGTGTGCGCGACAGTCAGCGCTGCCACCGCCGCCGCTGCTCAATGTGCGCGCAACTGCTGGCAGCGCCGCCGCGGTTAGCTGCGAGCAGCAAATAGGGGCTGCTGCAGCTGCGCTGTCGCTGGAAATCACGGCGGCGCGCGGTGTGGCAGCTGCCAGAGCGGAGCCTGCCAGCGGCGCCTGCGTCGCAGCAGCCATGCGGCACGCGCAGTGCGCAGCGGCGGGATTGCTAGCAGCAGCAGCGGCAGCAGCGGGCGCAGCCGCAGCGCCGCCCCCTTCTGCCTCGACGCAAGCGCCAGCCCCTCGCAAACCCTTACTATGCACAGAACACCCGCTGCTGCCGCCACGCACGCCTGAATCTGGCGGCGACGCCGACAGCGGCGGCGGCACCGCTGCTGCTGCCGCCAGAAACGCGGCGCACGCGGACAGCGCCGCGGCCAGCACCCGAATGACATTAATATGTACAGAGTGCGCGGCGGAGCGCGCGCGCTGCGCCGCCGGCGCCGCCCGCAGCAGCGCTCGAGCGCGGAGGCGCCGCGACAGCGCCGCAGCGCGCGCCGCCGCCGCGCGCGCGCGCGCGTCAATGCGCGCGTCGCCCTGCACACAGCGGCGTCGACGAGGACGTGGAGCGCTGCCACGTGGCACATCAGCAGCGCTCCGCAGGATGGCTGCAGCGGCCGGAGCAGGCGCAGATGTGGTGGCGTCGGCGTCGGCGGCGCTGGTGCTGGCGTCTGAGGCGTGGGGATGATGCGCACAGAGGGGGGGTGGACGGTGACGCCGCGCTGTAGAATGGTGAAACGCACTATCAGTTGACGGCAGTGATGCGCAAGACGGCCGCGGCGGCCACGACAGGCGCATTTGCGGTGGCGGAGGCGGCGGCGGCGTTGGTGCTGGTGTCTGAGGTATGGGGGAGACGCGCATGGAGTCGGGGTGAGCCGGCGTACGCCGGACTGTAGAATGGTGAAGCACGTTATTTAGTTGGCGGCGACAGAGGGATGCGCGCTCGCAGTGTGGCTGAACCTGTGCGGTGGTGCAGCAGGGTATGCACGCATGTGAGGTGAAGGTGCGCCGGAGGTGCATCTGCGGTGTGATTGCGTCTGTGCTGCGATGCTGCAAGGTAGGCTTCAAGCCCGATGACTCTTGAAACTGCTCTTTCGGCAGTGCTGACCCACGTGTGGGGGGGCGGACCATGGCATGGCGGTACATGAGGATCATGCAACAAACACCTGATTTTATGGCAGTGAGGGCGAGGGCCAATTATTCGCCTCTGCAGCCCGCACTCGCTTTCAGTTTTGAGGACTCACGGAATATTGGCGTATGCAACGGTTGCGACAGACACAATGTGTGAAGAAGGAAGTATTCACACACCGCTTCCACTATGTACACTTCTAAGTGGTTGAAGTTGAAGTATGAGAGCACAGGCTCAGTGTGCGGCACAGCGGGGCTTCAAACCCCAGGCACCGCACCCAACCCTTTTTGTAGAGTTTTTATTTACTGACTGGCATCAGCCACGCAACTGACACCACCCTTCAATGGCCTCGATTGCCGAACGCCACAACTCTTCCACATCTGTAGCGAGTCTGCCAGCACCACATAAACGTGTCACTCATCGCTTGCCGGCGCCTGCCGAATGCATACAACGAGCGAGCAGCACCTGACTCACCGCAGGCACAAGCGGCGCCGCGCCGCCGCCGAGCTGCGCGCAGTCGCCGCCCGCGTGCGCCAGCGGCGCGCGCGCCGCCGCCGTGCGCCCCTTCCTCCCCGCAGCAGCAGCAGCAGCAGCGCTCTGAGCGCGGTGCACCTTGCTGACAAAGCGCCGAGAGCGCAGCAGCAGCTCGTTGAGCTTCTGTTCGTCGGGCGCGGGACTGCGCGCTGCTGATGCTGAGCATTGGCGCAGTGGCTGCTGGCCGCGCGCGCTGCCGACGCTGCCGCAGGCGCTGCTGCTGCTGCCGCTGTCGTCCCAGTGCACACGCGGCGCCGCCGCCGCGCTGTGCCGCTGCGGCTGCATGTGCTGCTGCTGTGCTGCTGACGGCCGCTGCTGCGCGCTGGATGGCGGTACAGCAGCACCATTGGAGGCGCTGCCTTCGTAACAGTGATGGGCTGTGTCGGTGTCAACCGCCGGCTTACTGGTACCGCGCTTCCCTACAGTAGAGGATGGTGCTGGTGATGCAGATGGACCGTTGTGTAACCCAGATGCTGGCCCTGTGACCGCTGCTGCCGCTGATACTGTCGACACCATTGGAAGGTGTGGTGTCATGTCAGTGCTGCCGACAGTGTGCCTGCGGGAGGCGACACGAATTTTTAGACAGCCCATTAAGTGTCACTGACTGCGACATGTGCACCGGCACCGCACGCAGGCAAGGTACATATATAATGCAGCCAGCAACATTGCAAATCACTTGCAGCACTCACCTCAAGAGCTTGCGGTCGTGGTATACTGCATCATGATGGACCTTGTGCAGCTGCCGTTGCTGTTGGCGCAGCTGTTGCTCTTCGCGTACTTTGGTCTCCGCCACCCTACGCAGTGCATCCAGGTGTTCGGACACGTCCACGGGCATGGCTGCCGCCTCGTGTGCCGTTATTGAGAGATGTCAATACTGCGAACACATGTTCGGGTCTACTACTGTGTACCCAGAGTATCAAGGTGCCACAGCAGAAGGCGTTGGGCCCGTGACGATGGCGATGAGACTGCAATCGCCTGCCAGCCCGCCGCCCGCCACCCTGTGCTGCGGTCACACCCCACACAACTCACGTTCTTGAATTTGCCTAGAGCCCAAGTTCAAGAGGATCGATCGTACGTAGCACTCGCTTGCACACACTGGATCGACAGGCTGAGACTTCAGACGAGCAAAAACAGAGACAGCGTCCGGCAGGCATCTGCTGGGCAATTCCATTTCTCGCGCAGGTGAGACAGGCAAGGCGCGCTGGCTATTTTGATGATGACAGAATTTCAATGGATTTCGGGGTCAACCTCTGCACTCGGAAGCTGGTCGTACATGGCTAGGGCGAGGCACGTCTGGCAAGATTTCCAGAGTCTAAGATTGCAACGCAGGCGGCTGCACTGCTTACACTAGCTTGCGCCGGCATGTGTGTGTGTCGTTGCTGTTGGAAATCCAGTGGTTGCACATGGAGCACCGGGCCCTGTTGGCGCCGCTTCCGCCGATCCGCGATGCATAGACTGCTCCATATGCCAGTCTCTTACCGTGCCACAATTGTTGCACAGGCTTCGCTGCGTGCGTGTGTGCAGCCGAGCATGTGTGCGATTTTGAGGAATGGGGGCGGGAATCACAGATTTACGCCGCAACGCGGATCCCGCACTGCATCGATCCCCCTCGGTAATGTCAGCACCAGAGTCCTCGCCGATTTTTCTCACAAAGCACATCAATTGTTTGTGGCTTGCTCTGTTTTCCCTCCTGCAGCGATCCCCTGTGGCTGGCATAACGTCCAGCGCCATCGCCTGCAGCATGAACAGCAATCCTCTCATCAGAGCCCGCTCCATCAGCATGGAAGAGGATGCCATGCACTGCGCATCCTTCATGGATGTGGTGGAGTGCAAGCCCACTTTCAAGCCACGCGAGGCCTGTGGAAACCCATCGGTGCATCGCAGAGCAGTGCACGTCAACGGAGGCACCGGCAATGCCAGTGCACGCCCTCTGTCGCCTGCGAAGCGCCTGAAGCAGCACACTTTCGAACTTCAAGAAAAACTTCAAGATGAAAGCGAGCAGCGGCGCAGCCCCCAATGCACAGTTGTTGACGCCAACGCCAGCGGCAATCAATCACAGAATGCGCAGCACCTGGGGTCTCCTTTCAGCAACAAAGGTGGCGGCGACGCAGTGCAGCACGTGAAGCGCCAGAGCCCACCGTTCGGTCCGCTAGTGGCGCGGCCGGTCCTGTCGCCACTGGTGCCGCAGGCGTCTCCGCTGCTGCTGCCGCCGCCGTTGCAGCTAGCGGCTGCGCCGTCATCGCAGCTGGGGGGTGAAAGCCACTCGGCGCACAGGCAGGAGCGGCCACAGCAGCAGCAGCAGCAGGAAGACATGCAGGTAGAAGAGCCTGACTTGCAGCCTTCAAACACACCGCAGCAGCAACAGCGGCCGCGGCGGCAGCAGCAGCAGAAACCACCACAGGTGCAGTCGGCCAGCTCAGCGGCATTGCCGCCGCCGCCGCCGCAGCAGCACGAGCAGCGCAGCAAGAAGCACCTCTGGCAGCAGCAGCAGCGTCGGCAGGAGCAGGAGGCGCGCCGCGCGGAGCTGCAGCGGCAAGCCGAGCAGCAGCAGCAGCAGCGGCAGCAGCAGGAGGAGGAGGAGGAGTTGCAGCAGCAGGAGCAGGAGAGCGATGCGCAGCAGGAAGACAGCGCTCAGCAGCAGCAGCAGCAGCAGGGCTCAGCAAGGGGAGCGGAAGGGGCGGCAATAGTGGTAGAGGGGCGGCGCTTCGGTCCCAACGGCGAGGAGCAGTACCGGCGCAAGAACTGCGACGAGTGCGTGCGGAAGAAGGTGAGCGCTGTCACAGTGCAATGAGCACTTGTGTCGTTGGCACCCGCCAACATGCAATCATAGCGCTGACGGCCCTGAAGCAACGTGGCAGAGTGGGACACCCAAGGTGGACCCAATGCAGAAGTGCAGAACAGCACTTGAAGACCAGGACAGGCTGGGTTTGCAAAGAAGTGATTTTTGTGTAGGTGCTTGTGCAAGTGGAGATACAGTCCTGATGCAGGGTAGGAGCAGTGCTGGACTGGTGTTGGACCAGCCCATGGTGGACTAACAGTAGCAACTCCATGTAACGAGAGCTTGCGCAGGATGTATACACATGCAAGTAGGGCATGTAGGTACCATATATCTGTCGAGCACAACCGATGAGAAGGTCTGTAGGCCCTAGACGATGTGGCCATTTCTCACCTCAAATATGCACAGTCTCGCTCACGACAGCAGTCACGTCTGTAAGTGGCGCATCTGGACACAGGGGCTCCGCAGAGGAGCGGTGTGCGGTAGCAGCCACTGTGACCCGCATCATCGATACACAAGTATGCCAGCGCAAGTTGTACTTACTGTTGCAGTAGCACCCCTTGTGTGCAAACGTAACTGCCAGAGCATGCACGTCCACAGCATATTGAATGAGCGCTGCCTCTGACAGCAATCATGCCCCTACCCCGCCCCCGTCCGCCGCGCCCCGCACGCAGATCAAGTGCAACGGCTGCCAGCCGTGCTGCATGTGCCTGCGCAAGTCGCTCTCGTGCACGTACTCGTACAAGCAGAAGCCGGGCCCTAAGGTGCGCGCGCCCGTTGCCGTCGGAGGCAGCGGCGCGCTCGGCGCCCACGCGTCGCATCCCGCAGCCACGCAGCGCTCGCAGCGCGGCAACCGGCGGCCGCCGTCGCGCTACGACTCGGAGGACGTGCAGACGTCGCTGCCCACCATGGCAACGGCGCCCGCGCCGGAAGCCGCGCGCGGCAGCGCGAGCCGCAGCACCAGCAGCAGCAGCAGCGTCGGCAGCGGCAGCACCAGCGGCGGCGACAGCAGCGGCAGCAGCGGCGACGGGCGCGGCGGCGGGGCCGGCGGACGGGGCCGACGCGCCGCGCAGCAGCAGCAGCAGCAGGAGCACGGGAAGCTCGCTGTTTGCCTGCTGCCGTCGCTGCGCACATTTCAAAATGGCTTCAGGGGCGGCAGCAGCAGCAGCAGCAGCAGGGCACAGGACGGGTGCATGGCAGCGGTGGCGGGAACGGCGCCCGTGACGCCGGCAGCAGCGGAAGCGGCGGCGACGGAAGGCGCAGCCGCTGGCAGCGCGGTGCTGTTCGTGGAGCGCGCGTGCAAGGAGGAGGGCATACCGCTGGAGGTGACGCACGCGCTGCTGCAGCTCAAGCACAGCCACGAGGCGGCGTCGCCAGTGAGGCTATGATGCTGCCGCCGCAGCAGCGCCGCATCGCAGGTGCTGCGGTGCTGCTGGCAGCGACGGTGGCGGCGGCTGGCGCTGGCGGCGGCGGCAGTGCGCATCGGGGCTGCCGTTGTGCTGGGCAGTGCGGGCAAGGCGTAAGCGGGCACTCGGTGCTGGTGGAGCATGCAAACCATGTCGGCGCCGGCCGCGACCATGGAAGCACACGCACAAAGGGCTAATAGGGCGGCGTTGATCGCGCGAGACCTCATTCAAAAGCGATCGGATGCGGCAGTGCCAGTTTAAGTGCTGAGTGGTGCCGTACGCACCACGGCTGCTGCGCTCGCCCTGCAACAGAGCATGCAGTCGTCGCAACCACCGCGCGGTTGCGGCGAGAGATGGCAGCAGCGGCGGCAGCAGTGATTGCCATGGCGGCAGCACCGGCGGCGGCGGCGGCGGGACGCGGTGCTCCAGCTCGCGACGTGCAGACAGCCTGCAGCATGCGACAGTGAGTGTTGCTGACGACAACACACCATCTGAGGGCATTGTCTGTGCAATTGCGGCACCGGGCTGGCAGTATTGCACCGCTAGCGCGCTGCCGCAGCAGGTGCTGCTGTTGCTGCCGCCGCCCGCTCCGGCCGGCCAGCCAGTTCTCCACCCGGTTCTCCATAGGCTGAACAGCATCTCCGCCCTTGGGCGGCTTACGAGCGTGCCCTAGATCTAGGATAGGGTTAGGGTTAGGGCTAGGTCAGAACAGCACTGGGCGCCGCTCCGCTGCCGCAGCCGCTCAAGCGCGGCACTGTCAGCGGTGCAGCGGCGGTCCAGCCTGTTCTATGGTTAGGGTTAGGGCTAGGGTCAGCTTAGGGGGGGCGCCTGTGTTGGTAGCAGCGGTGAAAGGGGGCTGCGGCAGTCCGACCTCGGCAGCGAGCTGCCTGAAGTAAGCCGGTCTCCACCAGTGGCGCGTTGCATAACTGCATTCCTCACTGCCTCATGCATGGTGGCACGCGCGCACGGTGCATACCTGCCCCGGTGCGCTCGCGCGCATACGCTCATTGTGTGCTGCCGAAGGCGCTCAATAACATCCCCACACATTCATATCCGTGCGCGGTGAGAGATCTGTGGGCTGTCATGTCTGCACAGGTGCGTTTGTTGCTGGCCGCTGCGGCAGCTGCCTTTGTTCGCAAGTTGAGCTTCAACATAAAGTTGGACAGTATATTGCGACAGCCTGCTCGCCTTTGCTGCTTGATGCATGCCAGGCTGCTTGCTGCGTGCCAGTCTGTGTGTTTTTACAGAAGGCGCCAGCACCAGCAGCACATTCTAGAGCAAGACAGGGCAAAATTTGCATGCCTGATGAGCAAACGTTTGATTCTGCAACAATTGAAGACTACTCCTGCATGCAGGAATCTATTAGAACCGCAGCAGTGAGTATTTGTTTGCACCACAGGAGTGGCAGGCGCCAAGCAAGTGGTGATTGGGCATTCGAATGTGGCCACATGCGTTGGAGTCATGGCTTTGTCAGCTTCCACACCTGAGCTGACGTTGTGCATGTATGTCTGCCATGCAGGCAAAGACAGCGGTGCACACAGCGCGAACGTATCATCTGCAACAGTCGTTGATGCGGTGAAGTATTTCAAATGTGCACAGACGTGTCAGATCACTAATCGGCAGCACCTCCACTTTTCTTCGGCAGCCGCTGAAAACAGTTGCAGCCTTCAAATCCGCCCAATAGGTTTTGTGGCTGCACCACAGGCTCACACAAGGCAAACAAAACCCGCTCAGCTCAGGGTTCTTCAATTCGAACTGCAGCGCACCCATTTGGCCATGCATGTCTGAGCGTGTGCGTGCGCCCTCCCCCCCCCCCCCCCCCCCCCCCCGCCTGCGGCACAGGGCCCTGCCCGCCGGCGCCGACTGCCTCGGCGTGCGCCAGTTCGCGGAGGACGACCCGCAGTGCCGCGACCATGCCGCCACCGCGCACTACAAGTTCCCGCCGGACGCCGCGCCGCTGTGCCGCGGCCGCGACGTGCGCGTCAAGTGGCACTGCTGGTGGCAGCCGAGCGACATCCGCGCGCAGGACGTCTGCGCAGGACGTCTGCAGCGGCGGCGAATTCGCCGACTCGGACTCCCCGTTCGTCTACGTCGCGCCGCCGGGCGTGCACATGGGTGTCAACGAAAGCCGTGTTGCGTACGTTTGCGCGGCCCGTTTATGACATCGCTCAGCGACGCGGCGCGCGCGGCCACGTCGCCGTGTGGGGCGGGCTCCGCCGCATGGCGCCGAACCTGCCCGACGCGTACAGGGAGCGCCAGTCCGATGCGCGCGTGCTGTGGTACAACAATATCATGGCAGCGTTTGTGGCGCGCATCGCGACGGCGGCGGCAGCGGCGGCGGAGGCGGGTCCCGCGCCGGCGTTCTTCGACACGTTCAACGCGTGCGACGGGCTGCCGGCGTCGGACGGCGCGCACTACGGGCGCGAGCGCAACGTCCTCAAGGCGCAGCTGCTGCTCAACTACCTGGACATTGCGACGGCGGCGATGCGCGGTTGACGCGCTCCGCGGTGCGCGTGCATACTGTAGATGAGAAGCTGTTGCGAGGGGCGGTCGACTGCGGTGGCTCTGGCGCTAGCGCTGAGCGGCTAGAGCACTGAATCTGGTTTACTGAGAGCTTTATGCACAGACTCTTTCGGCAGCTTGTAGCTCAGCAGCAGCAAAGCCAAACTGTCTGCTGGGCTGTTTGAAGTGCGCTTCGCGGTCGTTGTGCAAATGGCAAGGCTCCATCCACGTTGAGCATCGTCACGACGATGCACGCCTGGCAGCGCGTGCACGTGCTTCCCAGCCCCTCAGCAAGGCTCAGCAAGGCTCAGTCACATTTACATGCGCTTTACCTGAAAGTGCAGACGGGTTGACGAGCAGTGCGCTTACGCCACAGCTTCTGTTTGGCATCTCAGCGCTCATCACCGCTTCGTTGTGACCCAGCTGCTGCAGTTGCTCAAGGAGTTTGTCGCTGTGACTCTGTGGTGTTGACCCACCACTGTGCTACTTCACCTGGAGTGCTGATGAAACATCCCAAAGCGTGGGCGTGACGCACGCACGTGCAAAATTGTGCCTCAGTGAGTGAGTGCCTACCTGGCGCACATGTTCGTGACTGCCAGTGGGATTTCCTCGGTGAATACAGAAGGTTTTTCATACGACTCACTCATGCCCGACGCGTCTGTCCGCACAATCCAATGATGCAAATCATGGCAGACATTGCTGATTGCTGATGAGGCTTCTGGTCCCTGTGTGCGCCCATGTATTGTCAGTGCAACGCATCTCGGTACGTACGGCGCACACCTGAAGCAGGTGACGGTGCATTCACGAAGAAGCCATGCAGACTTCCATGCTTGAGGAGTCTGCGATTGAAATGCGTTTCTGCAGGCACTTGGAGCTCAATCAGCACGTGAAGCGGGGTGCACCGCCTCCCTGCCAGTTGTTCAGTTCAAAATAGGTACCCGCAAAACTCAAGTGGTGACCAGCCTGGGGCGTGTTGCGTGAGACAACCTTAGAAACTGACGGCGCCAAACACTGACGACGGCATCAGCAGGTGAGTCAACTGATCAGCTGATACTCAGCTTGCACAGTGGATGCCAACAGACCCAAAGCAAGCGTGAAGTAAAAAACAACTGTTTCTCAGGGCAACCTGATGATTTGACATCACCGAGCGTAGCTGATGCGATTCCGGGAGCCCAATGCTGGGTGCGGAGCGGTGCTGGTAGTTGTAGGCAAGGCAGCTGCTGAGTCTTCTTAGACAAGCTGAGTCGCCTTCTTTCACAGGGCAACTACACAAGCTTTGGCAGTTGCTGCTTCAGAGACCTCTAAAACACGGCGGCCCAACAGGCAGGCACTTTGACCAGCTGAAACTCAACCCGCACAGTGCGTGCCAACTGTTCGAAAAGGCAAAACACCTACTGCACAGCATTTACCTGCTTCTCAGCAAGGTTTACTTGATGATGTGACGTCACGGCGAGCGGTCACACAGTTCACCGTGTTATTTGTTGAACTTGCGGTTCCGCAGCTCTGGTGCTGGTGTGGACAGGGTCTGCTGGTGGCTGCAGGTGATAGCAGCTGCTGAGTGTCCCCACTACACAAGGTTGGTCAGTCGCCCGCTCTGCAACCACAAGGCAATTGCTTAAGTTACTTGACTCATGCTCTGTTGCAGTTGGCACTTTGGCCACTAGGCATGAGCTCCGAGAGCTGACGAACCCGCTGCGTTGCCTAAGCAGGCGGTTCCTCTACAGAAAGTGCGCTGGTGCACATCTGCGCACTTGCAGCACGATGATGATGTCATCGATCAACCCTGGCCTCGATGTCCCTGCGCAGCTGCAGAAATACTGTTCACAGCCAGTACGCACGCTTGCGTGCACTAGCCCAGTTTCATCGCCCATCTGTTCTTTCTCTACGCCCACGTGCATGACGCCACGACGCATGTTCGAATCGTTGCGTAGCGCTGACCGTGGCAAGATTCGGGCCGCATTGCGCACCATCTCCTGCAGACGGAACGGTAGCAAGCTTGTTGGACCATGCGAAATTCGGCTTCGGCACATACTTTGTTGTGAAATGTATACATTGTGGAGCATTGTCGGACAACACAAATGCGGAGCTGACCACACAGCTCGTGTTTTCGAAGATCAGCAGCGGGGTGCTGGTACCATGGCGGTCTTGCCGGCTCTGCTGTGACAGCATTCGTGGCAGCAGTAGTGCGCATACTTGCAGCAGTGCTCACGCATCTTCTTCCCTGCCCGCCCCTCCTTCCGTGCAGCGCAGCAGGGGGGGCGGGCCACCGCGTCATGCCCCGCCAGCGGAGCCCGATGCCACTGGTGCTGACACTGGCAGCAGTGCTCATTGCAGTGGCAGTGCTCTGCATTTCGCGCCCGCGCACCGCCGCGCCTGATGCCTCCGAAATCGACGACGCGGCCTTTGCGCCCTCCATCGGCAGCGCCGCCCTCGGTGCCGCCGCCGGCCGCCGCCGCGCCGCCGAGTCGCCGGCGCACGCGTACGCGGCGGCGTTCCGCGAGGTCGCGGAAGCGCTGCAGCTCGATGTGACAACGCTCAGCACGCCGCTGACCTTCGAGCGCCTGTACAGCAAGGGCAGCGCCGTGTCGCTCGCCGCCGCGCTGCGCCGCTACGTGCGCGCGCTCGACGCGTATGACGCGCTCGATAGCGCCGCTGCCGCCGCCGCCGCCGCGGCAGCAGACGCGGCAGCAGCAGCAGCGCTCCAGGGCGACGGCGGCGGCGGCGCCGCTGCTGCCGAGACTGCGCTCGGCGCGGAGGCGGAGCGCGCGCGCCGCCAGGTGCGCGCCGTGCACGCCGCGCTCTTCCCGTGGCTGCGGCGCGCGTGGGGCGACCCGCTCGCGCTGCGGCGCTCGTACGTCGGCCGCGGCATCGTCGTGCTCGCGGGCGACCGCGAGCTGCCGTGGGCGCTCACGCACGTGCGCCACCTGCGGCGGCGCCTCGGCTGCGCGCTGCCAATAGAGGTCTTCCACTGCGGCGCGCGCGACCTGCAGCGCGAGCACGCCGCGCTGCTCGAGGCGGAGCGCGGCGTCGCGGTGCTGGACCTGGGCGCTGCCGTCGACGCGCGCCTCGCGCCGCTGCTGCCGCCGCGGCAGCAGCGCGGCGCCGCCGCGCCGCCGCCGCCGCGCGCCCTCGCGCTCCTCGCCTCGAGCTTCGCGGAGGTGATTTTGATGGACGCCGACACGATATTTCTCAGCGACCCCGCGGCGCTGTTCGACACGCCGCAGTACGCGCAGACCGGCACGCTGTTCTATCAGGACAGGGCGATGGCGGCTTCTCCAAGCGGCGACGCGGCGCGGCAGCACTGGCTGCGCATGCTGCTGCTGCTTGCGCCGGCGGCGGACGATGATCATTCCGCAGATGCGCAGGCGGCGGGGATGCAGGCGGCGCGCGCCTGGCGCCACGGCGCCGCGCCGCCGCGCGGCATGGCGGCGGGCGTCGCCGTCTACGACAAGCGGCGGCGCTTCCGCGGCGCGCTCGCGGCGGCAGCGGCGGGCTGCGGTACGCTGCGGCCGCACCTGTACGCGCGCGCGCGCGGCGACGCGGAGCTCTTCTGGCTCGCGCACGAGATCGTCGGCGAGCCGTACGCGTTCAGCGCGCACGCGCCGGCCATCGTGGGGCCGCTGCCCGCAGCGGCGGGCGCGCTGCCGGGCGGCGGCGCCGCGGTGACGGCAACGGCGGCGGCGGCGGCGGTCACGCCGGACAGCTACAGCGTGTGCGCGGAGCAGGCGCTGCACCTGACGGAGGGCGGCGCGCCGCTGTGGCTCAGCGGCTGGCTGCTGGCACGCAACAGGTACGCGCTGCGCGAGACGGTGCGGCGCCGCGAGGCGCCCGACTGGCAGACGATCGAGTGGTGGGCCGCGGAGCCGGGCGAGTGGTACTCGGGCGGCGGCGGCGGCGGCAGCGACAGCGGCAGCACCACCGACAGCGAAGGCAGCGGCGGTGGCAGCGGCGACGGCGGCGGCGGCGGCGACGGCGATGCGCTGCCGTGCTTTGCGTTCCCCGCGGACCGCCTGCCGCGGCGCCTGAGCGCTGACGCCCTGGACGCGCTGCAGCAGATCAGGGACGACTTCATGGCGCTGTTCATGGCGCCTGCGTAGGCGCGGCGGCGCTCAGCTCTTCCGCGTCAGTGCTCGGCGCTGCGCCGGCTGCTGCAGGTATGCAGAACTCAGTCTGGGTGGAATTCTTGGCCATGGGCATGTATGTATACGTAGTACTCAGCGCTGTGCCGTCATCTGTTGTTTGACAGTAACCAGCGCGAGCTGCCGCCATCGTTTTTATACCAACGCCCGCGTGAGCCATCGCCGCAGTACATGATGTTAGCAGACCTAAGGATTGTGAAAATTTTAAAGTGGGACAGAAGGTAATTGCTAGTAGGGGCAGGTGCGCATAAACTGCACACACAGCGCCCCGCTTGAGCATGTTCAACTTGCAGCATCAAAAATGTGCGCGCGCAATCTGTACATGAAAAACTTATAGCACCGCTGCTGCTGAAGTACATGTGGTCTGCCTTAGGCACCGGGCAGTTGACTTGAAGAACACACAGGCGTTGGAGGGTTAGACGTTGTAGACTATGAAAACCTCGTGCACGCTCTCTCAATTGTACCGATTATTGGGGCCAGCCTCTAACTTGCTGCTTCGAAGTTCTGAATCAAGTGGTCTCAGCGGTATATCCAGCGACTGAAGCTCTTCAAGCATGCTAGCTTCAGGTGGCTGGTGTTTGCAACACGCGGAGGCTAGGAGGGCCCCCCGAGCGGTGTAATCACTCGCTGAAATAGAACATAGATGGATGGCGCGCGCGCGACACTATCCCTCATGATGCTGCCTCACAAGCAAGCGAGAGAGGCAGTCAATGCTTCGCGTTGTGCTTTCACACATGCAGGGGAGAGTGTTGCAGTAAAAAAAAACCCTCGCGCGCGGCCTGTGTAGTTCCCGGTTGTCGCCGAGCCCACAGTGGCATGCCGATCAAACATCACTTGTCAATATCGAGCCAGCCTGGCGGAGTCGAACTGAAAAATCACTTTCGTGCACGGTCGCTGCAACCAGCATGTATCGGGCGGCGCTGGCGCTGTGGCTTGTCGTCGGGGCGGCGCGCGCTGCCTGTACTGCAGGCCCCTTTGGAGTAAACGTCTGCTTCGCCGTCAGTCAGTCAGGTGAGACTCGGTGTTTGATTTGTGACGAGACTCTAAACATCATCACTGAGCGGCAGCTGTCGCCCCGGCCATGTTGGCGCAGTCGCTGAACAGTAATCGTTGTGTCGTATTCTGTCTCGCGCGACTCGGAGATGCTTGCATACTCTGCTAGCAACCGCGTACACTAGTAGTTTGCGGAGACAACGGCGAAGCCCGCGTGTCACAGTGAACATATTATTTGTTGCACTCAACCCGGCGCATGTCAAGGCCATGACATGTCGGAATCTGATTTAGTGTGTTGGCTTTGCTTTGTGCTGAGTTAACATTTAAAAAACGTGAGGTGCTAGCTTGCAAAAATTGCAACTTCCGATCTCAGCCCGGACCTGCAACTTGAAGTTGACAGTTGAACTCAAACGAAAGCTGCAGCTCGTGAGCCTCCGTGAGTCTGTTTCTGTTACAGTAACTAAGTCACTGTTGTTTACAACTGTAACAATTACAGTTTGAGACTTCCACAAATTGCAGCAGTTACTGTAACAGTTTAGTAACTTTTTTAAAAACAAAAAAATTGTCTAATTGTACTTAGTCTACCCCTAGGCGATTAGTAACTTATAGCCTATTAGTCTAAGAGTACTATCTACTACTATTAGTGATACTACTAGTAGTAATCTAACTTGAAGACTAAGTACTTTAAATCTAAATTATAGCAACTTGATCCTGAGGCTTGAAGGCTTCAAGTAAGTTAGCCGAGTCGGCTTTAGTGAGGCCCTGGGCTACAGTAACTGTCACAGGTTCAACTTAGTAACAGTACGGTTATCATAACAGTTACTATTAGACTAAGTCCGTAACAGTTACAGTAACTGACAGTGTGACTGTCACAGTAGGAAGTTGAACTGAGATGTTAACCACCAGTATATTATCAACTCAATTCTTCGACCACTGTGTGACAGTTACTGTACACTGTCAGTTACTATCGTTATGATAGAACTTAATAAAGTTACTAACCTTTACAGTATGAGATTGAACGGTAAGTCTCAGGGTGACTCAGTCTGCCAGTTGCACTGGGACGCTTCGCTTTAAGCTTTCAAAACTCTGGATCTCAGAGACTCAGGCTGGCATGTCATAATGATCAGGTACAACTGAATAATATTTGATTTACTGTACCAGGTCCTGTTACAGGTGTAACCGTAAATGCCCCAGTAAACGCCCCCCCCCCTGTACAGGCCCCCCCCCCTCGTAAACGCCCATGGGCGTGCTTGCCACTGGCAGGGCAAAGTGGGCAATAACGCCCCCCCCCCCCCTTGTAACGCCCCCTAGCACCCAAAATGGTTGCAGGTTGGCACGCGGCCTCGCAACAACACCCCCTCGAAAGCCGAATTCAGCCGAACTTCAAGCCGAACTTGAACTCATTATCATTGTGCTTCTCTACTGCCGACGCATGGTCACACAGGCAACAGTGCTCGCTTGACAAGAGCTGACATAGCTGCAGCAGCTTCGCCAGCACCCGGTCCGCCATTGCAGTTACTAATAGTATCAGAGATGTCCGCTATCGCCACCACAAAGACTGTGACAACTTTGTGCTCGTACCCTTGTAAACGCCCCTTCGGACCCTGGTAAACGCCCTCTCCCCCTTGTAAACGCCCCCTCTGCTAGCTGGCAACTCGAAATGGAGCAGCTAAGCCCCCCCCCCCCCTTGTACAGGCCCCTCCCCCCTGTAAACGCCCATGGGCGTGCTGTGCAAAGTTCCAGATCCGCTCGCCCGGGGGGGCGTTTGCTCGGGCATTTACGGTACATACATACTAATACTATTAGTAGTCTAGTAGTAGACTAAGTTCAGAATTCCTGTTACTGTAACAGTACTACTAGTAGTTTTCATGACGTCGCAATTGCCAACTGAAAAGGAGCTGTTACCGTAACAAGGAAATCTCTACTACAGTCACTGTAAATTACAGTTACAGTAACTGTAACAGTTACAGTTACTGTAACTCTAACGGGTAGTACTGTTCACAGGCGGGACGAGTACGAGACTCAGAAAGAAAGAGTAACTCAGTTGAACTAGAGTAGGTACTAGTAGTAGAGTGAGTAACCATCAAGGAGTGGATTACACGACGTACTCTACACAAATTTGCCGAGCCCGAACGAGTGCACACTCGTTACTCCCTCAAAAATCCAGCGGCGATGAGAGTCACTGTGGCTACTCGTACTCTTAGACTATCACAAAAATACACTTTGATGTCGTGTTAGAGTGATTATTACTCGTTGGGTATGCAATTGGAGTAAATAATTATCCACTCGGTCACTCTAACAGCAGAGTACTTACTAGCCAACCTTCTCACACCTCGCACCAAACTTCAACTGTTACTGCCGCATACTTCAAATTGGCGTGCGTGAAGTTTGGCAACTGCACGAGTCTCAGAGAGCCGCACAGTACAGAACCCAGCGCTAACTTGAAGCACTGACAACACGGACGCCGAATAGGCTTTTGCACTCAGTCTGGTCCAGGAGCCTTTGGCTGTGCTGAAGGCTGCATCGATCGTGGTGGAACCTGACCGTGTCTAGGAACCTAGTGATTGCAGTTGAAACAGGCACAGTGCGTTCCCCGCTGGCAGCGTCGTCAAGCCGATTGCTCTAGATAACGTCAGAGTGGAGAACCGGCAGCAGCTGGAGAAGGAGTCCGGTGGAACTCTATTCTTGTCGCAGTGTCCAAGCCCTCTCTGCAAATCGTGCTTTGCCTTTGGATTATCAAGGCATCGTGACTGACTAGTAGTCCAATTTGAAAGTGAAGCAAGTTGAACGCTCTTGCCAGGCGGTGGCTGTTTGCCGCTGTTTGGCACTGTGTTGATCCTCTGCAGCGATGATCATGATGGGTTTAACATTTGTCTATTTATCTCTAAGACTTGCATAGTGACTATTAGTTTAAGAAATTCAAATTGAATGCTGAAATTGTCACTGCCAATGGCTTGCGATCTAAAGACGTTCACAGCAGTCCATGTAGCAGCAGCACAATGTCATGTGCATATTTGTCACCATTTGCTGGGAACAGGGTAGCAAGTATGTATTGTTTTTTTTCACACCCTCCACAGTGACTCTACTGTCATGCAGTACTTAGTACATTACGTTCCGGACTCCTTTGTCTGCGCAGTGGACAACGTGCGCAAGAATGCAAGAATATGCTCAAACATGTATAATGTACTCTAATCTGTAGAGTAAATTACTGTATGTACTCTAATATGTAGAGTATACTCGAGTGTACTAGAGTTACTGTACTAGAGTGAACACTAGTCTAAGAGTAAAGTACTCGAACTCTACACAAAACAGGCAGCTCAGAAGGAGTAATTACTCATACTCGATTCACAAAGTGCCTGCCAACTAGAGTGCTACTCGACCACTCTACACAAAAATGCCACTCTCAATAGAGTACTACTCCACCCTTTCGAGTTCAAGAAGTAGAGTGGCAACTCGTACTCTAGTTACTCTACTCGTCCCGCCTGTGGTCTGTTACTGCAACTGTTACAGTAAAAGTAACTGTAACAGTTACTGACAGTGTATAGCTTTAAGTTACTAATAGTACTACCTTACAGTTGAGGTTCAAGGCTGCTGAGCTCGCAATGCCATTATTACTGTTGGCACGTTGCACCGATTCGGAAATGGCTACCATAATGATGAGCCAGTTGCCTCACACTGTCACACAGTGACACAATGTCGATCACTGTGATCACAATGCCATGTAAATTAACTTTGGAATGTCACTTTGTGTGACATTGGCACACCCGTCCCCTACACTCAAAACCTTTCTGAAAGGTACACGCGCAGCGCTGCAGTTACTGTTGCAGTAGATTTCAGTCTGTCAGTCACTGTGATCCGAGAGTCTTCCTCTGAGTCAGACTCAGAGCCGGCCCTCCGATTCTCAGGCTGAGTCTGAGTCACTGACACTCAGACTCACTGACAGACTGAGAGGTAGCCTGGCCCACTGGCAGTCACCTCACGCGCGCCCCCCACGCAGCCCGGGGCCCTCCCTCCCGCTGCCGCACGCTGCCATTCACTGACTCACCTCCAATTGCTGAGCGTTGCCGCAGACGGCGCCGACCTCGCCAAGGAGTGCTCCTTCGTCAGCAAGGTCGTCAACAAGATCGTGCACGGCACCGCCGCCGCCGCGGCGTACTTCGACGGCGGCGCCCTCGGCTCCCTCGCCGCGTTCGACGCCAACACTGCGGAGCTCCTGGTAGACTCCACCAACATCGTCGCTGACGTGAAGGATGGCTGCTCGGAGGAGCTGCCGTCGCGCCGCCTGTGGCTGCGCGAGCTCAGGAACGCCACCGAGGCGCAGCTCGCGCCCGCCGCGCGCCTGTGCCTCGACGAGCTCGCCGCCGCGTGAGTAACTTCAACTGTGGCCCTGCCACGCAGTGTACTGAGCCAACTTCAAGTGTGACCCTGACGCAAAGGACTACACTAACTACAGTACTACATTGGTAGCGCGTCGAATTTCCAATTTCCGAGTTGGTGCGCTACAGTACCAGCTACTGTAGATGCTTGCAGACACTGGCAGACTGTCACAGCATGCGCGTTGCGGCGCTGCTGCATGGTTCGCAGTGTCGCGCTGCGTAGCTACCCTTAGGGAAGTACCGAATGCGTCGCATGCAGCCGTCACGGTCCCTGGATACGCTTGCTGTGTTACATCAGCGGCACCTCAGAGTCTCCAAGGCGCAGGTATTTTGAAGAACCGTTCTGCAGGGCGATACCTCGCCATGATTGCGCTTATGCGTTGAGCTCACTAAGCAGCGAGCTTCAGAACGAGCGGTGGGTTTCTGATGCGTCCTACAGCATCATGTATGCACGCGTGCGCGTGTCGAGTAGGCGCTGCAGTGCCGTCGGAAGCGCACGAAGTCCTACACATGCAGTGCGCCGAGCACTCGACAACACAACTTGAACGTCGGACTCGCATGCAGCTCAGGGACGCGGGACACACGGTGTTGCTGGCAGGCTGCAGCAGCTGCGTACAGCCATCCGTTCCCCTGCAGCAGTCGGTCTGCAACTTGAAGGCACTGAGACACCTCGAGAGAGTCGGTCAGAGAGTCATCTAAACGGCGCGCGCAGGTGGTCCAGGACCTCCCCCTCCCCCCGGGGGCCCTTACCCCCATGTCTCCCCAACCCCCCACCCCCCCCGCACCCCCCTACGCGCAGCGACAACAATATGCAGGTGACCCTCCCCCCCTCAACCCCCCCCCCACCCCCCTCCCTCTTCCTCCGCCCATTCCCCCTTCCGCGCAGCGACAACACCTTCCCCAGCGTGCTCGTCTTCGTGTCCGACGGCCCGCCGAAAGACGCCGATGCGGCGGCCATCAAAGACAAGGCCACGAACGACGGCATCTTCGTTTTTGGCATCGGCGTCGATGTCGATACTGAGACGCGCGACCTGCTCAAGGCGCTGCTGCCGGCGGCGCCGCACGGCGTGTACTTCGGGGTTACTGGGTACCCGCAGCTTAACAATGCGGCTGTGAACGTCGCTGCGCGAATCAACGACCTGGACAACGATGGCACTGTGAATAGCTGCGACGCGTGCCCTGTCGGTGAGTGCGTTGTGGGGTGGAATGGGGATTGGGTATGGGAATTTAATATGATAGGTTACCGCGTGCACTTGTGTGTAGTGCGTCAGCAGACTTGTTAAGCGCACGCTCGTGCATCAAATGCGATGGGATGGGACCCGGAAAACGATTGGCATCGTCAACAGCTGCGACGCGTGCCCTATCGGTGAGTCGGTTGTAGGGTGGGACGGGGATTGGGTATGGGAATTACTGCGTGCACATGTGTGTAGTGTGTCAGCAGCTTGTTAAGCGCACACTTGTGCATCAAATGCGATGGGATGGGACTTGGAAAACGATGATGTCGTCAACAGCTGCGACTGTGACGCGTGCCCTGTCGGTGAGTCGTTCTGATGGGGAGGGATGGGCATGGGTTGGGAGCGACTGTGCGGTGTGTGTAGTGCGTGAGCAGACTTCAACTTGAAGTTGTTACGCGCGCTGGTGCGTCAAATGCGCTGCAGACGGCGCAGGGAGGGCTGTGAAGGCGCAACGCGTGACCGTTCTTGGCGCCGAATAATGCTGAATGACACTCAGTTCGATTGCGCTGAATGGACAGTTCAACTTGTTGTTACTTGAAGACGACTTTATGCGGGATACACTGACTGAGTGCTGCTCGCGTGCTCGTCGCCGCAGGCCCCTGCGGGCGGCAACTGAGCATGCTCTGACACCTCGGCGGCGGCAGCGGCGGCGGCAGCGGCGGCGGCGCACCCGCAGCATGTGGACGCACGGCGCGCCCCGCACGCGGTGCCGCAGCGCTGAGCGGTGCTGCAGCGCTGAGCACTGACTGCGAGCATGGGGGGGGCACGCGGTCACACACCCCCCCTTCCATCCTACTGGCTGGCGTTCGCTCAGCACTGGCGACGGCGGCGGCGCCCGCATCGCTTTCTTTTGTCACCGTCGGCCGACCGTCGCATGAGCGCTGCTGCCTACGGGCGAGGGGCGCAGCGGCGACGCATGTGCGCGCGCGTGTTGCGCCGCTGCAAGTGCCTAACTAGCTCAGTCCGTCTTCAAGATTTGTTTTACCACTCCATTCAGGCCGTAGCGGCGCGGCGCGCGTCAGGCGCTTCGCATGCCGCGCTGCGCTGGCTGGCGCGCATCGCAGACGGCGATTTCAGAACATGCCCCATTCTTTGCAACTCCGGATTCAGGAAGATGACGGTTTACGCGGCAAAGGCGGTGCGGTAGCCAAGGTCACCGGTCCGTGTCAACGGGCGCAGCGGGGGCCTATTCGAAGCAGACGGTGGTGTTCTGCGCGTCGGGTCTCCTTCATTTGCTGCAGCAGGTCCCGTCTACGCCGCGCATGTATCAATATCGCGCTTCACTAGGATCTCAGAATTTTGCAGCGCCCTTGGCTGCTGCTTTGTTGTCAAACTTTTGCTGCGCTTGAGACTGTGCGCTGTCGCCACTGCTGCGCGTCGGTGGCTGCGGCGGTGCTTGCAGCAGGCTGTACACAAGCACACAGGCTGAGGTTGCCATCGTCCATTGCTCTCAGGAGTCATTGCGGGGTTTGATCTGCTTTGCGCTCACTTTCCGCCATCAGGCCCTTCTCAGGCTGTCACATGGTGCCATTGACAGCAGTTGTTGAAATCATGGCATATGCCTCACTAGCGGCGTTTTCCCAACTGTTACAGTTACATTTTATTAAACGCTTGCGCGCAGCCACTCCTCCACCTGTCAACCTGGGGGCATTTCCAGATGACATTGTGCCGCTTTGTCTTTGAACATATGCGAATCACCGCTCATGCGGTGCCGCATGTACAAGTGTACCCCCGTAGTGTGAACATGTTTTTTTTAATTCATGTCGCTTGCCACACGGGCGCGAAACGCCCACTCATCTCGGAACGTACCTGATGCAGCAGCACTCCTTCTCCGCAGAGAGACTCAAATGCAAACAGGCTTCCCCTGAAAATGTCATACGGTACTGCAAGTGTACCCTCGTACTGCGAAATTGTACAGGCCGAAATAGTGTACTGTGGGGATGTACTGGGGCTGGACTCAAACCAGCGTCTGCAGGACAGCTCAGCGCAGCTGCACCTGCAGCCATCTATCTCTCTAGGAAGGCATGCAAGTGGCCGCAGACAGCGCAGCGCCGGTGCCGCTGTCGGAGCTTGAGGCCCGAGGCCACACGACGGCCACACATAGGCACGATTTGCAAGCGCGGCAGCACCATCCACGAGGCGTGCAGGGCAACAATACCTCCGCTCGTCGCCAGGACCATACTTGAAGTATACAAAGCCAGAACAGAGCACGGCGCTCTGCATGCCGCAAGTGCAGCAACGCGTCCTGTCAACATTGCATGTTAACATCAAGTCCAACTTGATAGTTTGAATAAAGCACCGCGGGTGAACCGCCCGGATGGTCCTCGCTGCACAACAGGGTCTCCGTCAGGCTCAGACTGCCGAGCACTGCATGTGGGCGCGCGAGGGCACAGGCATAGCCGCTCACACCTTACATGACAGTTCACCGCTGTGGCTGCCGCACGTGAAGGCGACGATGGTCACGCAGAAGCTGCCGCACAGTCCCTGCCGCACCGCAGCCAGTAACTTCCCGCAAACCGTGACGCACCAGCCGTAACTTATCGATGAGCGTGGCTCATCAACGGCCCCTGTTCTAGTCTAGTTCCGCAGACCGGCACGCCCCCACGCTGCGCAGGCTAGCAAGCGACCCCCCCGCACCCCGCCGCCGCCACCGCCGCCGGCGCCGGCGTCGCCGCTGTCGCCACCGCCGCCGCCGCCGCCGCCATCATGCATCGGCATCGTTGCCGCTGCCGCCGCCGCCGCCGCCGTCACGCATCGGCGCCGCCGCCGCCGCAGCGCAGCAGCCCGCCGCCGTCGACGACCCGCCCCCAGCCGTAGTGCATCATCTCGAGGCGCTGCGCGTACGTGTTGCGCCACTCCTCGTACGGCGTGTACGGGCGCCGCCGCTCCTCCTCCGCGTCGACGTCGTGGATGTACAAGGCGACCTCCGGCCGCACTGCGCACAGCAGCGGCAGCGGCGTGTAGCGGCTGCTGCAGCCCTTGCGCGCGCGCCGCAGCTCCTCCGGCGGCGGCGGCGGCAGCGGCGCGGCGGCGGCGGCGGCGGCGGCAGCGCGCGCGTCGTGGTGCTGCAGCTCCATGCGCTGCTCGGCGTCCCTGAGGGCGGCACTCTCCGCGTACGCGCTTTGCAAATGAGGCGCGTGCCACAGCAGCAGCGCCGTGAGCGAGGACTGCGCGGTGACGAGGTGGCGCGCGCACAGCAGCGCGCGCAGGTCCGCGCGCCAGAACGCAGACGCGCGCACGACGCGCGCCGCGGGGCGCCGCAGCAGCGCCGGCAGCAGCGTCGCGAGCGGGTGCGCGCGCAGCTCGTCGTGCGCGCGCTCCGTGACGATGGTGACGGCGTCCCAGTCGCGGTGGTTGAGCACTGCCGCGTACCAGCTCAGCGGCGGCTGGCCGTACCACGGGTGCGGCGCGGGGGCGTCCCAGATGTCGCCGGAGCGCAGGTGGATGACCTGCGTGGGTTCATGTGTACTGTGAGTGTACTGTGAGTGTACTGTGATGTGCGGTTTGATCGGCCAATGGACTGTGGCGTGGACTCGCAGCGCGAAGCGACGCACGCGATGTGTGCGGTGAGCCGCCGGAGCGCAGGTGGATGACCTGGTGTACGGTGCGCACGGGTTCATGTATACTGTGAGTGTACTTTGAGTGTATCGTGATGGACCGGGGCGTACAGGCCATGTGTACTGTCCATGTATACTCTGGTTACTTTAGCTTGAGGGGCGGAAACTCTGTGCGTTTTGTTCAGCGGACTGGTGGCGGGGTGTGTGCAGGCGGGCACAAACGCTGCAGCGGCAGCGCAGTGCAGCAGTGCTCGTCGGTAGCATATGCAGTGCGTGTGAGGGCCCAGCACCCTCCGAATGGCTGAAGGCGGCCGCACTGCCGCGGGCAGCAGCGCAGCGCACTGGTGCTTCCGCCAGTCGTGTGTGAGATGTGCGAGAGGCTTGAAGTCGACGGCTTCTCAGCGCAGCAACAACTCACAAATAAGGTTATTACCGCAGCATGATGCTGAGCATCGCCGTGTATGCATTTGCGCACTGGCACGGGCGCGTCACTTGCCGCCATCGCCGCCGCCACACGTGCCAGCGTCCGATGACGCGTTGCGGCAGCAGTGCGGCCAGAATGCGGCAGCGGTGCTGCCTACACTCAATGAATGCACATGGCGACGTGCCAACTGTGAGCTGCACTCGCCGCTGCATGCCGCACAAGTGCTCATGAGATTGAAGCCCAGTTCACAACACGGTCGCCACATGACGCCCTCAGCGCGCACATTCGTAATGTCATTCTAATTCTAACCCTGTCAGCAGGAGTTCCCTGTACTCCACCGACTTGTGCTGCACTTACACCATGGCAACACGCCCTCTGCAAAAGATCACCGTCCCACCTCCAACCGCTTCCCCCCCTCCCCTGTCCCTGAATGCCATGATGATGCACATCCAGAGAGCGCGCGCCGCGTGCATCAGACGGAGCGCTGCCGCGCGGCTCACCAGGTCGTTCTTGCCGCCGCCGCCGCCGCCGTCACCGCACACGCCGTCCTCCAGCATGCCGCCGACGTACAGCCGCTCGCACGCGACGCATGGCGCGCTGTAGCGCACACACTGCTCCAACCATTCGGGCACGCGATACATAGTGTCCGGCTGCCACGGGTCCAGGCCCAGGTAGAAGAAGTGGTCGCCGCCGCGCAGCATGGCGGCGGCGACGGCGCACTCGCGGCTGCGCGCTGCTGCCTCCTCAGCGGCGGCGGCGCCGCCGCCGCCGCCGCCGCCGCCGCCGCTGTCACTGCCGCCGCCGCCGCCGCTGTCACTGCCGCCGCCGCTGCTGCCGGCACTTTCGCCGCCGCCGCCGCCGCCGCTGCCAACAACATCGCCTGCGCCGCCCGTGTTGCCACTTTTGTGAGCGTCGCCGCTGAGGCCCGTGAGCGCGATTCCCTCCGTGGTCGTCACGCTGCCGCCCTCCGCGTCGATGCTCAGCGCGCGCCACGCGACCGCCGCGGCGGGCGGCGCGCGCCGCAGCGGTGGCGGCAGTGGCGCGGACGGCGCCGCGAAGGTGAACCACGTCTCACGCAGCGCGGCGCCGGCGTTGTTCTGCAGCTCCGGCATATGGCGCCCCGCGGGCAGCGCGGCGGAGGCGCCGCAGCACATGGCGAGGTTGATGGCGTGCCGCGCGATGAGGAAGTGGTTGCCGGTGCGGCCGTAGTCGAGCGCGGCGGGCGCGAAGCGCGCGGCGGCGCCGGACGCGTGCTGCGCGATCCACGCGGCGGCGGCGGCATTGGCGTGCAGCGGCGCCGCGTGCGCAGCGTCTCCGCCGCCGCTGCCGCCACTGCCGCCGCCGCCACTGCCGCCGCCGCTGGTGCCGATACTGCCATCATCGCCGCCGCCGCCGCCGCCGCCGCCGCCGCCGCCGATACTGCCGTCATTGCCGCCGCCGCCGCTGCCGCTGCCGCCGCTGCCGCCGCTGCCGCCGCCGCTGCCGCCGCCGCCGCCGCCGCCGCCACTGCCGTCGTCAACGACGATGTCGGCGCTTGTGTCCGTCAATGCGGAGGCTCGGAGATTGAGCTCCGGTGCGGACGCTGCACGCGCCAGCATAGCGGCGGCAGCGCTCAACAGCGCCAGCACTGTGTGCACGCTAACCATACTGGTGCAAAGCAGGTAGAGCTTGCGGCACTGCTGGCGCTCAGAGAGCTGCACGTGAACGTGAGCTGCAATCGGCCGCGCTGCCGGTGACGCCGAGTCGTATCGTGCAGCTGCGTGCGCCTTCAGTAGAGCCGCTGCCGGTCTTGCAGCTTGTCGCCGTGGCGGCGGCGCCGCGCGCATGGGCAGTCTTTGTGTTGGGTGTGCATATCACCGGCGTACTTCAAGCCTTGAGGTGTACTTGTATCGCGGGCCGGCGCGCCGGTCAAGACCTCGGCCTGAATGACGTCTGAAGGGTTGTGTGCAGAGCAGGAGTCGAGCGCAGGTCAAAATCTTCCGGAAACTTGAAAACAGGCACCTCGCACGCCGGCGTTGAAGTTCATGCATTGCCGCATGCCATGTGCACTTAAAGAGCAAGTCAGCACAGCAGGCTGAGCGTTCCCCCATCAGGCAAGACGCCGCTGTCACGTTGTATCATATTTCGAAGTATAGTATACTCTTGACGCAAACACAACACATAACGTTAAAACGCAACCGAGGTAGTCATGCAGTAGTTGGGTCTGTTGAGGCCAGTGTGCAATCTAGACCACTTGTTGATTTGCTAATTGCTATCTTTTCTTGTTCTCGTTGGACTGGGAGTTGACATTGATTGAGCTGCGATGCGCCGGTGAGCAGAGAGCGTTGGAATTACAAGCGGACTCAAATTGCACGAAGAAAGACACAAAAAGTCTGGATGCAATGACTCTCTCTCAACGCCCTACTGACTTCACGCTGACTTCACCAGGGTATTCCACAAAGGTGTCTTGAGTGCATTTGGGCGTTCGAGTTTGCGGTGTAATCTTGGTTCCTTACTGTAATGCAAAGTCTTGAGGCCTTGCTGCTGGCATGCTCAATGCAGGAAGTTACCATATGCCGTGCCGTTGTTTCATACAATTTCATACAAGCCATGTTTGTATAGCCTGCCACCGACACCTGTTACGGTCACTCAGACCTTATGTTGATGACTGGGTCAAACAGCTGATGCTCGAATGCAGTGTAACACCTGGCAAGAGGGACCGCGGTAGTTGAGGCCACCTGCACTGCAAAAATGCAGCATGTGATTTTCCCCGACCTAGGCAGAGTGAAAGTGATTGATTTGGGGGCGACACAACTGCACAAGAGCTTACCGTAATGTACCGCGTATTTGAATCTAGCTCCTTGCACACGCCTTGCACACGCCCGCAAACCGCCTTGCCCGCCCCTATCATTGCTCGCCGCACTCTTTACAGTTTCAGTGTCTGAAACGATCGATTGGTGTCCAGGAACACGGTGCTGCCCTATAGCTAAGCCCCACCGCTGGGATGTGTACGCAAGTTTGCGCCTCTGCCTCCGAGAGACCTCAGTGAGGACTTCACGCGCGCATCAAACATGAGGCCTAGGCGGCGGCGAGTGATTTCTGTACTTGGGGCGCACTGTTCAAGCTGCTGCCCAGGCAATTACCTAAAAGCACGCATGGCAGAAGCAATCAAATAGCGACACCACCGCATGCTCAAGCCATCTCAGCACACTGGACTTCGCATCTGTGCTCAGAAGCTTGTGATGAGGATATCACATGACAGCGGCTTTCCCCTCATGATAGGCACACTAAAGGTGACTTGATGCATTGTGCAGGAGACGAGATGACAAGATTCTATTTAAAAAGAGTGTGTAGGGCACTCAAGACGTGCAAATGATGGACATGCCAGCAGCCTGTGCAGTGCGCTGGTGTGGTGGACATGACCTCGTTTGAGTCATGAACACCAAACCTAGAAGACGACGATGCTGCAGAACTGTGCCGGCTGACGTCGGATGCGCACGCGGGCAACCTTGCTGTGGTGCACGGTGTTGGGGATAAAATTCTCAAGCACAGGCGCGTACTGGCATCCCTCGTATGCCGAGTGCCAGCAAGTGCTTGTGAGCAAAAGCTGCTGTGGGTGACATGTGCCTTGATGCCAGCAGTAACTTGGAAAGTCCTGGAAGTACTGCGAAGTATCTTACAAGTCCATGCTACCACAGCGCCAGGTGGGATTATATTCTACGAGCTCGCTGCGGGAGCAGATGATATAATTTGGCAGGAGCTGGGGCCTGCGTCGACGGTGGGGCAATTGCTGTACCGCAGCGCGCTTCTCTCGTAGGAGCACCATATCGTGACTCGAGACGCCCTCCATGCCAAACATTGCAATCACGTCCCTCTGCAGCTTCACCGCACTAAATCAGCACGGCGGCTGCTCGATGCTGCCCGACCCCAGCCTCCAAGGCGTGACGCAATCACGTACGCCAAGTGCAGTCACTGAACCCTCGCCACAGAGCCTGCAAAGCGCCAGCCTAAGGCTCAAGTCCAGGCACGGGCTCGCCGAATGTGTCCTGGTAGAACATCTCATTTGGCGTAAAGCGCCACGACGGCTTGGCAGGGCGCTTTTCGGGGTCGTCATAGCCCGTGACGATGGCGACGATGGGCTTGAAGCGCTTGGGGATGCTGAGCGCTGCGCTCACGGCCTCCGCGTCGAACCCCTCCATGGGCGCGGTGGCGATGCCTGGGGGGCAGGGGGCATGTGGGGGGGGGGGAGAGGGGGAGGGGGGAGCAGTGAGGGCAACGTCGTCAGCAGCAGTGAGTGGAATTGCATGCTGCAGGGGGTGGTGGGGGGAAGGGGGGCCTCGGCAGCAGCAGCGAGTGGCGCTGCATGCTGCGCTGATGCACTGTAATGAAAACGAATCAAAAGATCGTAGAGCTCTAGGTGACAAGGGATGGTTAGCCGCAAGTGCCTTCCACCAGTAACCGTGGTCGCCGCTGCTGCAGCAATTGGCCACGAGTCAAACAGTGCCATACTGCGGGGGGGCTTCGTCACCAGCTTTGAGCGGCTGCTGCAGCAATTGGCCACGAGTCAAACAGTGCCATACTGCGGAGGGGCTTCGTCACCAGCTTTGAGCGGCGCTGCATGCTGCGCTGAGCGACCATAATTCTGCTGTGAGGCTGCTCGTGCAGACGTCCGGGTGGCAGCAATGCGGTGGCATCGCGTGGGGATGCTCAACGCCCGCGGCTCAGTGACCTACATCGCCGGTCCAATTGTCCCCCCCCCCCCCCCCCCCCCCCCCGTTCCCTGCTGCGGCAGCCCATGCTGCCCCCCACTGCAGCCTTGCGGGCTTGTCTCCTCGGCCGATAAAAACTTGACCCAGCGCGGCGACAGTGCGCGACAGGCAGAGATGGCACCCAAGCACGCTGTCGTGCACACCATCTAGTGTCTCTTTAGTTATGGCATGTTACCTGCAACTTTACTTGCCGGCCACTGTACACAAATGCGTACAGATGGCCTCAGGTACCCTGCCGCTGAATGGCTGACAAAACGCGCAGCGGGCACCTTTGCTGAGGCTCGTCACGTGCACGCTGCCGCAACACAGGGAGCGGAGGCGCAGCAGCGTCGCCCGCTGCGCGTGCGGAGGTTCGACTGCGCCGCGCGCCTCAAACGCCGTTGCACGATCATCATGCGGCTGGCAATGCTTGAACTACGCCTTCAGACATCATGTCCTTCATGCATCCTCGATCGTCATGCAGTCGCCCCGCAAGAGTTTTGGCACTGAACAGCACGTCATGGTGCTGACCCGCGCGCGATCGCTAAACGCTGTGCACGTTGCAGCTACGAAGCGGAGGCAACTGCAACTTCCATGAGAGCAGCAAGAGCCTCAGCAAGAGCGTCGCCTCATGCGCGTGCCTCCCGCGCCAACCACAGTCAGCCGCCACCGCAACCACGTCAACTTCAACTTCAGACAACAAGCGCCTCACACAGAGCGGCCGACACAGCTGCATACAGAAGTCAGCACAAAGTAGGTATACATTATCAACATACTCAGAGACATCAAGTAATAGCGCCTGCAGTCGCTCTCACCATGCGCGGCCATGCCCAGCAGGTAAGTCTGCGCGGCGAAGCCCGTCATCTCGAAGGCCCACGTCTCCGTGCCGCACGCGCAAATGCAAAGCACGCCTCACACAGAGCGGCCGACACAGCTGCGCACCAAAGTCGATACAACGTATCTATTTATCATAAACATGCTCAGACATAAATCGCGTTGCGCCTGCGCTCGCTCTCACCGTGCGCGGCCATGCCCAGCAGGTACGTCTGCGCGGCGAAGCCCGTCATCTTGAAGGCCCACGCCTCCGTGCCGCGCGCGCGCGCGCCGTCGACGCCGCCGCTGCCGTCGTCCCCGCTGTACCCCTGCATCAGCTTGACGATGTTGTCGCTGACGCTCGACGCGAGGCCGGCGGCGGCGTGGTTGCGGCGCACGGCATCGGCGCGCGCGCTGGGGGTCACGTCCGCGCAGAAGATAGCGGTGAGCGGCGCGATCTTCATCTGCGGGGCGTCGCGGCAGCAGCGGCGGCGGCAGCGATCAGCACCTATGCAAACGGTATTTCAACACTGCAGGTGCGCGAGACCGCCGTGAGCGGCGGCATCTTCGTCTGCGGAGCGTCGTCGCAGCGGCGGCGGCGGCGGCGGCAGCAGCGATCAGCGGTGGGAGGTCACGCTGAAGTGGTGCTTTGTCTGGCGCAATGGCTAGGATCTCTGGCAGCAGCGAGCAGCGGTTGGAGGTCACGCTGAAGTGGTGCTCTGTCTGGCGCAATGGCTAGCATATCTGGTGATTTGGGATGCCGTGTTTTGCTGCTGGCTGCTGGTGATGTTGACCTCTTGTTTGATCTTACAGAGCGGCGCGCCGATGCGAGCGCTACTTCAACAGTGCAGGCGCAAGAGACCGCCATACGTACTTGCGCTGGTAGCGTTGTGCCTGCGTAGCGTCGCAGCGGCGGCGGCGACAGCAATGATCAGCGGTGGAGGTCGCGTCGAAGTGGTGCCTTCTCTGGCGCAATGGCTAGGATCTCTGGTGTGATGCTAGTTTTTGCTGCTGGCTGCGTACGTGTTGACCTCTGTTTTATATCACGGTGCGGCGCGTCGACGCGAACGTTACTTCAACACTGCAGGTGCGAGAGACCACGCTGTACGTACTTATCCTGGTAGCGGTGTGCCTGTGTACTATCAGCAGCATCGCAGCAGTGGCGGCGGCAGCGGCGATCAGCGGTGGAAGTCGCGCCGACGAGGCGCAGCGTTTTGCGCGATGGCTAGGATCTGTGGTAGTGTGGGACCTTGTGTTCTTGTTTACTGCTGTTATTAGTAGGCCTCTGTTTGATCTTACAGTGTGCGGCGCGCCAGCGCGAGCGCTACTTGAACAGTGAAGGCGCAAGAGACCACTAGACTATACGTACTTGCCCTGGTCGCGTTGTGGCCGAGCATGGCGGGCGCGAGCGCGCCCTCCTGAGCCGCGCTGCGCACCATTGAGAGACCACTATACGTACTTACCCTGGTGGCGTTGTGCCCCAGCATGGAGCGAGCGTGCGCGCTGCGCACCAGAGACCACTATACGTACTTACCCTGGTGGCATTGTGCCCCAGCATGGCGGGCGCGAGCGCGTCCTTCTGAGCCGCACTGCGCACGATGACGCACGCCCACGGCTGGAAGTTGAAGGACGAGGGCGCGCGGAGCGTCGCCGCCAGCACTTCGCGCACCACAGACTCTGGGATGGGGTCTGGCAGGAAGTACTTGGCGGCGCAGCGGGCCTGTATCGTGGGTGGAACAAGGGGGTTCAGCTTAGTGATGCTGCGTGAAAGAGTCGAGCAAGCAAGCTGGTGTGGGGCCGCGATGTGACTGTCGGCGTGTGGTGCAGTGCGGTGACTAGTACGACACTGTCAAAATGTTGTGTTTTTTTTGGACTCCAACGAAGTTTATGAAAACGAATCAGAAGATCGTAGAGCTCTAGGTGACAAGGGATGGCTAGCCGCAAGTGCCTTCCACCAGTAACCGCGGTCGCCGCTGCTGCAGTAATTGGCCACGAGTCAAACAATACCACCGTATCCACCAGTCAAAATGACTTTTTTGTGCAAGGTTTTAGCGTTCGAGGCATGGGTGTTCAGGATTGGAAAGGTCTTTTGTGGTAGCAAGCTCGACATGAATCAGCTGGGCTCTTTCGCGCCCCAAGCGAGAATGGATAGAAGGTACATGCAGCATGCGATGAGGCCGTGCTATGTTGCGGAATTGATCGCATGTTTCTGGGCAAAGGGATAGCTCGTACAAAAAAAACAGGACTGTGACTGTACTGTTCGCGGTCGTCGACATTGCGAAATATGCTGTCTGATTAAAAGTTTTACAGAGTCTACTGGCCTCGGCCCATGAGCTCAGCAAGCGTTTGCTGAGGCTTGGCCTGGTGGTTGACATCTCAGTTGCTTCAAGCGCATTTGGTACGCACGAATGCATCTTGTGTTTATGGCACGTATTGCACAACTGAGCGTCGTCGTACCTTCACGATCCTCATGAAAGCTTCACCATCGCCCTCTGCCACAGGCAGCGGTGCAGGCTGTTGCTGCTGCTCGCTTGAAGCTGCAGCTGACGAAGCTGTCATGTGCCTTGTGCCCTCCGCGCAACGACTCGATAGAACAGGATGCGGAAACACAAACCCCGTGGCGGTGTAGCGTAGAAGCAGCGGGAGCAGCGGTGCGCGCAACAGCAGAGGCACTCGGCGCATCTGTGTGCAGCGAGTGGTACTGTGTATCTGATGCTGTATCTTGCACAGCTGGAACAGGCCGTCTCACTTCGGGCCGTGAAGTTGATCGTAACGACGAACTGCAACCTGTCAGGGCAGGGCCTTTGTTTAAACAGGATGAAGTGTGTCCTGGTGATCAAACTTCAAGAAAGGTTTGAAAACGACAATGAAAACGGCAAAGATCTTGAGACTTGCAGAGTGCATCGAATGCAAGGTGATGATGCAGATCACACATTGCTGCCCTGTGCACGCTTCGACACAATTACAAGTGCTCAGGATAATCTCAAGCTCAAGCTGTGTAGTAATGAAGAGACAATTGCATGCATGTCAATGCAGCCTTCATGCCATGGGTGAACGCGCCGCGACCGATTAGAGTCATCGGTACCAGAGACACGCATGGCGGTAGCAGTGCTGTTGAAAGTGATTTATGCAGACTCGTGCACTCCATGGCTGTGCGCACTCCTATGCGCCTAGCGTAAGTGGTAAACAAGAACAGCATGAAGAGAGCCGTTTCGTACTACACCAATTGAGTCAATAATGTGGAAAGACAAATCAGTCCTTCTACTTGTTTGGCCAACGCCTGAGGGCGGTCCTCAAATTCAGCCATGTTCGTAGAGCTGGGTGTTGCGGGTTGTAGCTCCTACAGGTTGTCGATGACCCAGCGCATGTGACGTGCACCTCTGCCGGCGCCGCTACGCGGGGGAATGGCATGTACATGGTATAAGACGGCCTCAGAGGCTCCCCGGAAGTCTGTGACGCATTGGGGCTGCGAAATGCACTAGTGCTTGACAGAGGTCTTGATCACCATCTTACACGGAAGTGCTGTAAGCACGTCCGCTCAACAAACGCTCACAAGCTTGTCGAGGGAGCCGCAGCATGGGGCAGCAGATCGGAAAGCACAATCCCGTCTAAAAATTCAGACCCCACCCTCTGAGACGGGCGTGACCTTGAAATCCTCAAATCTGGCCTGAAACCCCTCCCCCTTGGGTGAGCAGGCCATGACCCCCACTTGCACTGTTTCATCCGTTGGGAAGTAGCCCTGCCGCATGAGCGTGTAGTCACCGTCCGCAGTGGGCTCGCTGGTTGCGTAGAACACCTGCATAGCGCACGGACAAGCATATTGAGGATGCGTACCCATGCGTGTTGCTACTGCTCAAAATGCACATCTTGAGGTTCATTCATGGAGGCAAGCAGGGCAGCAATGTCTGCCAGTGCTGCAAGGTCACTGATGCGGCCATGTCAGCTGTATCACCTGCGTCATGAAGCTGAGAATACTATAGCGCTGCCACCTGAGTGTTGAGCTGCCGCCTTCAGGAGCAATTGCGCTACAAATGGCATCTGGTGCTGCTCTCCACTTCAGTAAACATTTTGTGGATCTGGAAGGTCTGCAAGGACACAACACAACAGGCTTGCTGTTGACTCCTTGTCACCTGAGTCTGAAGACTCATTGTTTGTTTCCCCTGGTGAAGAAGCGCGTGAGTGTCATATACTTCGAAGTATGTGAAATTGCCATCAAGAGCAAGCTAGCTCATGCTGCGCTAATCTATAGTGTTCAGTCATTTGAGCGATAAGTGATGGCGCTCCTGTCCCCACTAAGGCAGAAGCAAGCGTGTTGAAATTTAAGTACTTCTATCATAAGTATGTGAGTGCAGTGATTACTATAATACACCGCACAATTCTGCATTGTACGATAAGCGTTGTGCATTTATGGCCACTGAGTCAGAAGGATGAGTGAGAACACTCCTAAGTTGAAGCTTGCACATACAAAGTAGCGTTGTGATGCCCAAAAGTATACCCGTCTGATGTATACATTACTGTCGCAATCATGTGGCATGTACCATAAGTGCTGCTGTCAAAATCCGACTGAGCACTGCAGCATGGCTTACCTGAACAGCATTACCCGCCCTCTTGACCTTGAGCCACAGCGCAGGCGGCGCAGGATTCAGCGCCAGTATGGACCAATCAGAAAATTCCCGAGTGATGACAACGCTGGCATGCTGGACGCCTTTGACATACTCAATGCCCGTCTTCATCCACTGTGTCTCGTTCAGACGTAGAATCAGTCCCGCCTGCCGAGTGCAGATTGTCAGGCGACACGTCAACACTTCTGTATCGAATGGGTGTTTAGGTTGGGAGCACACTGACCTCGACCAATCCCATCATGCTTCAGGGTTAGCGTTTAAGAAGGGGGCTAGGGGTGGGAGGAGAATGGGTAGAAGATGTGCCAGCCAGTGCCATGCGAATGTGGAGGAAGATGCCGGAAACTCGGCCATGATAAGGCATGTGACTGCAGTTGGGGCATGACTTGTTTGTCAGGATGGGCATTGGATGTTGGTGGGTGAACGGCTCTTAGGTCTAATTAATACATTACTATAGCAAGGCCACTGCTCGTCAGCACGCGAATTGACCACACAAAGGGACCGCCAACAGAATATAAGTAGCCATGATGTCCGATGTGTGATGACCTCGCTCTGCCTCCCCTTGGTTACATGTCTTCAAATTGCTGAAGGTTAGAAGCGTAATGAGGTTCAAAGTGCAATGGTGCGGTTACATCTCAGCATGTGGCGAAATATGACACACCATGTGCAGTGGTCGTATCTTCAAGACTTGGTGAATGGGAACCGAAGTGGGGCGCACCTGATCATACAGCGCGTTGTAGTCGCCAGACACCTGCAGCAGTCCCACAGAGCACGTTGCAGAGCTAATGAGCACAGTAATTTGCGAAGCACATTGCAGAACACGACGAGAACATCTGCCATCAACACGTGGAGTCTACATAGAGGGTTGCAGCTGAGCGCAAGCAAGTGACAAGGCAGCTCGTGATTCATATGTCACAAGTGGCGATAGTCCAGTGGTGACGAATATGCCGTGGCAGCAGCTCCTGTTCACATGTGCCGCAGCCTTTCATGCTTGCTAAATGCACCATGGCGCGCAGCACTTCGCGCCACTGCGGAAAAAGGTGCGAGGATAGAGCGGTGGTGGATGAAATGAAGTGATGTCATCAAGAGGTCAGAAGGTCATCCACCTTGCGCGCCAAGGCTGCCTGTGGGGGCTCGCTAAAAGCACAAGATAGGACGGAGGTGAGGAGCTCATTGTGTCCACCTCTCAGTCCTTGCTAGATGCAGCATGGCAGGCAGCAGTCAATGCCACTGTGGGAGGATTCAGCGATGGCGGCGACTGAAGTGATGCCAGCAAGAGGTAGGCAGAGGGTAAGGAGACCACTATATTGTTTGATTGTTCCAGCAGAGCATGGAACACTTGGTGCTACAGGTGACATGACAGCAATCAGATGTCAGATGACCACTAAAGCTGGCGAGCGGTTGAGGTGTAAGGTGCAGCACAACTTGAAGTTTGGCGCTCTGCCGTTTTTGCACCTCAAATGCCGGACAAGACACGGCGGGTGCCTGTGGAGGTGCTGCAAGCGCTGAGGTACTGCACGGGCTGTGCGCTTAACATGGCCCCGGGGCTATAGTACATCGCGGAAGCAGATGCAGGGGGCTTCCAGGCAGGGGGTTGTTACTTGCAACAAATTGTACATTTTGTCTAGGTGATGACTACAGTTTGCTGAGTTACAGCTGTTACTTCGGTCGATCAACATGTCTGTCAATTAAAGGCACCGAGAAATTCACTATGCAACAACTTTGCTCTTGACAACTTGAGGTCTGAACCATGAAAAAACTCCACATGTGATCTTCACAAACCTCGGAGCAGTTCTAAAAACTTGCCTCCAGATCAGACACACATGAACCTGTATGGACCTTCGACACCCACCTTAACCTCGGCAGTAAAGTCGCCGCTGATGCTGGTATGATAGAAATGGCCATCGTCTTTGATGAAGTCGTGATGGGTCTTGCGCCAGAAATCAGTGTCGGCCTGTGTTTGGAATGAGATGGAGCTGCCTGTCTGCGACCATTCCTTAGGCTCGTTGAGCCATTGCATACTGGTCTGTCGTGAACCAAGCTGCTGCGGTGACGCCTTCGAATCGACGCTGGCAGGCAGGAGGGTGTACAGTTCCGACAACTGACAACTTCAACGGCAACTTCAACTGTGAGAGGTTGGGGCCATCCTCCTGCCCATTGGTGGTCCTCATACCCTCAGGTTTGTTGGGTCTTCATTTGAGCAGTGCAAGCAGGAGCATGCTAGAGACACGATGGCAGCAGCCACACTGCACTGGCTGATCGGGCGAGGCTCATGTGCCACAGAGGACTAGAGTAATAGCTGTGTTTTGCAAAGTGATGCATAGCATGGAGATTTACGTCCGTTGCACTTCACCATTTGTAGCAACAGCAGCAATACCCTTAACACCAGTGCCTGATGCCCAGTGGTCACTTTGCCTACTGCTGATTCAGACGTGTCAGCGACCTCAGTTCTGAGCGCTGTCAACAGTGACCCAGGCCTGCATGATTCTTTCCAGGACAGGACAAGGGCGCCTCGCGGCGGAGCAATCCTTAGCAGGTAGGGTTTGGTTATGGGCGTTGTGGTAGTGTGAAGGGGGGGGAGCCTCGAGTCTCTCTTCGGGGAAGGGGGCTGCATCAAGTGCAAACCGGTGTGAGGTGAGCTGGCTTTTTGCGCGCCATTGACAAGAGAAAATGATTTATCAGTCGTCAGGGCAGATCAATGGGCGACGTTGCACCATATGCTGAATGATGGTGTTGCACACTGGCCTCATGAGCACCCCACCTCAGCCATGGTGCTGAGCTGAAGATGCAGTCGTCATGTGCCTCGCGCGCTCGGTGAAAGCAGCGCAGCTCGCTAACAGTGACTCACTTCTGAAGCACGCAAAGGCAGCAGCGCCGTGACGGTGCAGCGCAGAGGCAGCGGGAGTAGGCGCACAGGCAGTATACAATCACCCGCATGTGCCCAAACGGATCTGTGCAAGTAGGTGTGATAGTGTATGTGCTATGAACACGCGTACATGCAAATATCACCGAGCCGTTGAGAACTGGATGACAAGCGTACAAAAAGACGCAAGCATATACTGCTCATGCCGTGCTCCCAATTCTTTGCCAAAGTCAGTGTACCTGCAACTGTCAGCACCGCAATCCTGAGCACAGCATGTGCACCGCATGTCTGTTGCTCAAGCAAGAGCTCGTAGCTCACCAGCGGTGCTTCGCTCCTCTAGCGCAGCTGGCTCTGGTGTTGCTGCATTACCTACTGCATACATTGTGGCCTTGGCCCCCCCCCTCCCCGTTCACACGCCTGTCCTTTGCTGCACGCAGGCGGCATTGACCCACAGATCCTCCAAGCAAGGGGCATTGCCGGTGAGGCACAGTCCAGCTGGCTGCACTTTGCATGCGAAGCGCTGCAGTTGCCGTGCCCGTTGAGGCGTCGCTGTAGCCCAAGTGCTGGTATACATAGTCTCAGGTCCATTTCCGCTGAAGCCACCGCTGGCGTCTGGTGCTGACAGCTACACTGTGGCGAATCATCATCAGGGCGTTGCAGTGCACAACGTTGCCTGAGATCATCAGCGCGGCCTGGCGTCACTATCATGACTTTCAGCTGCTGGGAGAGTCACTATCATGAACTTTGCTGGCAGCTGCCTTGGCCAGGAGAGTTTGTAGATCGCCTCAAACATCATGAATGCAAACTGAGGTCCTCAGAACTTTGCAACGAGAGCAGTGTGCCAGCAACATGGCAGTGGGGGCTGACGCGGGCACCACTGATTAGTCACGTCCAGTGAGGCATCTAGCCATTTGAAGCAAACCAAGCAACCACTAGTACATGCGCTGGACGACATTGCTGTGCATCACATCTAATGCAAACCAATGTAGTGCGCTTGACGACGTGTCTCAAGTACCAGCGTGACTAGCACTCCCACATGAGAGACATTAGGGAGACCGAGCATAGCGACAACGTGCCATACAGGAGACAGCCAATTCACATCGTGATGTTGCAGTCACCTGCTCATGCAGCCTCATGCACCTCACTCCACGCACACCGCACGCCGGCCGGTTCATCATGCATGATCAGGATCATGTTGATCGCGCGTTCACCTCAGCTTGCTGTCGCATTCGCGCGTTCACCTCAGCTTGCTGTCGCATGCGTGCTACTGGCACCAGGTCAGCTGCCACTGACATCGATCATTCCACGCTGCGAATCTAGCCCGGGAGCTCAGGGCAGCTGCCAGGGCAGCTGCGCCAATCAAATCGTGAGGCTTAATTCAGGCACGGGTTGAAAGGCTTGCGCAGCATGAGCCTGAAGTGACGAGAATAGAGTAGTAGGCCGCGCGAGTGCTAGGGCAGTGCAGTGTGGGCCTCAGCGTGAGTGAACGACGGGGTGTGTGTTGTGTGTGGTTGCATCTGGAGATCGCAAACAATCCCCGACGAAAACGGTGAGCCGAGACACTTTTCGATTGCTGCACGCAGACCAGGCAGGCACGCTGCAGCTGGCTTAGATTGGCACAGCTGGAACACACACACGAGAGAGCATTTGTACACTCCTGCATTGTACACTCCTGCCTGGAACACGGCGCTGTGTCGCCTCGGACGGTCTTTGTGCACCCGCCGCAGCAAACACCGTGGCGCAAGAACCGACCGCTCGACGCAAGCAAGAAACCTGGCGTAGCGCGGCGCGGGGTGGTGGTGGCTTGTGGGGAGGGGCGCGCACAGCAGCACACACACAGCAGGGCTCTCTCTCAGCTTCAACTCAATTGTGACACAACAGCACAACACACAGGGACGGACATCGATTTCCTTAAGTTGCACTCTCTCTCGAGCACACAGGTGCTGGCGGTGCAAGCATGGTGGTGCGCATAGACTACGATGACTCCAGCGACATGGAGGAGGGCCTGGACACGGAGGAGGAGTTCCAGACAGGTCAGTGTTCGCTGCGGGTGTGCCTGTGTGTTCCTTGAACCAGCGGCGCCCCCCCTCTCTCTTGTGTTAACGCTCGCACCATGCGCGTCCGCCAGGTCGCTGGACAGCAGAGGAACATGAGAGGTTCTTGCAGGGCCTGGCGCTGTACAACAAGCAGTGGAAGCTCATCGCGGACCTCATTCGCACCCGCACCGTGGTCCAGGTAAGCTTCACCCAACTTCAAGCACCTCGCCTCTGCGAGCTGCGCCTCGCGCGCCATCATTGCGCGCTGTCCTGCATTGAGTGATTGTTTCGGCGCTTCTAGGGGCGGATTCAGCGCCGACAAGCAGTTTGGGCGCACGCGTTGCGTGCATTTCTCGTGTTGGGCGTGGGGCGTCTGTTTTCGTACCCGTCGTGCAAGAAAAAACGCCAATCCAATCAGCGAGAGCGAAATGCAGTCTAGAGATAGAAACGCAAGGTGTCGTAAGCCTGCGGGCTGCAGTGCTCATACACCCTGCTGGCTTCCTGGGCGTGCATGTTACGTGATGGGCGAAAAGTTCCTTCTGGCAGGTCGTAGGGGGCTCCACCTCACCATGTTTTCAGCTGCTTTTGCAGTCGTCATGTGCACTTTTGCATCATACTTGACAGCGCGAGTGCAAGTGCGCATGCTCTGCTGGCACCGTCAAACAGCCCTTGTCTCTGTCTCTGAAGTGGAGATCATCCCAGGCGCACCAGCACAGCTTTCTGGGGGACAAAGCTCGCTCACATAACCGCATTCGGTGCTGCTACTGCTGCAGGTGCGCACGCATGCTCAGAAGCACTTCCAAAAAGTGGCTAAGCTGGAGGCGCAGTCAGGGCGGCCACATGACACTGACGACGACGACAGCGGCTATGGCAATTTTTCAGGTGAGCTGGGTGTCTGCCAGCAGCAACATTGCGTGCCATATCACTCCAGTTCACTTGCTTAATCTGCGGTGCTGGCGCTGAAGTTCCACGGCAGCAGCAACTTATCGCCAGGGGGGCAACTTGCGTGCTGCCACAAGCAGCAGGGGTGGCGATTGAGGGGTGCAGTCCTTGGCGTGAGAGGCACTCACAGCCGCGCTTTGAGGTGTGATCCTCAAAGAGGTGTTCAGTACAACACGGCTATGTAGCACGGAATACGTGCATGCATATCTGCCATGTCCTTCAGTGTAGAAGCGAGGCGTGGCTCAGACGTTAACAACCAGGGCGTCACCGTCGAGTTCTGCCAGACGAGGTGGCATCTCGGCTGTGAGCGCTGTCATGATGTCAACTCTTACTGTTGCTCTCGCGCACAAATCCTTCCACAGCGTGGATCCGAGTCAAGACGTGTGCGTTTCATTGACGCCACGTCGTGATCTGGCCCCGTACGAGAAGCCCTGGCGCGTGCCTCGGTGAAAAAGCCGTTGCCTACATCACCTGAGTTCCCTACCCCCCCCGGCCCCCTCACTGGTAGCTTGTACGCATCATGTGGTGGCTGCCAGGGGCCGCCCCCCCCCCTTCCTCCTTCAGCACACCAATGACCCCCCCCCCCCCCCCCTCTCCTCTGCCATGTCCTTCAGTGTAGAAGCGAGGCGTGGCTCAGACGTTAACAACCAGGGCGTCACCGTCGAGTTCTGCCAGACAAGGTGGCATCTCGGCTGTGAGCGCTGTCATGATGTCAACTTTTACTGTTGCTCTCGCGCACAAATCCTTCCACGGCGTGGATCCGAGTCAAGACGTGTGCGTTTCATTGACGCCGCGCCGTGATCTGGCCCCGTACGAGAAGCCCTGGCGCGTGCCTCGATGAAAACGTCGTTGCCTACATCGCCTGAGCTCCCTACCCCCCCCGGCCCCCTCACCGGTAGCTTGTACGCATCATGTGGTGGCTGCCAGGGGCCGCCCCCCCCCCCTTCCTCCTTCAGCACACCAATGACCCCCCCCCCCCCCCCTCTCCTCAGCAGCATCGACCAGCTCATCGACCAGCACGTCTCAGCTGAGCTTCAACGCCTACCCGCCACCGAGCAGCAGCAGCAACAGCAGCAGCGCGCGACCGACAGCAGCAGCGGCGGCGGCGGACGGGTGCCGCCGCTCGCGCCGTGCGAGCGCCATCGCGGCGGCGTCTACGATTAGCGCGGCGGCGCGCACCGCCGAGCTGGAGTCGCCAGACCCGCCGTCGCCCAAGCGCCGCAAGTCGTCGCACGAGGTCAGTGAGTCAGCGCGCGTTGAGTGAGAGCGCGTTGGCTACATGTGTAGGCGCATGTTCGCGCGGCGGCGCTGCGACTCTCTCACTGTGTGTCTCTAACTCCGCCGCGCTGGCGGCATCGTACTGACAGAGTGTACAACCACACATGGGGGCAGCTGTTGTTTCTACTGCACAGCGGCGGCGCGCGCAACCCTCCAGAACCGTCGGTAGTGTGCGGCTCGCTCGTCGCACTCGCGCAGGCGTGCGGCTGATGCGTGCTGCGCCACAGCAGCCCTCTCAGCACGGCACACAGCCCGTCGCACACCCATCTTCCGCACGTCTCCACGGCAGCAGCCAATCCCCGTCGCGAAGCGGACCTCACGCTCCTCTGTGCCCTGTGTCACCGCGCCGCGCCGCAGCGCTCCGCACGGGCAGCATCATTCAGCAGCAGCGCTGGCCGCAGGCCTTCGTCCGCGGCGGCGCCGCAGCGCGCGGAGACCGCCGACAGCCCCGCCTTCAGCAAGAGCGCGGCGCAGCTGGCGCAGGGGGCGGGGCTCCACGTGCGCAGCACCTTCCCCTTTGCGCAGCCGTTCGTCATGCCGCGGCGCAGCCCGACGTCGGTGGCGGAGATCAGGTGAGGTGCCGAGCGCTGCCGCGGGCGTCGTGAGGTGGTGAGCGCTGCCGCGGGCGGCGTAGTCTGCGCGCGCGCGCGTTTTGGTGCGTGCGCGCCGGCAGTGTGTGCTGCTAGCGGCTCGTCATCCTGGTCTGGTTGTGCTTAGGGTTAGGGCTGGGGGCTAGGGGCTGGGGGCTGGTGCTTGACAGTCCGCTGCCCCCCCCCCACACACATACCTTCCTGCCTTGTGATGTGACTCTGTCTCAGGCCGTTGCGGTGATCTCCCAGCCTTCACTGCAGTGATATTGAATGTACCCATGAATAGAAGGTTGATCTGCTGCTGCCACCCGCATACAAAACTGTCTCAAAGCACCACCTTGCCACAGTCTCAACTATTAATTGCATCAACAAATCCACCGTCCCAAAGCATCACCTTTGCAGCAATGAGATCTCAACTACATTCAACTAGATTCTCAAGGCATTAACACGCAAACCCCCATCCCCCGCCGCTCCCCCCCCCCTCGCCCCCCCCCTCTAGCCTCGCGACCATGCTCGCGCCCAGCGGCGCGGCAGCAGCGCTCGGCCTCGCGCACCCGTGGCCGCAGCACGCATCCTCAACCTCAGTGCTCAGCTTCCCCAAGCCCATGGCGACAGCAGCGGCAGCGCTCAACAACCAGCTGTACCGCGCGCCAGTGGCAGCGGCGGCGGACCCAGCGGCGCCGTCGCCGTGGCTCAGCGGCGGTTACGGCGACAGTTACAGCACGCACGAGACGGCGTCGTCCGGCTCTGGCACGGAGTCGGAGGAGTGGGGCTCCGAGTCCGGCCTGTCGGGGGGCCGGGGGTCCGCCGGTGAGCGCCTGACGAACCTGAGCACTGCCATCTTGCGTGATTATAGGCAGTTTTGGGTATGCAGAAAGCGGCGTGGCAGACGTGCGTGGCGCCGCTCGCTGAGCATCCGCTGTTGCGCGCGTTCCGCAGCGCGCGCGCAGCGGTCCTGTACGACCTAGGGTCAGGGCTGCATGACCTAGGGTTAGGGTTACCTGACCTAGACTGAGGGTTTGAGAGCGGACAGTGTTGCGGCGCTGTCGAGTGGTAACTCTTAACGCGCCACCGTCGTTGGGGCGATCGACCTCACACCAAGCCGGGACATTCTGCAGCGCTCCGCGCTGAGTAGTTAAGGCACGCCCAGATTACGTGATGCCAGAGGTTGGCCGTGGAGTGCAGAGCGCATGGCGCATCGGCGCGGCCCTCCCGCTGCAGATGCGCACGCAGTTGCGCGAGAATGCCCGGTTCGTGTGTGCGGCTCGTCGGTCCACCGCCTCGCTGCACGGTGATCGAAAGCGCTCCGCCCCCCTGCGCTCACCTACCGCGACGACTCCACTGCAATACACCACTCAAGCGCACAGGTACACATCTCCAACCCCGCCAAACCCCCATGCGCGCTGCTGCCGCCGCTGCAGACATCCTGGAGCTCGACCTGCCCTTCGGCGACACCCTGCTGAGCGACGACACCACCGTTTTTGACGCGATTGGCGCTCTCTCGTCCGCCGCCGCCGGCACGCCCGCGAACGGCGCCCTGCCCGATTTTGCCAGAGCTTTTGCCGCGGACTTTACCGGCGACAGCCTGGACCTCCTAGAGCCCATTCCCCTGGCGCGCGCGGGCATGTGCCTAGCGGTCAAGAGCGCCCCCGCGGCAGCAGCAGCGGCGGCGGCGGCGGCGGGCGGTTGTTTTGCTGCGCCGCCACTGGCGGCGGCGGCAGAGGAGGAGCAGGACTTGGACCGCTTCGTGTGCTCGCTGCTGCAGGTGCCGCCGCAGCAGCAGGGGCTGGCGTGAGCGCGCGCGTCCCCGCGTGTTGCGACAGCAGCGGCAGCGGCGCACGCAGTCCTGCTCAGCGGCAGCGGCAGCGCTAGATTGACGGGGGGGGGGGGGCGTGGGCGGCGGCAGCGCGCTCCAGAGTGCTGCGCAGAGAGCCGTGCGCGCCTCGCGCGCGTGCGCGCAGCAGCAGCGCTCAATGGCGCGTTTGAGCACACAGCGGCGCTGCCGCCTGCCGCCGATGCGCACCTCTCGGGCGCATCTCTAATACGTCGCGCGCCGGCGCTCTGCACGCGTGGCGTGCGCTATCAGCGCGTGCCCGCCTGCCGCGCCTCGGGGTGCATCATCAGCACGGCATTCAGTGAGAACGGAACGGATCTGAGTTGAGGGGGGGGGGCTGGGAGTGTGTTGTTGTGAGTGAGAGAGGGGGGGTAAGGGGGTGGGGAGGGGGGCCGCGGTGCGCTTGCGTGCGGTCGGCCAGAGTGCGACTCGGCGCGATGAGTCGCCCTCGGAGTCCCAACACCGAGTCGCTGACTGATTGCGCCTCTCGCAAAGCTTGGGGGAGGGGGGGGGCGCCATTTGCGTTGAGAGGGCGCAATTCCCAGGAACGCTCCTGTACCATTCCGTGTGCGTGATAGAGGCCAGCCACACCTGGGTAGCACAGAGCCTCTACTAGAAGTGCTAACTTCGATGCAGTAACGCTGCACCAGCAGGGGCGGCGGCGGCACCCGCCAGAGGAATAAGTTCCGCTTAGTGAGTTGCGCGCTTGCATTTGATACAGTAGATATCGGGTTCGCGCTCGAGCGGGGGGGGTTGCCTGTGAGGGCGCGCTCTTGTCTGGATCGGGCGGACGGGAACGGCATGTGCAGTGTGTAGCTCAGGCGCGTCTTTCTATGTGATTTTCCTCCGAATATCTAGCAGCTTTTGTACCACTATGGCGCCTCAGTTCAGCGGTGTGTTCTCTTTGCGGTATCGCTCAGCGAGCTTTACATGTGCGCGCATGTATGCGCTCACACACTACATGCGCCTGTACATACATGTTTGCAGCATGGAATCTGCGAGCTACGTCACAGCCATTATTTTTGTCTGACAATGTCACATTGTGCAGAATGCTTGGCTGCATTCTCCTTCCACATCACAATGACTACAGTAACAATGGCAGGCGCACCAGGCAGATGTGCTGAGTGCAGATCCCATAGTGCACTGGAACTGCACTGCCTATGTAGGCTCATTCTGCTGTATTGTATTGTCAGGCGCAGGATGTTTTTCATATCAAAATTGAGGTTTGTCCCGCAGTCATACAGTAGGAATGTGTCTTCGTTTCAAAACACACACCTTGGAGAATATCCGGATCCAAAAGCACACACTTCCTCACAAGTTCAATTCGTTCGTGGCGTGTCAACTTTGGCATCCGGATCCTGATTTTTTGGCCACCTGAATTCACGAATGGCACTGCAGGTGTGTGAGCTTCCTGTTGTGGACCCGTCTAGCCCGGAAGCTGCGGAAACGATTGCGAAAGCCTGCAAAGAGTATGGCTTCTTCATCCTCACCAATCATGGCATCGATCCAGATCTGCTGCCGGAGGTGTTTCGCCAAACTCGCGCTTTCTTCCAGCTGCCACAAGAAGTGAAGTCTGCGCACAGCGCCCACAACAGCAGAGGGTACACGCCCCCTTTCCATGAGATCCTTGATCCAGCGAACCAGAGCGTTGCGGAGTCGAAGGCGAGTGTTGCTGCTTGCTCAGTATGTCGATAGTATGGCACTTTGAGCTGATCTGCTTGTGATGAAATGTGAGATTTCTGCGGCATCCGAAATTTAGAGCTGTGCTGTAACTCTGCTAGGCCATGCGGCGCACATGCGTTCTCTAAATCTAGTTTAGTAGCCGCCTTTGCTGAAACTTGTGGAAGGTTTGGAGCGTTCAGCCCTGTTTCCAGAGCGTCGAACGTCGACATGACAGGTGATCTCTGACTTGAACTGAGTCGATTGATGCAAAGCGCAACTCACACAGTTGTGTGTCAGCACGGGCCATGCGACTCACCGTCAGCGCTCTTGAAGCAGCACACCGCTCATACCGCGGGCGGACATCCGCACATGGGGATGGGGCTGTTCTGCGATAGCGCAAAACACTTTGTGCTTCTCCCTGGCACCTCATGCACAGCTCTATATCAGCTCAGCATATGTGTCTTTTGAAGATGGGGTTACGTCAGATTTAGGGTTAGGGTAGGGTTAGGGGGTAGGATTAGGGTTCGTTCTCGCTCCTGCGCGGTGCTCTCGCAGGAGTGCCATCACGCGCAGAGCAAGACCCCAGCGGCGACGGCAGCGGCAGCACCCCCCCCCCCCTGCAAACAGAACTTGCACACTTCGACGGGCTGTTGCGACGGACTGAACACGGCGCTGCTCGCTGACATGCAGCGCACAGTACGCTCAGCCCTGTCACATCCCATCCCCAAACGCCGTGCGCGCGCAGAAGGGGTACTACATCCGCAGGGAGGTCAGCGCCGACGACCCGCTCTACGCATAGAAGTACCTAACAAGCGATATCCACCTGTCACTTCCGCCCCCAACGCTGTGTGCGCGCAGGAGGGCTACTACATCCGCAGGGAGGTCGCCGAGGACGGCAGCGACGGCGACCCCCTTACGGGCCCCAACTGCTGGCCTTCAGATGACCTCATCCCCGGCTGGCGCGACACCATGCTGCGCTACTTCGACGCCATGATGGCGCTGGGCCTGAGAGTAGCGGCGTTGCTGGCGGAGGGGCTCGGGCTCGAGCGCGACTTCTTTGCGCCGCACTTCACCAGGTACGCTCCGCTCGCCCGCTGTTTCGCTGGTTGCGCAGTTTTCAACTTGGTTGTGGGTCGCTCCTGACAAATGCTGCGCTATTGTGATGCCGTGATGGCGCTGGGCCTGCGCGGCGCCGCGCTGCTGGCGGAGGGCCTGAGGCTGGAGCGTCACTTCTTTGCGCCGCACTTCACCAGGTACGCTCCGCACACCCGCTGCTTTGTGGGTCGGGCAATTCCAAAACTCAGTACTTTACGTGCCGCGTTTGCGGGCAGCACTCACGACACCTTTTGGTCGACATGTAGTTCACCACGTGTAGCGCGCCTGCGTTGTGGGCAGCACCCTAAACATTTCTTGAGTGACCTCCAAAAAACTTCATCAGGTACGCTACGGCCCGAAGCGCATCCGCGCAGTTCTGCAGGTGCAGTCCCGCTGCCTTCTGCTTTCTGAATCCCAGGAAGCATCCTCAAGAGCCGCCACCGGGCACAGTCCCGCCTTTCTTGCGGGCAGCATTTCAAAACCCTGATTGGGCGCAGTCCTGCGTTCTGTAATGGCTGCACGCTCAAACATGCACGCACTCCGCTGCGCGCATGCCGCGGCGCGGCCACCTGACTCGCGACTTCGCCGCAGCGCCTTCGTTGAGGCAGCGCGCTGCCCTGCCTTCTCAGAGGAGGCTTTCCAGAACGCGCGGGTGTCGAACACTCCGCGTTTCGCTGCGCCTGCGCTTCGGCGCGGCAGTGCTGTGTGCTGCGTCAGGGGCAAGCGTCACCGGGCTTGCGCAGAGCGATGGCAGGGCATGTGCGCTGCTGACCTGAGCGCTGCTATGGCCCGTTGCTCCGGGGAGCGCCACGCTGCTGAGCGCTGCCGACGGGGGGCGACTGGCAGCTCAGCCGTCAGAGCTCGCACGTGCGTTGCTGAGCGTTGTGCAGGGGGGCTGACGGATCAATCGCGACCCTCGCGTGCGGGCTGCAGCCCCCCCGCACTAATGAATAGCGTCAGTGGGGTGTACTCATCGTGTACTCGTTCTGCACTCCTCACCGTTGCTGCTGCTGCTGCTGCTGCTGCCACTGCTGCTGACATGCCTGCCACCACCGCCGCGCCGCTGCTGCGCGCAGGTCCATGTCGGCGCTGCGGCTGCTGCACTACCGCGCGGAGGTGTCCGACGTGTCCAAGGGCGTGCTAGGCGCCGGCGCGCACTCCGACTATGGCCTGCTGACGCTGCTGGCTACAGACAACGTGCCGGGGCTGCAGGTACGAGACATTTACTACAGTTACTGTTACAACCGCTGTAACTACACATACTTGAAGTACGACTTGCTGACGCTGCTGGCCACGGGCGACGTGCCGGGGCTGCAGGCAAGCGACAGTTCTAACTCATGTAGTGTTGCTTCGGAAGTACATTGTTGACAACTTCAGTAACAGCACTACGTTCGTCTACGGACTGCAGGCAAGAGACAGGTAAGCCTCATGTAGTTTTGCTTCAGAAGTATATTGTCGACATATCCAGCAACACTACTATGTTCGACTATGGCCTGCTGACGCTGCTGGCCACGGACGACATGCCAGGGCTGCAGGCAAGAAGACAGTTACAACTCCTGTGATTCTAATTCAAAAGCATATTCAAAAGTACAGTCGCAAGTTCAGTAGCCACACACTTCCTTTACTACAACCTGCTCACGCTGCTGGCCACGGGCGACGTGCCGGGGCTGCAGGCAAGTGACAGTACCTACTGCTGCAGACTTGAAAATACAGTTACCACTTCAGTAATCACACGCCTACGTACAACCTGCTGACGCTGCTGGCCACGGACGACGAAGTGCCAGGCCAGCAGGCAAGAAACAGTTACCACGCATGCCTTCGATGAGACTGCTGTTACTACTCCCAGCAACAAAATACGAGACAATGTCTGTAATCACGCATACCTGGTCTGCGGCCTGCTGATGCTGCTGGCCCTGGATGACGTGCCCTGCTGGCGATGCTGGCGAGTTGCGACAGACAACATGCCAGGGCTGCGGCGCAGTTACAAGATCTGTAGCCGTCGACGCCCGCCGCCGCTCGCCCGCAGGCGCACCTATACGGCAAGTGGTTCGACGTGCTGCCGCGCCCCGCGGACTCCATTGTGATCCTCGGCGACATGCTGCAGCTTTGAAAATACATAGGAGCACGTGAAGTATCGAGCACAAGCAACGAGACGTCAAAATCACGTGCGACTGCTGCTGCTATGGGCACCCCCCGTCTGCAGGTGCAGCTCAATGGCGAGTGGTTCGACGTGCCGCCGCGCCCCGCGGACTTCATCGTAAACCTCGGCGACATGCTGCAGCGCTGGACCAACGACGCGCTGCGCAGCACGGTGCACCGCGTCGTCAACGCCGCGGGGCGCGAGCGCTACTCCATCCCCTTCTTCTTCGAGCCCAACTTCGACACGCAGGTATGTAGGGTTGCGCGAAAACGAATGTACAGGGGGGGTCACGATATAAGAGCGCTCGATATAAGAGCGGTCACTGTATAAGAGCGGTCTGACGGCTGAACACGGATCTGGTCGATATAAGAGCGATTTGTGCTGCTCGGGGCAGACCGCTCTTATATCGCGCCCACCTACCACTTGCCGCCTCACGAACGATGCCCGAGCAGCGGCTTTTGCGTGACACTCAACAACGCTCAAGCGCGTATCGTTCAGTCACAGCGTATAGCGCACGGTGCGGTTGCTTTCCGGCTTAATTCATAGCCAACTTCAACTGTTGGCACACTAACCCTAGATAGATACTTCAAATCCTAGGTCTAGGTCTAGGGCTAGCCTAGGGTTAGCCCTAACCCTAGTTAAGCACAAAGGACGATATAGGAGCGGTCACAGTATAAGAGCGGTGAGGCTAGCGGGACGGACCCGCTCTTATATCGTGACCCCCCCTGTAACTGGCCACGCGAAGCACTGTATCTGGGGCGCATTCGGCAACCTGCAGGAACACGTCTTGAGAGCAAATCTCAACATGATGACATGCTGCGCAAAGGGCGTAGTCGTGGAGCATGTGGTCCATCCCCTTCTTCTTTGAGAACTTCGACACGCAGGTAGGGCTGCACGAAGACATACCGTAAGTCACGGGGTATAAGATAACCGTTCCTTAACAACACCTGTATATATGATACCCGATTTCTTATACAGAGGTACTATCTTATATCCTGGGGTATGAGATACCCGTTCCTTAATCACACCTGTGTATCAGACACCCGTTTTTTATATAGAGGTACTATCTTATACCCCGTGATTTACGGTATTTGGCCACACAAATACGCCGTATCTGGGGAATATCTGGCAACCAGGAGCACATCTCGAGAGAAAACTTCACCATGATATCTAGGGTTACGAGCCGGAACCGTTTGAACCGGCTCGGCCCCGGCTAGTCGGGGCAGCCGAAAAGACGGATCTCGAGGGGACCGTCTTGTCCGGCTTTTTCAGCAATGGCTCGCACGCCTTATATCATGCAGCAGCAGTCATGTAACTCACGTACGATGTCAAGAAACTAATGCTGATGCCGCCGCCGCTGGTAGCGAGCAAGCACAAGCTCACTCAAGCCGCCACACACTTTTTCGGTTCACTTCAACTGGAAGTTGAAGTCTGGAAGTTGTACTTTGGTTTTTTGATGCTCTTGTGAGCAGGATGCATGCAGCATGGGGGATTGGTAGCGTGCTTCGCTGATCGGGGGTAGGCGAAAGGGGTTAACTCGCTTCTGATTGATAAGCTGGCTGACCGGCTCAACCGGCTAAGACGTAAAAGACGGTCAAAGACGGTAGCAGTCACCAAGTTCCGTCTTAGACAGTTTAGACGGTCGGTGAGCTACCCCGGCTGCAATTCAGACGGTTTGGTGGACCGGCTCACAACCCTAATGATATCATTCTGCACGAAAGGGTGTAGTTGTGGGGCATGTGGCGAGTCTGCTCAATCCCGAGCATACGGTCCACCACAATAGCGGGGCTTGATCTCGGAACTCAACATCAACATACACTTGTTTTGTGCAGGTGACGTGCCTGCCGCAGTTCGTCTCCGCGGCATGTGGCGATTCTGCTCGATCCCAAGCATGCAGTCCACCACAGAAGAGGCGCTTTGAACTCAGAGTGAAACTTCAACATATGCTTCTGTCGTGCACCGCTACACGCAGGTGACGTGCCTGCCGCAGTTCGTCTTCGCGGCGCGCCCCGCGCGCTACGCGCCCACGACGAGCGGGCGCCACCTGCTCGACAAGTACGCGCAGACGCACACGGATGCGTCGCCGGAGGCGAACCCCGGCTCCTGAGCGCTGCTGCTGCCGCTGCCGCTGCTGCGGACGGCTCGCCGGGTGCTGCTTCTGCTGGTGCCGCCGCCGCCGTCGCGGCCGCGGACGCATTGCTGGGTGCTGCTGGTTGTGCTGCTGCTGCCGCTGCCGCTGCTGCCGCGTCGCTGCTGCTGCTGCTGCTGCTGCTGCCGGCACCGTTGCGGCAGCGGATGCGTCGCTGCTGCTGCTGCTACTGCTGCTGCCGCCGCCGGCACCGTCGCCAAGACGCGCAGAGGCACGCTGATGCAACGCTGAGCGCTGCTGCTGCCGCCGCTGCCGCTCCGGCGCGCATGCCCTAACTAGCTTGTGGCCACGGTCGTGCCGCCAACTCTCTCAGCCCAGGAGCACTGTAGGTATGACGCCAATTCTCTCAGCCCAGTAGTACCGTAGGTATGATCGCGATTCTGAGTGGTGTTTCATCAGCGATATGCGAGGTGCGCCGCCCAACGCCGAGACTCAAGCGCCCAGTACTGGAACTGCAACTGACGCTCCAGGGGGCTCGATGAACGGCTGCGGTGCTCGGCAGCGCTGCTTGCGCTGCGCTGAGCGTTGTTGTGTGTGTTTGTTCATTGCAGAGGGGGAAATGAGGGGCAGGGGGGACTGCCCAGGGCGGTCTCTGGACTGCTGCGGCGTAGGTATGTAAGTACAGTAGGCATGCGTGTCCATGCGAGCGCCTGGTAGCAGGCACAGCCCTCTTTTTTTTTTGCAACCAACTTTCTGCGCCCCTTGACGGCGGTGGCACATAGGGAGCTTGATTGCGTGCGCTGCATCAGCTGGTGAGCATCATCAGGCAAGTTTTGAGGCTGCCTTGGCAGTGCGGGTGTGCGCTCTTGCAGAAGCCATCCTGTACGTATTGGCGCACGCCGCCCTCTGACGCATCAGACGTGGGTGGCTGGTGCAACTGTGTCTGAGGAACCTGTACTTTGAAGTACTAGACTGCAGTGAAGGCAGCCTACTGACGCTAGGCAGCTTTGCGCAGCGGCCCGCGGCTGATGCGAATTGACAGAGGGACACAGCTCTGCCAGGGTACTTCACCATGTATATAGTCTTTCATCGACACCACATGCGCACCTGCCACTGTGTGCTGTGCGTTTTTCGCCTGTTGTGTTGGTGCTGTCTGCACCGACCACCTGACATGTCTGCAAGCTGCCATTGACAGGATAAGTGTGTTGAATTGTCCAGGTGTTGTTTGCATCTGTCACTACTCTAACGCTGAGCTCAAGACGCGGAAACATGCTGACGAATGGTAATGGCTTCGTCTCAGTGAAAATGTTTTGCTCTTTTCTCCCTGTCACCCTGTTGTAGGACCACCGCATTCATCGACCAATATGCTAATTAATGGCCAGCAGTACACGGATATATACTGCTCGTTAGCACCGAGAGGTGCGGCAGCACTCGCGGTGGCGCTGATGGTGGCGAGGGTGCATCAGGCAGCAAGGGGATGGGAGATGCTGGCTGTGAGCAGGAGCTGCGGAGTCGCGTGTGGTGAGGATACGGCTTTGGGCAGCAGCAGGGGATATTGGAACATGGGGATACGGATAGCATCAGGGCACACTGTAGATCGTTTGCTTGAACACGCAAGAAAGAGAACCTCGGCCAGGCACGTCAGCGGCGTGCTTAGGCAAGGAATCGAGGACCGGGCGCCTCTGGCCCAAATGTATACTAGAGGCATAACCGCGGTCCTCCGGCGTTTTCGCTCAAGAGATGGAGACATCGGCTACGATAGGTGTGGCTCAGACTGGGTGCCGCTGTGTCTGCCCCCCATGAGTCTAGTACAAGCCTGCAACGCAGGGCTCTAAGGGCCCGTCCGATTTTAGTTTTTTGCATTCTTATCCAACGCATCAAGCCCACCTTGGGGCTGCTATAAATACAAGATCATAAGTACACGGAGGACGTAGGGGAGGACCCCGAGATGCCATTTGGCGGCGGCGGCGTTTGAGTGGTTGTCGTTGCGACACTTTCAGACTGTCATACGACATGTAGATTCCTTACAGCTAGATGCCAATCATCTGGGCTTTTTCGCGCCCTGAGCGAGAATTAATAAAAAGTACACGTGGCACATGGAGGAGGACGTAGGGGAGGACCCCGAGATGCCATTTGGCGGCTTCGGCGTTTGAGTGGTTGTCGTTGCGACACTTTCAGACTGTCATACGACATGTAGATTCCTTACAGCTAGATGCCAATCATCTGGGCTTTTTCGCGCCCTGAGCGAGAATTAATAAAAAGTACACGTGGCAAGCCAGATGTCAAGTTGTGCACATGAACATTGTCAGCACACACTTTCCGCGTCTGGCCAACATCAGCACGGAATGTTTGAGCCGCGCCTTTGTGCATCACTTCAAGTGCATTCATTCCCTCGACGGTACTGCAGCGCTGCAATGGAGAAATGCCTTGTGTGGTCTGGCTATATAGCGTACGCTGTTGACATACGGGCAGTCATACCAGTGGACCACACCCCATCGCGCACGTGGTCAAATACATTTTGCACCTAGTATGGCGCAGGCTTTAGATAGCGCCACCAAGGCGTGGAGATGCCTTCTAAGCTCTGGCTGCCCTTCTCAGCTGTCTCGACTCAAGTTGAAGATAAGTTGAAGATGTGATGCCAAAAGTTGCTTCCTGAAGCGCTCTATTAGGCCCAACTCGGGAAAGAATTGAGCAAGGAGAGAGACGCTCGGGATCCGGCGGTAGCGTCCCTGTGTGGCGCAGTGCATGCCGTCCAAACTCGCCAATCTCACAGGTACGTGAGCGCTCGCATCGCGCGTGTGTTGGTGTCTGCATGCATCTGTACAGCGCGTCACAACATCTCCGTTCTGCCTTGTGTGCAGCAGGCGCGTGTCTCATTCTCAGCACCAGCGCCTTTGTGGTCTGCCCATCAAGGCATCATCACCAACAGCTTCAGTTTGCTGGCGTCAAGCTGCCTGGAACGCAGCCTCACCAGCAGCAGCAATCGACCAGGCTAGGCGTGGACCTGCGCCGAGGGAGCCCTCTCATGTCTGGGGAAGCAGAGCTCATAGATGGCAAGGCGATAGCAGCTAGCATAAGGCTGGAGCTCAAAGAACAGGTGGACGAATTCAAGGAGAAGTCAGGCATAACACCAGGCTTGGCGGTGGTGCTTGTCGGTGAGTCGCCACGTACTTTCTTGAGTGCTCGAGTGCGCACGTGACATGTTTAACGTGCGCAAGAACAATAGTTATCACTCAGATGATCAAGGTTCATGTTAACCTTGCTGCATAGCTGCTGCCAATAGACCCGTTTTTGCCACCAGCGCTGGTAAAATACCTTTGGTGCCTGGTGCCAGCACACAGTGGCTTGTCAAGGTCTGCCATTTCAGCAGCAGCTGTGGGGCTTCTGATGCGTACACCAGTTCTCTGTCTCTGCAGAGTCAAGTCAGCCTGCATGATTTTTTAGAATGATGTTTCTGGCTCCCAGTTGTCGCCCAGTTTCCATCCTGCATGCCGCAACAGCCTGAAGGCAGAGCCTGGCAGAGTGTGTGAATTTGGAGCATGGTGCAAGCCTCAGAAGAAGTATTGAATTCGTGTCTCGGCACTGAACATGCCTCGCATTCATGTGACTGGCGCATTGCTCAGTTCCGCGTGTTGGTCAACAATAGCCTCAGACTGTGGGGGCCTCCCCATACTGTATGTATGCGCTAACAGTACACCCTCAGGAGGAAATGACATTGCAACCGCTGCTGCACAATTCCGTGGCAACGGCATGCCTCGTACATTGATGCAGTATTTGTGATGCATAATCACAGCTGACGCCAAGCAACACCATGTGGCTAGCCACAACTGCCATGCACCACCAGATGCTGAACGCAAATGGCGAGCCCCACCCCAACCCCAACCCTAACACTAATGACAGTGCCCATGTTGCGAGTGCAGCAAAGCTGCTTCCTCACGCTCCGATACACCAATACAGTGAGGGGCTGGTGTAGCTCCGCTTGCCACTGTGCTAGGCCTGATGCACCGCTGAGCACTGCGACCGGACGCCACTGGCCACTCTCCCGCGCTTCCTTTTGCTCGCGTTTAAACGTCGCAATCACTGCCTACGCAGGCATGCACACATATAGGCTTAGATTCACGTACACATACACCTGTTGGCAGTGCGTCAAGGAACCAGGGGGCCGTTACTTTAGTTCATCCGGGAGCGTGTGTTCAGAGCAAGAGGGAGCGAGGAGCTGCCATTGGCACTTTGTGACGGGCTGTGCACTGGTCGCAGGGCATAGGAGCTGCAGGCAGAGAAGTGATATTACTGTGCCAGACTCGTTGGAAATTGCCTCAAGGCAGACACTGCTGTAGCCCCAGGGCATGCACTATGTATAAATGCATAGCTTCAAGTTGGTGCTCCATATTGGTAACCATCGCCTCGCCGCATGTGACAGACGCAACTTACGTGCATGTGATGCGCAAGGCGCGCGAAAGAGATGGGCGTCGCGAGCTTCAACTTCAACTTCACCTATGTGTCAACGCCTCCTTTTCCCCTGCCGATATTCATCTCGCAGTTCGTGCCGCAGGCGACAGGCGCGACTCGGCGACGTACGTGCGCATGAAGCGCAGGGCGCGCGAGGAGATAGGCATCGCAAACTTCAACTTCAACTTCACATATATGTCAACGTTGCCCCCACAATGAGCGTCTCGACCGCGCTTCGCACCGCAGGCGACAGGCGCGACTCGGCGACGTACGTGCGCATGAAGCGCAAGGCGTGCGAGGAGATAGGCGTCGCGAGCTTCGGCTTTGACTACGCCAGCGACGTGACGCAGGCGGAGCTGCTGCGCTGCGTGGCGGAGCTCAACGCGCGCGCGGACGTGCACGGGATACTGGTGCAGCTGCCGCTGCCGCCGCACATCGATGAGAGCGCCATTTTGGACTTGATTCTGCCTGAAAAGGTGAGCCGCGCGTAGTTCTGCAGGCACGCCTCGATTCTGCCTGAAAAGATGAGCCGTGCGGAGTTGGGCAGGCTTGTGGTGTGCGTTGTAACTTCAAGTTTATGCTTGTCTGAGGCACTTGAATGCAGTTGTAGTGAGCGCGCTTGAGCCTTCAGACCGTGTGTTGTATTCTGCTGCCTGTTGAAGGACCCCAATGCGTCAACGAGATCATTCATAAACGGCATCAGCGGGTCATTTTTTGAAGCCTTTGGTGCGTTATGTGTGTACACACACGCAAAGCACCGCGCAGGCAGCACATTGGGTGTTGCGGTGTGACTGTGGCACACGAACGAGAACGCTGGATGGCGTCAGGGACGCTTGCGCTGAGCGCTGAGCACTGGTGTGACCAAAATAACGGTGCTAGCAGTTCTGAGCACTGCTGCTGCGTGAGCTCTGCGTACGCGAGGCGCTGAAAGAATGGCGTGCTAGCCTGCAGTTCTGAGCACTGCTGCTGCGCTGATGCTGGTGTTGCCCCGGCGATTGGAGTAAGCTTCGGGAGTGCAACCAGCAAGCAGGTGTAGACGGACAGCGTTCGCCGCAGCACATACTCGTGTATGCGTCATATGCGCATACATGGACCGCCACATCAGGGCGCACAGTCGCATCAGGCGACCGCACGCATCTATGCCTAAATTGTGCAACTGCGCAAGGCTGGTATCATGAATTAAATGCGCGTGTTTGGCTGATGCGCAGCCTGAGACCGCATCGCAACGCACGGCGCAGCGTAGTAGAACCGCTTTGCGTAGGGGGAGGGTTCGGGTCAGGGTGGGGGCTGCCAGCACTCGCGCAGGTGGGCGCGTGCACGTCTGCTGCAGCGCGCAAGCCGCACTTCGCCGTATGTACGCGCATACATGGAGCAAGTTTGGCGCTGGTCACGGAGGCGCAGGCGCATCAGGCGTGCGCGCACTGCTGCGCCTGAACCGTATCAGTGCGTATGTAGCGCTTTGTATCAGAAGGCGCGCGCGCGTAGGTCAATACATGCGTGCACAAGCCTGAGACCGCTCTGCAGCGTATGGTGCAGAGTCCAACCGCTTCGCGTTTGGTTGGAGTTAGCGTGAGCCCTGCCAGCGCTCGCTCACCGCACTGTTGAGTATGCGCGCGCAAGTGCGCTGCAGCGCGCAAGCGTACGGCCGCACTTCGCCGCACGCACAACATTGGACGCACTCGTGAAGGGCTGGTGTTGGGGCCTAGGGTTAGGGGCAGGGGCAGGGCTACGCTTCCTCTCACCGCTCTACGGACCCGGCATCTCTGTCAGCAGCGCCCAGCAGCAGCGCATGAGCGTTCACTTGAACTCCATGTGTACTCGACTGTACCTCTGGGGGCTGGAAACTGTCTTTGCGGACCGTTACGTGCGCAAGCCATCGCGGTAGCTCTAAGCAGCGCTCCACATTGACGGCAATGCGGTGCAGTGCTCCGCAGAGGGCTGCGCCGTGCGCATGTCGTCAGCGCTCAGCACGCGCCACACACAGAAACGCAGCATACGTCAACAGCGCTGTTGTAGCCACGCTCCACCGTCTCGTCCGGTACCATGTGTGCAGCGCACCCGTGCCTGAGCACTGAGCACTGTAGCATATGCTACTGTAGCTATGTGAAACATCCCCGCCCAACGAGCTCGTTTTGATGGTGCGCGTGGCCTCTTTTGGGGGTCATCATCGCGCCCCCCCCTGCTGCGTCAGCGCTCAATCCAGGGGACAGCACGCTGAGCATCATCACTGCGGCACGCGCACTGCGCCCGACACGCATTCCTCACAACACGACCCCCCCACCCCCCCCACCCCCCACCCCACTTGGCCCGCTTCCTCTGCGCCACGCGCACTACGCCCAATATGCGCATGCCCCACGAACCCCCCCCCCCCCCCCCTGGCCACCTTCTATCACCATTGCATGTCATTTGCATTGCGGGACAGGACGTCCTCATGACACCCCCCCCCCCCACCCCTGCTTCTTCTCACCGCTGCACGACTTTGTATTGTTCAAACAGGACGTGGATGGGCTGCACCCCATGAATGTGGCAGCGCTCAGCATGGGGCACACGCGCCTCGTAAGCCCCCCCCCCCCCCCCCCCCCCCCCGCTTTCTCTCACTGGTGCACAAATCCGTGTTGTGGTTGACAGGACGTGGATGGGCTGCACCCCATGAATGTGGCAGCGCTCAGCATGGGGCACACGCGGCCGGGGCAGCGGCCGTCGTGGTCGTTTGCAGACCTCGACTTTCACGTGCCGTGCACGCCGCAGGGGTGCATAGAGCTGCTAGACAGGAGGTGAGATCCATGTCACTTAGGGGCATGCGCATGGGTTTAATACGTGTCCAATTATATGGAGGTCTACGATCTTTTGATTCACTTCCGTTGTCAGCATCACGTGTGTACAATTATAATAGACGTTGCATTTCACAGGTGTGCAGCGTGTGCCACGCGTGCTGCAGGGGTGCAAAGAGCTGCTAGACAGGAGGTGAGACCCCCATTTCAGGGGGATGTGCATGGATTTAGTCAGTGTCCAATGTTATCAGCGTTTTTCGTGTACAAGTACGGAAGTTGCGCTGCAGAGCTGCTCGACAGGACGTAAAGTATCTCGTTTCAGGATCTATACCTCAGATGGACGGGAGGTTAAACATCGATGAATCTATGCCCAGCAGCGTGGTACATACATGGTATGTATGTGTGTGTGTGTATGTATCAAACTCGTCATCGCCGCCCGCGACCAAGGCATCTATCTGCGCGCACGCATCACAAGGCCGGTCCCTGAGCACCCTGGGCAAGGCCGTTGTCTCAGGGCAGCGCTGTGTACATGCATGCATACCATGCACCTGCATGCTGCGGTGGCGCGTGCAGGCGATAAAAAATGATGATGACTGCTGCAGTCGTATCGGCGTAAAGGGCTCGTGCACACGTTGAGCGCTGCATCATCAATTGAAGTGCGGACTTCAAGTCCTCCCGAACGCGTTTCACCCCTGTCCCCTGCTGCCCGAGCACTGGGGCGCTGCGCTCTGCATGCCGAGGGCTGCTTCGTCACTTCATTTGCGGCAATGTGCACTTGAAGTTATGCCGTCTGAGCGCCGTGGCGCTGCGCCAGCGCGCCGCCAACAGCGGAGCGCACTGGCAGCGAGGTCGTGCGCCGCAGCATCGCAGCAGAGGGCGCGCAGGCAACTTCAAGTTTGCACTTTGTGGCTGCGCGCAAAAGCGTCGCGCCGCGCTGTTGCAGCGCTTTCCCGTGCGCCCCCTGTGTCGCACTCATCGAGGTGTCGTTGCGCTGCGCTCGCTGTGCCTGTACGCAGCGGAGTCACTATCGAGGGCAAGAGCGCAGCTGTACTGGGCCGCAGCAACATAGTGGGAATACCGGTGGCCATGCTCCTCATGCACCGGCACGCGACCGTTACAGTCGTGCACAGCCGCACTGCCAATGCCGCTGAGGTACGTACAAAATTCAGCACGAGGGCGTGACACTTACTACCACTCTGAAGCATCAGCAACTTGAACAGCAACGGTCGTGCACAGCCGCACCGCCAACGATGCTGAGGTACGTATGTATACAGCACGCGCAAAGAGAGGTACCACCGGACAGCAGCAATGTAGCGCTGCCTTTGCGCCGTAGCATGGGCTCTGTGCATGGGCTCGTGTTCTTGGGAATGCCGCCACCCTTACGACTTGGCCGACATCGCTGACACTCAACAGTAATGGTCGTGCACAGCTGCACCGCCAACGCCGCTGAGGTACGTACAAATTCAGCACATGGGCATGAGAAATGCACTTCAATAGGCTCTCGTAGAGTGGCAACAGCAATGTAGCATGCTGACCCTGCGCTGTAGCATGTGCTCGTGTTGTTGGACTTGCGTGATTGGCCGAAAGCATTGGCACGCGACCATCTCAGTCGTGCACAGCCGCACTGCTGACGCAGCTGAGGTACTTGCAAATTCAGCACGTGAAAATTCACCTCAAGAGGCTCTCCTTGCATGGCATCAGCAAAGTGGCGTGTTCGCCTTTGCGCGGTGGCATGTCACTCATGAAATGTTGCCGGCTCTGTGACTTGGTAAGAAGTACTGAAAACAGCGGCATGCAAACATCGCCGTATTCAACAGCGTACGCGCGTCTAAGCATGCGTACTGTGAGGTGCACACATACCCATGCTTGCGCACCGCCTGCTTCACACGCGCAGCTTCCCGTGTCTGGGTCGAGGTGCACGCAGTGAACATGTTTCATCACGCTGCGCAGCCCCCATGCATGGCTGCGGCCCCACTAAACCCTAGCTTCGATACGAAAGCGTCTGTGTGTGGGGCGGCGGGTGTACTTGCCCCCGGCGTCAAGGCGACTATAATATGCCCTTTGTGACCTCACGTGACTTCAACTGCTGAGGCATAAATGCTGACGTGGTGCAGATGTGCATGTGCAGAGCCGCCGCCGCCGCGCTGTTGGCAAAGCAGCTAGGGCCTGACCCAACCCTACTTGTGGCACACTCCGAAGAGTGCGCTTGTGTGCGTAGGTGGTTGGAGTTAGGGTTCGGGTTGGGGCGGCAAACGCGGCCGCACCTGCCGTTAGCAAGGTGGCAGGTTAGGGTCAGAGCTAGGGTTAGCTTAGGATTAAGGTTAATGTTAGGGTTAGGGTTAGGGTTGTTAAGCTTGCCTACCTCCCACATGAGCTTCCATGCGGTGCCTTGCCGCTATTGGCAAGGCAGAGCCTGACCGCACCCTGTTACTCGCACACTCTTGCCTGTACAGGTTGCACAAGCACAGGCGTGACGGCCATTGGCACTTAACCCTCTTCTTCGGACACTCAAGGTTTCCACAAACGTTGCGCGCAGGCGGTGCAGGCGCCGTACCTGTCGCCGCCGTTGTCAAGGCGGCTGAGGCCTCAGTCTACTCTGTTGTTGGCATAGAGAAAGGAACATGTCACGTGCAGCCATTGGCAAGGCAGTAAGGGCCTGCCGCAGCGCTATCGCTGGCACACTTACACGTGCGCAGACGGCACACGTGTTCCTCGTTATCACTACTTCAGACGCAATCCTCGCACGAATCATTTGCACACAGTTTGCGCGGGCAGCACACATAGCCATTGCCGCCGCAAGTCCAGGGCGTGCTGTAACCCTGACTCTTCTGATATCTGCTGGCGGCGAGGGCTTGAGCTAACCCGAAGCCTACCTTCGACACCCCCTTCACCTGCGCAGGTGGTGCGGGCGGCGGACATAGTCGTTGCCGCCGTTGGCAAGGCGGAGCTCGTCAAGGGCGACTGGATCAAACCCGGCGCCGTCGTGATTGACGTGGGCATCAACAGCGTAGATGACGCAACCAAGAAAGCGGGGTGAGCAGAGCGAGAAGCAGGGTTGAGCTTGGGTAACAGGTGGTGCTGAGGTTGAGTTTCGAGGCCTGTGGTGATCAAAACCAGCTTTAGATAGGGTTTAAAGTAGGGTTTGAGGTGATTGACGTGGGCATCAACAGCGTAGATGACGCAACCAAGAAAGCGGGGTGAGCATCCGCAACGGAGGGTTAGGGTTGAGGTTGAGCTGGGACGAAAGGGTTGAGCTAGGATAAAAGGTAGTGGTTGGGTAAATTTTTGAGGCTTGCGGTGATCAAGGTCAGCTTCAGATGGGGCTTGAGTTGAGGCTTGAGGTGATTGACGTGGGCATCTACAGCGTGGATGACGCCACCAAGAAAGCAGGGTGAGTATAATGAGGGTTAGAGTTGAGCCTGGATAAATGGTGGTGTTTAGGTGGCGTCTTGAGGCTTGTGGTGATCAACGTCAGCTTTAGAGATAGGGTTTGAGCTAGTGTTTGAGGTGATCGACGTGGGCATCAACCGCCGCGTGGATGACGCCACCAAGAAGGCGGGGTGAGCATCCGCTACTTACTTAGGATTAGGATTGAGCTAGGGTACGGGTAGTGTTAAGACTGGGGTTGGGGCTGTGATGATCCACAATGGCGTCATCAGCATGGATGATGCCACCACGAAGGTAGGGGAAGGAGCAGCTGCCTAGGGCGGGGGTTGCGTGTGATGTCGGGTTCAAGTTGGGGTTCGAGGTGATTGATGTGGGCACCAACAATGGAGTTGATGCGACCAAAGCGGCGGGGTGAGCATCAGCTGCTAGGGTTAGATTTTGGGCTATCAACACGGTTGGGCTTAGGGTCAGGGTTAACCGCGCGGAAGGTTCATGATCATGCCGCGCATGAGGGGTTCAGCTTCCTGTGCAGCATCAGATGATGGTTAGCGGGCCGGATGCTTGCAGAGCTGGTCACGAGCGCCCCAATTCTAACACGCGTACGTGGCAGAAACCACGCGTCGCACCCACGTTTGAACGCTGCGCCGGTGGAAGCTCATCCATATCGCTCAGCGCCTGACGTGCACTGCGTGCCGCTGATGCCATGAATCATGGGTTGCACTGCGCCACAACCCACAATAAATCATAGTGCGCACACTTCTTGAGCCAAATACTCTCAAGGGACTCAGCCCAGAATTTGCCGCCCCGCAACGAAGGTACCGGCTCGCGAGCGCCCCGTTTACTTCACGAGCACATTGCAGAGGCCACGCCCTGCGCCGGTGGAAGCTCCTCCACATTGCTCAGCACACACGCCGCCGCCGCCTCCGCTGCACCGCAGGTACCGACTAGTCGGCGACGTCGACTTTGCGGAGGCTAAGCTAAAGGCGTCCAAAATCACGCCGGTGCCGGGGGGCGTGGGCCCCATGACAATCGCCATGCTGCTGCGCAACACGGTCGCAGGGGCCGCGCGCATGCACGCGGCCGCGGCGGCGGCAGCGGCAGCGGCAGCAGCAGGCGGCGCGAATGGCGCCGCGCCGGCGAAACCCGCCATCGCCGCATGACGATGCGTGCTTGTGTTGTGCGCGGCTGTTGGCCGAGTGTACAGTCGGTGGCAGTTCGCCGTGGGTATAATGTAACACGCACGGCGCGCACGCGCGCTGCGTACAGTCGCTGGCATTGTGTTTGCGGCACTGCGTTGCGCTGTGAGACTTGCCGCATCAGCCGCTGCAGCATCACCCTCATCAAGCCTTTCATTGCTCTGCTGAACACACTTTGAATGCATGTGACAAGCTGCACTGGTGTCGGCTCACAGCAGCACATGAGCGTGATGATTTCTCATTTCTACTGTGGTGCCATTCAAAGCCATGTATATTTGCATAGCACCATGGGGTTGATAGCGGTTGAGGGGGCTGCGAATTGTGTCTCACATGGCAGATTCAGGCGGGGGGGGCAGGTGGATGATGCTGTCGTGAAGGGGGGGGGGGGGGGGGGGTACACACTTGTTTTTCGGTGCTTCATGTGCAATTGCTGACACTTGAGCATTGATCATCTAGGCATTTTCATGCCCAAACCGAAAATAGCTCTTTCTCGACTACTAGTCTGTAGGCTCAGATAAACCTCACCAGGTTTTTCTACATGTGATGGCCTGTGCTGCATCCACGCCCAAGGATGCTTGAAGTACACGTTGTGGTGTACGCTCCATTGAAGGTCAGGCAAGCTAGGGAGCCCTTGCAACAAGAATTACCTGGCCGCTTGTGTGAACGTCCCAGACATGCAGCTGCTAGCTGGTTCCTTACAATTGAAATCAATGTGGCGGGCCTCTCTGTCCCAAGCCAGTTGGGCCCATGATTCACATGACCTATCAGAACAAACAGCAGACCGGACTGAATGCAAAAGTGAGTACTGTGACCAGGCTCTGTTGACTCCCAGCTGAAGACCACTTCGTCGCGGTGCACAAGCTCATGTCTTGTGCAGCTTGCTGAACATGCAGGGCAGTATAAGAAGAAGTGTCACATGCCCATTCCATGTAGAGGTGCACTACTTAGCGACAGCAAGAAGTGTCATTCCATGATGTAGAAGTGCACTGTGGAGATGCAAGTTGAACAAGCGGCGTAGACGGCGCTCCAAGCGAACCACATTGAGGCGCATGGATCCACACACACACACACAGCAGCGCCAACGCACTCTCCGCAAGAACTTCATGTACGGCTGATTGCCGGGCTCATGTATGCTGAATAGAATACTCGAGTGGGCCCTGACAGCCAATATTGCGGTACGTGCAGGCAACAAAACCTCAGGACAGGAATCAACAGCAGACGAGCTTGACATTTGCCGCGCATCACGTGGTGAGCCCGGCTCAAGGTGGTCTACAGCGATGAGGCCAATCAAAGGTGGACTATGGCGGCTGTGTGGCAGATGACAGAACAAGCGCGCCAGCTGCTCCATCAAGCTCCGCAGATGCAGGGTATGCTGCTCAGTAGCCCTGACGTATCCGCCTGCGCGTTGGTTCGTTTTCAGGTGGCGCGCCTCACGCAGTGAGCTTCACCGCCTGTATGGTGCAGTAGTCGTACTCTCCCCAGGCAACGCCAAAGCCGCCATCGTCCCTCGCCTCCTCCCCCGTCAGCTTCCGCGCCTCCTGCTTCGCGTCCGCCCTGCTGCGCCACACGCTCTGGAGGTGCGCGCCCGCCTCCCCCATGTCAGCGCTGAACCTCACCACCGCAAACAGCTCGTCGCCCGCCCGGCCCGCGCGGAGGCAGTCGTTGGCGCGCAGCGCGGCGGCGGCGTCGCGCGGCGCGCCCGCGGCCACGTGCAGCGCGCGCGCGGTGGCGGCGTCGAGCGCGGCGGCGGACGCGACGCTGCCGCGCAGCTCCTCCTCCTCCACCGTCCACAGGACTTCCGAGGGCGGGTCATCGCACTGTCAGTAGCGGTTGTGCGGCGCGGCAGCGTCGGCCGCCGTGGCAGTAGTGTACACTCCCTTCACCTCTCCTTCCGCCTCGGGCTCATCCAGGCCCCGGCAGTGCCAGAATAGGGCGTACACGTGCTCCAGGGATGGCCTGCCCTCCAGCGCTTCGTTCTGTGCCTCCACGCTGTGCCTGTTCCAGGCGATCAGCACCTGCAGGGCCCGGATCGCAAGGCTGCTCGCAGGAGCCGACACAGTTGCCAAGGGCGCGGGATCCGTGCCTCGCTTAATCGATGTCGGCTCCCGTGAGCTCCTCGTGCGGGCTGCTTTGGGCATGGCCGATCGAGCACGCTACTGTGTATGGAGCGTTTAGCGAACTCGCCGCAGAGCAGGTGTTTGCTGGCTGCTTACACCTGGCAGAAATGCCCCCACTACACAGCTGTACCGATGAGCCCAGCGCGACTGCAAGGATGTGCAACCCAAGTGCGGCACCCTTGCTATGTGTGCTAGTGATCCTGGCGCCAAATCCAATTCCTTCGCACTTCCTGAGGTGCTGCTGCTGCTGCTGGAGAACCAATGTGCGCGTGCTCGCAAGCTTTTGCTTTTCGCGCCTTTCGGTGACACGCCAGTTTTGGCGGAAAAATGGCGAAGTTCACACGGAGCTTACGAGGCCAGTGCCCCCTTGCTGCTGCTCTCCAGCAGCAACATCTATCAGGAGCGACAGCAAGCTCGACCAAGTTGGATTCAGTCACTGGCAGGGATCAAAAAGCACACCCGCGGCACAGATCGCAGTTTTTTTTTTGGTGCTCCAGCCAGCTGCAGAGCGCTGGGCTCAAAAAGCGTTAATCTGTCTGGGGCTGCCTTTCTGCCGTAAGCAGCCAGCAGCGTTTTGCTCTCAGCCATGCCCAAAGCAACCCGCAGGGGGGGCTCACGAAGGGAGCCGACATCGGTAAAGCGGGGCGGTGGCAAAGTTCCGGCGCCCCGGGCACCAGCGTCAGCTCGCGAGAGCCTTGCTATCCAAGCCCTGCAGGTGCTGATCGCCTGGAACAGGCACAGCGTGCAGGCACAGAACGAAGCGCTGGAGAGGAGGCAATCCCTGGAGCACGTGTACGCCCTGTTCTGGGAGTACCGGGGCGCCGATGGCGCTGACGCAGAGCTGCGAGGCGTGTACGCCACTGCAAAGGCAGCCAACGACGCTGCGCCGAGGCGCCGCCACATCGCGTACGACGACCCGCCCGGTGATGCCACCTGGTCGGTGATGAAGCAGCGGCTGCATGGCAGCGTCCCGTCCGCTGCCGCCCTCGACGCCGCCACCGCGCGCGCGCTGCACGTGGCTGCGGGCGCGCCGCGCGACGCCGCCGCCGCGCTGCTCGCCAACGGCGCGCTCCGCGCAGGCCGCATGCGCGACCGGCTGTTTGCGGTGATGAGGCACTACGCGGGGTACGGAGAGGAGGGCCAACAGCTGCGCAGCGTGTGGCGCAGCAAGGCGCAGGCGGAGCGGGAGGCGCGGAGGCTGACCGTGAAGGACGACGACGAGAAGGACACGGACGATGGCGACTTTGGCTTTGGCTCGGAAGAGTACGACTACTGGACCGTGCAGGCGGTGAAGCTTGCTGCGTGAGGCGGACCACCTGATCGTGGACCGACCCGCCGGGGGCACACGTCAGGGCTACATACCGAGCATACCCTGCATCAGATTCTGCGGAGCTTTGTGGAGCAGCTGGCGCGCTTGCCCTGTCACCTGACAGACTCTGCCGCCATGGCCCACCTTTGAACTGCCTCATCGCTTTAGATCATGGCGGTGCACCTTGGACCTGCCTCAACACATGCAGACGCACTGCAACCGCGAAAAGTCAAGCTTGTCTGCTGGCGAATCCTGTCCTGCACTTTTGTTGCCTGCTGGTACGCAAAACATCTGGCTGTCAGGGCCCACTTGAGTATTGTTTCAGCATCCATTAGCCCTGGCAATCAGCCGCGCATGACGTTGTTGCGGAGAGTGCTTTGGCGCTGCTGTGCGTGTATGTGGATCCATACGCCTCAACGAGGTTCGCTTGTGGCGCCGTCTACGCCGCTTGTGCAACTTGCATCGCCACAGTGCCACCGAGTGCTCTTCTACATGGAATGACACTACTCGCTGTCGCTCCTGCTAGATGCCGCTGGTGGAGACAGCAATGTGGGCATTAGCGCTGGTTCTGGTGTGAGCTTCGCGCCTTTCCTTTCTGGAAGTGACACGCCACTTTTTGGCGGGAGAGCACCGTGTATCTGGCGCGCTTGAGCGCCTGGCACAGCAAGACAGCGACACGCGCTGACTGCGCTAGACTGACTCAGAGCCCGCTGCCGCTAGGGTCTGCAACGCTACCGGACAGCGCGGTGTGCAAGCCTGAGGGCAGCGAGGCGAGTCGGTACTCAAAGGGCTGCTGCAGCACGTGCCGCTCAGCTGCCCGAGTGCCTCGTTGCGTGGCAGCTGCCTTGCAATCAGGCTCATGTTGCTGAGCAGCAGTGTGATTGCGTGCCGCGATAGGCACTTGCGCGCACCAGACTCATGATTGTGATGTTGCTGCTGCCAGTACATGTGCGCAGCTGCGGCTCAGTCATCGTCGCCGGCCTGCATGACGCGGCAGTTTGCCACAGCACCATCATGACGATGACCTCATCACTGGCAGATGTCAAGACGCAGTAGTGCTCCCATAAAGCTATCTCCATGCTGCCTAGCCCACGTATCATATGAACATGTTCATCGCCGCCGCCGCCGCCGCTGCTGCTGCCGCCGCCGCTGCCGCCGCCGCCGCCGCCGCCGTTGCCGCTGCTGCCGCCGCCGCCGCCATTGCTGCCTCCACCGCCGCCCCATCGCGTTCACATTTGCACCATGCGTGCAGCGCTGTCCTGCCGCCATATGCGCCGCTGCTCTTGAGATGATAAAATCCTGTGGTGGTATACGCTGCCGCAGCGTCCACTAAGATACCAGATAAGTGTCACATCGGATGCCCTGCGCATCACACTCCGTCAGGGCGCAACGGCAGCAGCGCCGGTGCCTTGTCATCTCTTTGCGCCACTGCGACGGTGCAGCGTGTCGTGGTGTCATCCGTGCACGCGCGCCGCCATCTCTTAGGCTATAAGGTACACGCTTAATAAAAGTCCCGAGATGCCATTGGCGGCGGCGGCGTTTGAGTGGTTGTCGTTGAGACACTTTCAAAAGTCACACGACATGCAGATTTCGTAGAGCAGCATAAAGTTAGACCCTCATCTGGGCTTTTTCGCGCCCTGAGCGAGAATTAATAAAAAGTACACGCTTCCTGCCTGCAGCCCGGTCCATCCTACTGCGCTTTTGCGCGCGCACAGCGAAGCCCGGTCACCAGTCATGAAAGCGACTCGGACGGAGCACTGACTGTGTGGCACACTTGTTACCAATGTCATGAATGACCTGCATGCTGAGGAGCTCGCCACAATCACAGCAAGCCGTCAACAGGTCGCCTAAAAGGCAGAGCAAAGCCCAGTATACTAGTATGGGGTAAACAACAATCCCATCTCGCCCCACTAGCATGCTGTACTACGCTACTGCCCCTCCGCAACCAGACCAGTTTTCAAGGTTACTCGTGTCTGATGTATGTATTCATAAATCACGGAAGCCCTGCAACGCCACCAGTTTCCTACCAAGCGTGTCCCTCAAAGGGCATGCAATGAATCGACATCACATTGTCAAGCCATAGACTACGCGAACAGCACATGGCAATGTACCACATGTTAGTTGACACACCCAGGCCTGCAGACTGCATTACGAATTTAAAAAAACAACGCTTTCTGCTCCCTTGGATCATCATACCACCTCAAGCTCCTGTGGGTTCATCGATATGCAAAAACTATGATTGTACTGCACAGACAAGGACGCACGGGCGCAGTGTGTAGGCGGCCAATGGTGCTGTAATGAAATTGACTTCATGCTGCCGAAATAGAGATCAACTGTTGACGCTACGCTTACGCGATGCCTGCGGATATATGCAGCTCAGGCCTGCCGTGAAGGACTGGAGCTTCGGAGGGGCTCGCGAGATCTACCCCAGATGCACGCACACAGTGTCAAGCACACACAGAACCTAGGTCCGACGGAGCGTGGCAGCGCGCGGGTGCGTACACGTGTGAGGAGCGGCGCGTCAGCCACGCGTAAGTTCACCCACGCGCCTGGCAAACTTCAATACTCGTGTGCCAGCGCTCAGACAGCGAGCGCGCCGCGCCCGGCCGTGGCGCGGGGGCGCGGAGCGCTGCTGCGGCCGCCCGTTCAACAGCGGGTGGAGAGGGAAACGAAAAGGCAGCGGGCGACAGCTCTAGCAGCGCCTATAGCTAGCGACAGAGAGGATGGTACAAGAGGCGAAGGACATATGGACGGGCTCCAGTGATGGAAAAGCGTGGGGAGGGAGCGCCTAACGGGGGCGTTGTTCAACTTGAAGTGTGCCGGACGCGTGTCCGCGCCGCCCTCTTGGAACCGCCGCGGCTGCACAGGGCCGCAGCAGCAGCCGGCAGCTGGGGCGCATCGCGCGCGCCGCCCGCCGCTGCGTGCAGGCAGTCCCATCGAATAGGCACAGTCGCCTGTGCCTACCGCCACGACTGTTTGAACGCCGCGGGGAACGGCAGCACGATGCGCCTGCCGCTGCCGCCGTGATCAATGCCGGCGCCGCCGCCGCCGCCGCTTGCCAAGCTGACGCCGCCGTGCTCGGACCACGTCTGATGAGCACCAGGCATCATGAGCTGCGCGTGGCGCATCGTCAGCTGCTGCGGCGGCGGCACCTCATCGCAGCGGTCGCCCCCGCTGGTGCCGCGGACGTTGAGCGTGAGAGAGCGCCGCAGCAGCTGCAGATTGGCAGGCATGCCGACGCTGCCGCTGCTGCCGTACTGCTGCTGCTGCGCGGCATCGAGCTGCGCAAAGAACTCGGTGCGGCTGTCGCCGCCGCCGCCGCCGCTGCCGCTGCCGCCGCCACTGCCCCTGCTGGCCCCAGCGGCGGTGCCGGCGGCCACGTCGCCGCTGCCGATCATGTCCACGCAGTGCACGGAAAAGACGGGCTTGCGCTGCGCAGCGCCACTGCCGGCGCCGCCATCAGCGCCCAGGGCACCATGGTGACCGCCCTGAAAGCCACTGCCGCTGCCACTGCCGCTGCCGTCAAGCATCTCCGAGGCGGAGCGCTTGAAGCGCTGCGCGTGCCGCCGCGGCGACGCCGCCGCGAAGGCGTGCAGTGGCGAGCTGTCGCCGCCGCTGCGGCCGCCGCTGCTGCCGGGCGAGGACGCGCTGGACGAGCTGAGCTCGTACTTGTGCTGCGCGGTCACGCTGCAGCTGAGCGCTGTGATGGAAGGCAAATCGGAGTGGTGCTCGTGCGTGAAGGAGCTGGCGCCATCAGTGGCCCCATACGCAGCATGCGCACGGGCGGCGGCGGCGCGGTAGGCGCTGCGCGAGCGCGGCGGCGGCGCGTCGCGGCCCGCGCCGCTGCCGCCGCTGTCGGAGTCGCCCCCGGAGGCGCTGCCGTCGGTGCAGCAGCTGTGCGAGGGGGCCACGGTGGCGTCGTCGTTGCTGCTGGTGCTGGCGGCGGCGCCGCCGCCGCTGCTGCGCATGACCTCGTGGTGGCGCAAGGACGTGAGGCTGTGTGCGCCGAGCTGCTGCTCGAGCTGCCGGATGCGCTTGTTGCGCTCCTCGAGCTTATTGCCTGCGGCAGCGGCCGGTGGGGTCAGGGCGGGGGGGGGCGGGGAGAGGGGGGGGGGTTCAGAGTGCGGCCAGTTGAGACTCTGTGGTCGCTGGCAGAACGCAACGATGCAGTAGTGTTCACACTGTCACTGATGGCACTGGCATGTGCACTAGTCTAGTAGGCGATTAGTAAGCATCGCACTGGCAGCAGCAGCGGCACTGGAATGATTGTAACACTGGCAGAACAAATAGGCACAACCTCAGGCTGATGCCATGTGTCAACGCAAACAGCGGGCACTCTATGGCATATTGGCCATTACACTTTTAAGCCTTAGGCTTGTATTGCTTCTTGCCGTGCACAGCAGCTGTGACACACCGACACTTCAACTTGTTGCTGAGCCAGCAAGACATTCGGTAGGTGGTGCTGTGCGAGGCGCACTTACGGAGGTTCTCGAGCTCCTTCCTCAACGCCCATGTCCCGTCATCTTCAACCTTAATGCCGGGTGCGGGCGCTGGAGTGTCCAGGTGGTCCACGCAAAATCGAGACAGTGCTCGGCGCCGCCTGCAGTTGTCGGCGTGGCAAAATGGACCTGGCAGCAGCGGCGCAGCCAAGCGGCGTGCAGTAAGTGATCATCATGTCCTTGACTAGCCGGGGCAGCATCATGATGGAACCGGTGGCCAGGCTTTCCGTGAGTTGATTGTTCATGAAGTCGATCAACTGCTTGACTGTGTCAATGAGCACGGCAGCCGCAGTCAATATGCATTGGCATGGGTGGCTTACGTTGATGGCTAGATTCACAGTGAAAGTGACCGCATGTGCATAGACCCCTTCGCTTGCTGTGTACTGATCAATGACAGAAATCCTTTTCTACCCACGAGTGAAACATGATGTGTTCATATGGTGCTTGCTGGCCCAAGGCACAATCTGATTGAATGCACTGCAACAGCTATCACTCTCAGATGCTGCAGTTGTGCTTAGGACACGCCGTGACATCCGTTGCCATCCTGGCAGAGGGCAAGGGTGACGCGATTGCAATAGCACTGCAAAGAACACGCATATGAGACCTCAAAGTCACCTTTGACGTTGACGTGATCAGGCAGCTTGTGCGCCGAGCAAAATCGTGGCTTCTGCCCCTCCTCCGCAAAATTTGGTGTCTTGCCGCAACCCGCAGCCTCGCAGCGCTTGTTTTTGACGTCGGTCATACCACCCAGCTGCAGATTGCGTACATATGAGGGGAAACATGGTGACTGTTAGCACTGCAGCGTCGCCTTCAACCAGCATGAGTGCACGAGAGTTTCAAGTTGGACGTTTGTATTTGTTGCGATTCGAGCAACCTGTTCTCACCTTGTGCGTCGCGCAGAATTTAGGCTTCTCTCCAATGAACCTGTCAGCATACAAACAAGATCGGAGGAACAGCGTCAGAGCGGGCACGCTTGCAGACACAGCTCTCGTGTCTGCAGCCGCGGCGATTCATGACTCACCCAAAAGATGGCTGCTTGTCACATCCATCTGCGTTGCAGCAGCCCGCTAGCACCACTACCATGCCCACCTGACAAACAGAGGACAGGATTGCAATGCGTCAGTAATCATAGGTGGCACGGTCAACAACGGGCTGGCTGCCAGCGAGCTGACGGCGGTTGAGCGCACACAGGCTGTAAGCGCACAACGCCAGCAGCAATGCCCACTGCGCAAGCTTGAGCTTCGCAACCCGTTAACCTTTTTGTGCAGCGTGCAGAAGCGGCTGCGCTTGGACTCAGGATAAGCACATGTAGCCAGCCGATCGCAGTCATCTTCTGCGCATCGGACAGGCATGACTGGGAGACAAACAGCCGGCTTTCGAGCGGGCACGGCGGCGGAGGCGGGGATCGGTAGAGGAGCTGCTGCTGCCGCTCCCTGGTGCTTATTTCCGACTTTCGTGCTTGGTGTTTTGCTCGGGGCGGCAGCAGAGCGGCCCGCTGCGGCGAGAGTTGGCACAGAGAGTTGAAACCGCGACCTTTCACGGCTACTGGCGTAGGAGATGAGAAATTGCTAGGGGTCGATCAAAATTTCCTGCGGTCTGCTGGAGAGAGAGAGCCATGATGACTGGATACTCTAGCACTAGGCACTAGCACACTAGCGATCAGCATCATGATGGCGCCGAATGTGATTCGCTTCCACCGCCCTGCACACGCTCCAGTGCTTTGAGCAAGTGCGTGAGCAGAGAAGGATGCCACACTCGGCATGAGGCGGCGCCGCCTTTAAAAAGTAGACCTACACTTTTTTTTTTTTGCCGTGAACCAACGGGTTCACGCGTGTGCGTAGCGCGGCTACGGTAGCTGCAGCTGGCTGCGATTTTCACACAGGTCGATGATGGGGGCTGCGTGGAAGTCTTCCACGCGTGATTCGGCGGAAAAGCGTAGACCAACTACACACACGTCTCCACATAGCGCGGGTTTACTGCGTTTTGAGAGGAGGATAGCGCTGCCTGACGTGAGTGTGGGGCTGGCGTGGATGCGCAGCAGGTGGACCAGTTGCGTTGAGCAGCCTTAACTTGACTACGGTGAGTGCATGCCCGAACGCAACGCCGCGGCGTTTGTCGCAAGCACGTGATCCCCCCCACGCCTGACGTGATTGCACAACACTACTGTAGTGGATTGGTCCCTCCCTCTCACTGAAGGTAACTCTTCTGCTGCTTTCGAAGGCAGGGTGCTGATGTGGTGCCAAACTACGCACGTATACCGAAAAAGTTGTGAAAAATGATCAGCGCTGCCAGCACCGCACGTCGAACTCGTTGATTGCAACCATCTAGCTCTCATACGATGAAGGGTGAAGACGTGACAGCGCCAGCTGCAGCAGCTGAGTCTGAAATATATGTGAAATATACGTGTACACCTACTAGATTTTTTACAACCAGCGAAGTTCAACTCAAAGTTAGAAAAGCGTTGACTTAGTGTTGCTAGACAGTGCTAGCTGTCACATGGTGGCTGCAATGATCATCGTGTTTACGTAATGATCAACTCCTAAAAGTTACAGTACTATCTCCAATTTGTGTGCCAGGCAAAACCCACGCACAAGCACAGTGACTGCGGTTGACAATTGCTCATGCATTTCTTTTGGATTTACTATCAATATGAGCGGCGCCGGCTCAGTTTTGCTGTCAGAGAGAGGACCGTCAGCTACTACTAGTAGACGGTGGAATCACACGAAGTCCTCTGGTCCAGGAGGCTCAACAGGTAGTACTGATTGTGATACCTAGTGCCTCGGTGAGGGCAGCAATTACTGCAGACGTACGTGCTACGGTCACTGTGACTGGCTTGATGCTGTGCAGTTGCGTGCGCAGTGACTGTGACTGTGCGCTTGGCAAAAGCCTCGGCAGTGCTAGTCACCGGCGGTTTCAAATCGGCAGGTGCGGGCTGTCTGTTGTCAACGAGTAGCATTGCCAAGTGCGTTCAACTTGCAGCACTGCAAGCGAACTACTATACTGTGTCTGACATTTTATAGCGCTTGGATGATGAAGAAAATCTACTCTGGAGCAGCAGCTGCTGCTGCATGATTCTTGCTTGAACTTTGTGAAGCAAAGCACGGCCAACGAACATCACTGTTCACATTGCCAAGCAGCAGCAACTATAGCTGTCAACAAAAAGCTGGCTAGCAATTTTCTTTGGACTAGTTATGTGCTGTTTCAGTTCATGAATGTCCTTGGAGGTCGGCAGCACCTGGTCCAGAAATATTTCCGGCGTGCAACAGACACATGATGAGGCAGGCATAGCAGCCTCCAAGAGCCCACTGGGTCCCTTCTTTTTCAGCAATATCATAATGGTATGGTCACCGTGGTTTTGAGCAGCAAATTGAATGCTGTTGATAGTATAAGACGACACAATGGCGCTACCAAGTCCTGATGACATACCGTAGTGACTGCTCATAGTATACGGGGCTTTTGAAGAGGTGCTTCGTGCGTTCACAATGTGTTGATAACACTGGCAGTCACTGCCCTGCAAGCCCAGGGGCGGCCACCAGCCCCACGGTGCTGCCATTGCGCACTGCAGAGCGCGCATGTTTCACTGACATCATGATACCTCAAACTTGAAGTATGATATTGAATATGCAAAGCACTGCCGGCCACCAGTGTGACATGCTTTTTTAAATCAAAATAAAAACATGCTCCTACTGTAACAGTGTAGGACATGGAAGGCTGCTGCAAGAAGATCATGGTATTCAAGTTCAACAACAAGTTGTGGCCCCCAGACTGAGTGACTGCAGTGCCCGTGTACTGCGATACTTTCTTGTGAAGTAGATGGTGGTCAGAGCTTGCCATCAGATGACGACTACCAGTTGTATTATAACTGTGCATCTTGTGCACGTCACACTGTCATACGCACCAGTAGGGACGCTTCGTGCATGCAGTCAGCGACTGCCGTAGGCCTTCCTAAGGCTTCAAGTTGGAAGCTGAGAAGGTACATCTCCATTTTAATAGACAGCAGTCACACTACTAGTACAGTACTACTTAGTTACTAATCTAAGACTAGTACTAGTAGTCACTGCCGTGACATGCAATCTGTCAAGCAGACACCAGCTAAAAGTGTGCAGTATGTAAACATGCAGCTGAAGCGTGCGCAGTGCGTTCGTGGCGCAAACCTCACCATCATGTCACGAGGGCATCATGATAATGTATTCACTTACTGATCAGCTTTGACACTCAGTCTGGCTGCGTACATTCATTTCATTTATTTTTGAATTCCCGCAGCCTGAGCATTCAATCTGGTGGGTCCATGAGGTTTGGCATGTTATTGAGTTGTTAAGCGCATTGCTAGCTTCATTGTGAAAATACTGAAGCAGCTTGAGAACTCTCCGACCTTAGGCGATCTTTTCCTTCAACTTGGCAATATGTCTCGAATACTTGCATTCTTCATCACCGAGGAGAGAATTTTTTGGAGCAATCCCCGGATACTAAAAGGCACCACAGGACATTAATGCAATGATCGAGTTGAAGATTGCACAATCATTTGACTGAACAGCAACAGTTCGCTTCAGGATGCTGTGCGGACGGTGATGCAACCGTCAAACTTCAAATTGAAGATGATGGTCAATACTGAGCGTGACAGTTGATGTTAAACTTCAACTTGAAGTTGTACTTCAATTACAGTAGCGTCTCGAGTCAAGTTTGTCCAATTTGAAGTTTGAAGATTGCACCATCATCCGCAGAGCGAGCTGAAGCGAACTGTTGATGTTCGGTCAAATGGTTGTGCAATCTTCAACTTGATCATTGCATTAATGTCCTGTGGTGCCTTTTAGTGTCCAGGAATTGCCCCAAATAATTCTCTCCTACCGTCAGAGGTGATCAACAGCGCCGCGTCGGTGCATGGTGCAACCGCAAACCTTCAAGTTAACGGCTAGCACGCGAGCAAGCACTCAGTCTGCCAGGTATACATGACATTTGCAGTTGACTCAGAGGTTGCAGACCACTATAGTACTGCATCAGTACTAACACTACTACTAGTTACTGTAGTAGCTTGAATATTCAGCATTAAATTTTGATGTATGTCATTGTGTTGAATGACGCGATGTCGCATGTCATCGCAAGGGGACTGCGCATGGCAATATATCTGAGCGAGCATGGCATTGCCCTAAGGCTTATAGTGTTTTGTTAGTGGCTCACATTTGCATCATTATGATACTCTGTAGTACTCACGTAGCTCAGTGCATAGTACTGAGCATGGATAAAACAGCTTTCCATCATTTTGATAAAACCTGATGTATACGCAGCAACTTTGCAAGTCGACCAGGTCTGACTTGGAGGTCACCACAGCCTGCCAGTGAATATATTAATACTCTGCAAGTCAGCAGTCCCATATCATATACATGCCACTGTGACAGTCTGTGAGACACATCGTTACACTAAAACATCTGAAGATCAGATGCATCTGTCAGAAGGATCCGCTCCGCTCATCCGCGACCCTGAAACCCAAAGAGCAACCGAGCACTTATGCTATAGTGAAGTCAGTCAAGACACTCAACCTGTTGAAGTTTGACAATGGTAGATTCTTGGCCTCACTTAGACGCACCAGAAGAGCTGTTGGTTGTTGAAGTTGAGACGGGTGGAGCCGTGCTATTGCACGCTGAGCAGTGATATGACAGTTGAAGTTGGCATGAAGTTGAAGTATGAATATCACCGTTGAAGTACAATATCACATCAGGAACAACATCAACTTCAACAAGTGAGTAGTCAGCAGATGCCCCTGACATAGGGCTACAGCATGCCATTACCCAACTTCAACACCTGTTCTGCCCTGGAGACTTTACTATAGCATAAGTGCTCGGTTGCTTTTTGAGTTTCAGGGTCGCGGATGAGCGGAGCGGATCTATCTGATTCTGTAAGAAACGCATCAACAAATAATATAGTGTGCTATCATGATGATAACATTCAATTCCCGATCCCATGACACTAATCAGTTTTGAAGATTGCACAGAAAAAACACCGCAGCAACTTTTAAATTTTACAGCAACTGCAAGTTGCATGCTCTCTACTCAACCTCAGGCTAGTAGTACACTTAGTCTTAGAAAAAGTACAGCGTCCCAAGCTCGTTAACGCCGAAAGGCGTGGCAGCGAATACGGCTGGTTTGGTGGGTGGGCTGGGCTGCAGGGCTTGCAGGAGCTAGCACCAGCGGCCCTCAGGTGATGCCAGCGTGCGTAGCCCCTTCGAGAGAACTTCAAACGTGTGGTGGTGTCTCGGAAGCCCTGGCTGGCGTGCGGAGGAGGGACAGGCAGCGGCTTGGCGTGCTTGGAGAGCAAGCGGAGTCGGCTGCACGCCACGGCACCAACCACAAGTTACTCGCAGCGGTAAATGGCAATATCTTGTCAGGCTTGCAGCCTGCGGTGAGCCGTGACCTCGCTCATCAAGGAGGCGATGCTTTACTTAGTTATATAGCCTTTCTCTCTAGCGTCAGCGCCTGGCGCCCAGTGACTCCCTCTGCTTATCTCTATGATATCGGGGTTCACGTAGATAGCCACAATCTCCAGTTCAGGGCCCATCATGGTGACCTTGGCCTGCATGAAAACTTTGAGATGGAGTCTGCGTGGAGCTGGGTGGCCCTTAGAAGGGTCTGTCTGTGGGGGGAGAGTCTTGCAGCTTTGTTTGATATCCCTGCTAGTGTGTGGGGGACAGTCGCTTGCGGATGCTTTGTTGGGGGTGATATGGGAGGCCCGGTGAACCACCGTCCCGCTCATCAAGGAGGCGATGCTTTGCTTAGTTATATAGCCTTTCTTTCTAGCGTCAGCGCCTGGCGCCCAGTGACTCCCTCTGCTTATCTTTATGATACCGGGGTTCACGTAGATAGCCACAATCTCCAGTTCAGGGCCCATTATGGTGACCTTGGCCTGCATGAAAACTTTGAGATGGAGTCTGCGTGGAGCTGGGTGGCCCTAAGACGGGTCTGTCTGTGGGGGGAGAGTCTTGTAGCTTTGTTTGGTATCCCTGCTAGTATGTGGGGGACAGTCGCTTGCGGGTGCTTTGTTGGGGGTGATGTGGGGGGCGGGGTGTGGCGTGCAAGCTTTGCATGCTACATCCAAGAGTGAGAACAAGGCGACACACCTACAACATGGCATTTCCACAGCCACAAGTGGAATATAATAAAAGTACACTTAGTCTACAATTGTACTCTGTGATTTTACTTTACGGCAAAGAAGCATAACATTGTGACATGTCATTGGCATGTTGGAGTCTTATATTTATTTTTATATGTATTTTTTTTTCAATATAAAAAAATTTAATGTCATGAATGAAAATGCAGCAATCACATGAACCAAATGTTAAAGCAGTAACTTCGTTCAGTACAACTCTTCATGTCACATCAGCAGCCACTGAAGCCATTGCTGGCACCTGGTAGACTAAGTGCTAAGTGCGCGCGATTTTCATTAAAAGTACAATCCTGATCGTATGTGACCATGGTAACCTGCAGCGTTATGTTCATCGAAAAAAAATCAGATGTAAAAAAAAATATATACTTTAAAAGTTCAAGTTGTGAAGTCATTGACACTGTCTTTTAAGGCGATGACAGCCTGAGCTTGTCAATGAGCTGATGATCAGAACATCCGCCTACATTGACATGACGGACCAAACTGTCGAAGTGGCTTGAATGATTGCATTTAGTCGCTGTGGCCGCTGGTGAATGCACATGATGCCTTGAGAAATGTGCAGATGCACTGCGTCGCATTCAATGCCACGACAATTTTTTGCGGAAGTCAAACTATGTTTAACTTCCACTATTATAAACAATAGCATGCTGATACGTGATTTATGCCACAGTCTTACTATTGTACTCCCGAGTATTGAAGTCGAAGACGAAATTAATTCAAGTTTATAGGGGTACCGGTGATTGCCTGTATGACACACACCAAGTCTTCCGGAAAGCCTGCTGGTCCAGTACTGCCACTGTGAGATTTCAGGTATACCATTCTCAGCATCTAGTCTAAGACTTGCGGGCAAATGAGATTTAAAGGTTGGTCATATATACTGGATACATATACTTCAAAGTACTATAAATACTCATTGACATTGACATGTGCCACAATGACTCACGTGATCCTAGATGGCAATACTATGCGGCGGAGCGTAAACAAGGACGAGCACGATCCGGCTTCCGCGGCCGCCTCAGGCTCCAAGTCGATCGCTGTGCATGTCAGTTCAGCGAGTGTGTCAACTTTGAAACCGCGCGCGCATGACTCAGTCGTGCGGCGGCGGTGGCAGCACTGCAGCTGCGGCGTTGGCGGCGCCGCGGCGGCAACTTGAACTGCCACTGGGCGTTTTGCATGCCATAATGATTGAATCGCTTCTTGAACGCCGCCTTCGCGGCGAGCCAGCAGCGCGAGTTCCAAGCCACTGTGCTTGCCACTCTCAAACTGTGGGCCCCGGGACCTTTAGCCCACAATGATCGCCAGTCTGAGACAAACCATCATGAACAGCACGCTGAGCGCGCATCGTCGCTTGCCTATTAGTAACTCAGCAGTTGCGCGTTGCTGCCGCGTTCCGGGCACCGCAGTGTCACTGCCAGCGGCCAACTCAGTCTGCTGAGGCCAACTGCTAGCGCCAGCCATAATCATTATGGCCATTGCACCAGAATGCGGCACCATCAGGCAGCCAGTGAGTTAGTCTGCTCCAGAGGCGTGCAGGAGGGGGAGGCGCAGCCATTCAGCAACTTGAAGGAGGAGTAAGGAGCAAGCTGATCTCACCATGGCATAAACTTTTGAATGCGCGGACGGGAACTTCACCGCGACACTGACCGTCACGGTGCTGGAAGGGCCGCCTTGGTGGGCGCGACGGAAGCCTCAGGCTGAAGCAGGTGTCGCCTCGGAGACAGCATGTGAGTACTGAAAAAGCAACTGCTTCAACTTGAAGGTACTTCTGATCAGCCACTGTCGCATTGGTGCACAGAATGTGTCTGGGTTCGGCTTAAAGTTTGCTCCTGGCAACGACAGCACTATATATTGGCCATCCTCATTGACAATGTCGCGGTTAACTGATTTGACTGAAAGAAAATATTTGAATGGAGTTCGAATTCTGAGCGCCAGTGCTTGGTCCAGGTGCCGGTTGACAACGATTGCGCATTGGCAGATGCTGGTGAAGCGCTCACCAAAAATATATAATAATATAAACAGCGCTCATGAAAAGTATATACATATAGTATTTTACAGCACACTTGCGGGTGTGAATTTCTGTCGACCAAATTGAATGCTGATTCAGAGCCAGCACCATTCATCATTGCCCAACCGCCATTCAATTTGAAAGATGACATCGGTGCGTGGATATAGCCATATGGCATATACGCTCGCTTGATTAGCCTAGGGAGTGCTTTGTAAGCATTGGCATGGTCCTCAATCATGAGCGCTCTCTTGCAAGAGTCAGTTTACAAGAGCCTCCAACTCTTAAATTAATGACAAAAAAACAGATTTTGGCTCACTGATGGCATGTGAATAGTTAGGTGATTCAGACCTCAATTCCAGCAACTATGACACGTGAATGACATCATTGAGGCAAGGTTCAATATTAAATTATAGTTCTATCATAAGTGGCAGCTGCTACTAGTATTATGAATAAATAGTTGGTGAGGGGCAGCCTGCTGTAACAGTTGTATACATGAGCTGCAGGGATGTCTGGACATTGAGCGCTGCTCAAAAGAAGTGTCAATAATTAAATTCAGTGTTACAGTATCAGATTACACGATGGTCCAGCGTTTATTTTCGCCATCATCAGACTGAGTACAGAAAGCTTGACTAGCTAGTTGAACCGTTAATAAATTTGCAACTGACGTCGTGAAGAATTATGAGTTATTGTGAAGCTGCTAGGCTAACTGCCAGTGAGTGGCCATAATCATGATGATTGTGGGCATCTGCCGTGTGACACTGTCAGTTGACAAATTTAAGCAGTGTGCTTTGGGCATTGAGCACTGTGACAATGCTTTTGTTTTGTTTCCCATAATGGTGGCACATTCACAATGGCATTGTTTCGACAGTCGCAACAAGATTTGTAAAGGACCCAATAATACCTTTATCAGCAAAAAAAAATGACACCTGGTCCAGCCAGTCGACTTGTGAAAGTGCTTCAAATACTGCAACGTTACTAGACCCCCGGGCCGCTGAACGTAACAAAGCCGTAAGATTTTACTTGATTGCCGAGTTTCAAATAATATAGAAGTAGAAGTAGAAAATTGTTTTTAGAACCATCAACCAATCAAACTGTAAAATGATTAATTTGCTTGAAAATCAACTTGACAAATTGTTCATATTTTCTATCAACTTTGACATCTTATAAATACTTCGGAAGTATAAATAATTATTAATGTGCGTCAATGGCAAACATCTCTTGAACTTCAAGTGTAACAGTATCTGTTGCAATTTCTCAGCAGCATATCAAGAATATTTCAAACTTCAAGGCCTCCAGAGCCGTCATCGCACAAATCTACAGCATACGAATCATATATGTCTGCAACTGTCGCAGCAATCACCGTTTTAAGATTGGCGTGGGCAACTGGCAATACAAGCCACAATTGATTTGACATCATTATAATGGCTGTGGACAGCGTTGGTGCCAGTGACCCAGATATATTTGGCACACTGACGGTCACAGTCATGTGGCTGTCACAGTACGGTAGCTGTGTCACGTGACGATTTGTGGAACTGGGGGAGAACGACATGACACATTTTGCATGACAGTGTGCTCAGATTACATACATTACGGGCAAGAAAACTTCTTGGGTCATGTATCATAGTGATTTTAAATTATTGTACTTCAACTTCATGTTTCTGTTTTTTTTTCCTTCGAAAGCATACTTTTTTTCTAACACTACACATCTGTAGTGATAGAAATTGAGTCGATTTTTTTGAAGCACAGTGACTGAGGTGCATGATATATGTCTATTAAATTTTCATGATGATTCAGAAGACCAATGACTTTGTAATTGTGAGGGGCCATTCACAGTTGCCTCTACTACTACTGTCAACACCAGGCAGTGCTACATGCACTCTTTGTAACGCCGTGCCGCGCCGGGCCGCCAAGGCACCACCTTCAAAGCAAATTGGAGTAGAAGGAAATGTGATGACTTTTTGTCAAATGAATTGAAAAATGTTTCATATTTCGAGAATCTGGCGCCATTGGCGTTCATCAGCGCTCAGCACCATGATTTGACAAACGTGTGCTGCAGCAGCCAGGCCTCAGGGCCTGGCTTCGCCCCTAGTCTCAGACTGACTGCTGGTGCATCACCCAGGGTTAGGGCTGGGGTTAGGCTAACTCTAACCCTAAGGCAGAGCAGTCAGGTCGGGTTGCAGGCGGCTCCGCGTGGCTGACAGTCGCATTGTTCAAGTGGAGCTCTCGTCGCTGGAGAGCATCGTGCTTCTGTGCTTTGCGTCACCCTGTGGACTACTTCACTGCTACTTCAAATGCCTAGCAGTGCTAAGCCTTTGAGAAGTTACAGCTTCGCACTATAGTTCTGTCCCCATTAGGACACTAATGCGAGTGTTTGGAGCTTGAACTGGTGGCAAATCCCAATATGTTCATTCAAAATTTTTAAACGATTAATATGTAATTTTTTTAGTAAATTGAATGTGTACGTATGGACTTGTATTTATGAAGGCCCAAGGGAGGCCGGGTTGCCTATGCAATCGAAAAGCTTGCGTCAACGCAGCAGCCTAGTCTGCGCTGTGCCCTAGGAGCTTGGATACCGGCGTTGCAACACAGCCCAGCATTCGCGCTCTGCGTGTGTACGCCATGACGCGCTCCGCCAACTCCCGCGCCAGCGATATGCTCAGGTCAATGCGGATCTGACGCTTAGCTAACCCGGCCTTGCGTAACACATCTGCCTTCCCCCCCCCTGAGCACAGTGCTGAGTGCTGAGTGCATTGCCAACTCCTTAACAAAAAGGCTTGTCTGCTTGCCCAGCCGTCCGTACGACTCCGAATGTGTACTACATCAAATTAATGACTGTATAGATGGTTGGGCGCGTATGGACACGATGGTGTGATTGGTCTTGACGGTGTCAGCCGCGTGCATGCATGTAGTCTTAGACTACTATGTAATAGCTCCACTGTACAGGCCATGGCCTGTACACTAGCAGTCCTAAAGGTGTAGAAGTTAGCCGTCACGGTGTATATACATATGCCGTGCGCATGCAGTCTTATGAACTTCAAGTGTTGCTTTCGCAAACCTTATCAATAAATGACTGTGAGCATCAAAATATAGTTATGATGGATTTTTTTTTGTAACAGCGTGGAATGAAACTACTCTTGAGTATGAATTTGGCTGCACTCCGTTGACAACCAATGGTTACCGTAGGTGGCAACTTTATGCAATGCCGTCCTGAGGCTGGTTGGTAGTCTCGTCAGTCTCAACGAGCCCGCCACTGCATCACGCATGCGTATGGCAATTAGTGCAACATATGTCACTTTCATCGTCGCATGCATGCACTCAATGAAATGAATGGATGGCCCAGAGATGTGCAGTGCAACACCATATTCCTGCAGACGGTGCTTTTTCTTGAATTTCAAACTCAAATTGTGGAAAGCGTGCTATTTACAGTCGCTGTGGCGCGCACTCTATGTGCATGCTCTCTGAGCTGTCAGAGTTCAATGGCGTCGGACTCATTGACTAAGACTCAGAGCCTGTCAGACTGAGTCTCTTACAGTATTAAAGTCTCAGATACCGGCTCCGTGGGGCAGACGGAGACCACATCAATGACACCAACTTTGCGCGCAAGTGTTTTGTAAACGCATCGCTTCCTCTCGTGAACCAGCCGCGAGCAGCCTGTCGGTGAGTTGCAAGCCGCCAGGGCACATAGTGGAGGTAGCGCAGACAACTTCAAGTTGAAGGTCAAGCGCGCACTTTTTACGAGCTGGCGGAGCTCGAGCTCTTCTTGCCCCAGAAGCCAAGGCTTTTGCCCAGGGTGTCCCAGCTGAAGTCCCCTCCTTCGCCACCACCGTCGGCAGCGGCGGCGCTGCCGTTGCTGTTGCCATTGCCATTGCCTGACGCTCGCTCGCGCGCCTTCATGAGCCGCTGTACATCCACGCTGCGAATTGATTGCGTGAGTCAACAGTGCCGCGCGCGCCATTCGTGAGCAGTGGACGAGTGATTGTAACAATGGACGCAGTCTCTGTTTGAAGTTTTGACAAAGTGCAGCGCCGCATAGCATGTTCAGACAGATGCTTGCCAGAGGCCACCGACTCAGAGGCTCCAGTGAACCGAGAAGTCGATAGAGATGACTGTGCCAGTGGCGCGCTCTTTGTCAGTGACACTTGCAAGAATGCATCTTTCATTTATGAATGCTGATAATATTATGATATTATGCGCGCACATGACACCTGCCTGCACTTGCTGCTGCTGCTGCGCACCATGATGCATGCGTGCATCACATGTCACAGATTATTCCACCGGTCTGCCTGTCCCCTTGCTGTCATGGCCTGTTAAGCTGCTCTGATGATAACTTCATCTTGATACATGGCATATCTCGCGTACCATTGACACATTGCTGATAGTACGCTGGCTGGCTGTTGTGAGGCGAACTTCAAGCGGCATGCGTATTGCAGAATGTAGTTGACGGACACGTTGTCATGCTGACAGTGCCGTTGCTCTGTGGAGTAGAAGCGCAGCGCATGCTGCAGAGCGCACACGTCACGAACCTGCATCAGCCCTCTGACCTGCGGCTTGTGTCCTACACGTCATCGCAGCGCCTGTGAACAGGTGCCAGCTCGAGGTTGAACATGGCTCTTGCGCATCGTAACAATAAACTCAAAAAGAGAGCCCCATCGCCGATGATCGCACTCGCTGGACCCGTTACGGTAGCACATCCCTCGTGAGGTAGGCAACTAATGACCATAAAATGTACTCAAGGACAAATGCAGCGCGCTGTCATTGTCATGTTCCAGTTGCACAGCGTGATGGCCCATACATACCTGCGTTCTGAGCGTTGTGGCGGCGCGCACGCATCAAGCGACAGTCCCACCAGCGCGTCAATGGCGGCTTCTCGCTGCAGCGAGGTGCATCGCAGCAGCAGCAGCAGCAGCAGTGCTCTGGTCAAGCCTTGTGGTATAGACCGCTGCCAATGCAAGCAGAGCAGAGCGACATGATGAGACTTACCTACGTCGTGACGGTGGCCAAGACTGCTGCGACTGGCGCAGAATGCCACGAACGACACAGATGTACACATTTTGCAGAGTCGTCCTGCATACAAATAAGTCTCACCGCTCTACACTGGCGGGTGCTGTGTTGCGCAGACGCAGACGCGGATGCCATTCACTGACATCAAGCCAAGATGTGCACATGCAAAAAGTCCCTTCGCAAGATGCGGCGCGCGCTGTTGACTGTCTGGCAGGCAATTGATTGCGCCCTGCACAACTTCAGCTTCACAATACAGCGCTGGGACTCTAGCCGCGCGGCGCGTCGCTCCGCACCTTTGCACTGTTCGCACTGACAAAACTCTGCAACCACATTCAATTACTTCAACTTGAAGTGGCCACGCTGGAGAGAACAGCAGCGAGGAGCAATTCCCGCCGCACTTCACGTCACTGCGGCGGCAGGCGCCGTTGCCGGGGCTCGCGCGCTCATAGCAGCGTGTCACTGAAATTGATTCCGTCCCACAACTTTCGCGTTGTCAGTGATGAATACACTGAACACCGCTGCAGCGCAGCTTCACAGGCCATGGGAACTTGCGCGCCGGGCGCACCGCGCGGAAGCCGCCTTGAAGTTCGCTGCACGCGCAAGTGCTACATTAGCAGCATTCGCGCGTATCGCGGCAACGCTGGCAGCACCAGCGCCACGCGCCCTCGTGCGCGCGCTCTGCGAGCGCTGATGCGCCTCTCCGCAGCGTCGCAGCGCGCGTCTGAGCGCCGCCGCGGCGCTGGCTTGCACGCACGTCAGAGCGCGCGGGGTCATACGGGAGATTTCACTGCTGGCGCGGCAGGCGCCGTTTGTACTGTGTGCAGCCGCAACTCGCAGCTATTGCCGATGACTTGCATGCTCCAACCTCGCGCGCGAGTTGGCGACGCCTGCGCTGCGGCGTTCGCGCGGCGCCGCCGCACAGCGACGCGGCTGCAGGCAGCAGCAGCTTGCGCGGCGCAGTTCGCGCCCTGCCAACAGCCACACTCAAGTGAGAAGTAGGTAGTTCTGTTGACGCAGAGTGATGCTCTCTGCTGCAAGGTGTGTGGGGGAGGGGGCGGGGCACTCACTTCTTGCACGGCGGCCGCCGTATTTTCCGTGTGCGCCGCCAGCCGCTCCTGCGTCTCCAGCCAGAGCTTCCGCGCCTGCAGGTACTCCATCTGCGCGCGTGCGCACACGCAAAGCGCAACGCGGTGTCGTCGCCACAACAGCGTCAACAGAGATGACAATACGTATTTGAACACGCAGCGATCGCGTTGATGCAAGCGGGTCATTGTGGTGAAATTGCTCCTGACAGAGTGAGTAATACAAAACGCATGCGAACAGCCAGCGATGACATCGGCGATGTGTGTGGGCATGTGAGCTTCCGCGCCTGGAGGTACTTCAACTTCGCTGCGCACACAAGCGCAGAGGCATCATCGCCGCGAAACGGTCGACAACACTCGGAACAGTCGATGCAAAGTGGCTTCGTGCGTGAGTTTCGATCGTGCGGAATGCGCGCGGCGGCTGAGCGCTGTCGCGCACGCGAGAGCGACGGCGCGCCGGCCGCCTCATTGCAGATCGCGTGCGCACATGAGCCGCGCGCGCGCATGTGAGCAATGCGTGCGCTCTCCGCATGAGCCCCCTACAGCAGTGCAGGTGGTCGCACGCGCGCACGACAACGGCGCACGCCAGCGCGACAAATAGACACACACGCGCACATGCGCGCGCACGCCCGGTGCGCGCGACGCTTTCTGCCCCGCGGCAATCGCTCCATTTCACGCACGTCGTTCTCGCGCGCAGAGAAGGAAGCTGAGCATCCGCTTGGAGGACGCGAGTGCGCTGAGCATCCGCCTGGTGAGAGCGCGCAGCTCTGAGCACTGCTGCGGTATCGCAAGCAACGCTGATACGAAGTGAACGGCGAGCAGAGACGCGCGGAACCTGCAGGCTGCTGCTGCTGCGTGCAGCGCCGCCTGCGCTCTTTCCCTCCCGCAGCGCGATTTCTAAGCACAGAGCACCTTGCGTGCAACGAGCGAGCTTAGCGTTCAAGCACCTGGTATCGCGCGCAGCAGCACTGAACGCTGCTGCGGAAGCGCGCCACAGCGGTTGCAAGAGGCCCCTCGACATACAGCACCCCATGCCAGCAGAGATCAGCGCACATGACGACACGTCCAGTTGCGCGTGCCCAACTGACTTGACGAGCAGGGCCGCCGCTCGACTATGCTCTGTGAGCTGAGCGCTGAGTGACCTGAGTTGCGCGCGCAGCTCTGAGCGCTGCTGCGGAATTGCGCTGTGGTGGCCGCAACAACAATCACAACTTGATTCACGAAAAGTGATGCCTGGATGTGAGGCACCCCGTGCTTGCGAACCACGAGTGAGCTGAGCGCGCTCACGAACATGGAATGCGCGCGCAGCTCTGAGCGCTGCTGCAGTATCGCAGCGTAGTGGCTGCAACAACAATCACAATTTGATGCACAAAAAGCGATCCCTGGATGTGAAGCACCCCGGGCTTGCGAACCACGAGTGAGCTGGGCGCGCTGACGCACCTGAGACGCGCGCGCAGCTGTGGGCGCTGCTGTGGAACTGCGTTGTGGTGGCTGCAATGACGACAACCAGCAGTGATCCCTGGACGTGAAGCACCCTGTCGCAGCGCCGAAGCTCCTGAATGCGCATAGCTCTGAGCGCTGCTGCAGTATTGCAGGGTCCGCCTCGCGCAGACGCCCTCGCGCCAATGAGCCGAGCGCTGACGCACCTGGAACGCGCGCAGCTCCGAGCGCTGCTGCAGTATCGTGGCGTCCGCCTCGCGCAGCCGCCCCTCGACACAAAGCAGACTACCGTACATGGCGACACACAGAGTTGCGCGGGCTCGACTTCACGAGCAGAGCCGCCAGCCACTCAATCATGCTCGCGAAGCGCTGACGCACCTGAAAGGCGCGCAGCTCTGAGCGCTGCTGCAGAATCGCGGCGTCCGCCTCGCGCAGCCGCCCCTGCGCCTCCAGCGCCGCGGCAGGCGGTATGGCAGCAGCGCTCAGCGCGAACGATGCGCCGCGCAAAAAGTTGTCGCCGTACACACACACGAGGTGGTCGCCGCGCTCCAGTTTCCGCCGCGTCATCTGTGGGCGGCGGTTACGCACAGCGGGGCGAAACTGCTTTGAAACCGCCGCGCGGCGTTGAGGTTGTGCTGCTATGGGCTGTGCGGTAGGGGCTTGCCATGGCAAAGGCTCACACACTGGCAGCTTTAGTCAGATAAGAAAGGAAGCTTGTCGCCGTAGACGCACACGAGGTGGTCGCTGCGCTCCAGTTTTTGCCGCGTCATCTGCGGCGGCGGTTACGCGCAGGGCGAAACTGCTTTGAAACCGCCGTGCGGCGTTGGGGGGTTGCGCTGCTGTTGCTGTGGGTTGTGTGGTGGGGGCGAGCCGTGGCACAGAATCACACAGCAGCTTGTGCTTTATTTAGGCAAGAGGAATAAGCTTGAGGGGCGGAAACCCTAGTCCGCAGCACGTCGTAGACAACACGTGTGCTCGTGTTGAGCTTGCGCAACGCCTTTCTCTGCTGGGCGCCTTCACAAACACTCATTACCATACTTAGGATGTTGTTTACGGATGGGACCCAGGGCAGGGCCTCCTCCGGCGCTCCCCCCCGCGCTAACTTCAACAGATCCGCCACGAAACTGGAGCGCAGTCAAGTAGGACCTGTACCCACGCGCCAGCTCACTCACCGTGCAGCGGATCCTCTGCAAGCGTCACTTGCAGAAGTTAGGAGCATCACTCGCAAATGAGCGCACGCACGCCTGCGCTGCACCAAGTGCAACGCATCATGGCAGCGAATCATGGGGGGTCGCATACAACTACAAGGTACACTTGAAGTTGAGAGTGTCACCATGCAACGAGTGCGTGCGTGCAGTAAGCACGCGAACCACAACTCACGCGGAATGTATAGTGGTGGAAAGTGCTGCATTTTGGGGGAGTCACATATAACTTTACCTATCCTCGAAGTTGGAAGCCTCACAGAATGACTAGCACGCGCGCGCACCAACGTTACAACTCACGTGGAATGTATCGAGGCAAATGAAAACGCTGCATCATGGGAGTCATATGCAACTTCAATATATACTTTAAGTTGGAAGCGTCGCATAAAATTGACTAGTACGCAAGCGAATCAACGCTACAACTCACGTGGAATGTATGAGGCAGTTGAAAACGCTGCATCATGGGAGTCATATGCAACTTCAACATATAATTGAAGTTGGAAGCGTCGCATGAAAATGACTAGTACGCGAGCGAACCAACGCTACAGCTCACGTGAAAGGTATCGGGGCGGTCGAAATAGCATCATGGGGGGGTTCATACAACTTCAATTTATACTTGAAGTTGGAAGCGTCACATGCAATGCGTAGTACATGCGCGAACCAATGCTACAACTCACGTGGAATGTATCGGGGCAGTTGAAAAAGCTGCATCACATAAATTTCAACCAATACTCGCGCACGAACCACCGCTACAACTCACGTGAAATGTATCGAGGCGGTTGAAAACTGGCGGCAGCTCTTCCTCGGGGTTCGGCAGCGGCATCCTGTCTGCCAGCGACCCCACCTGCACAGGTCGTGACGCACACTACGGAGGTGAGTAGCTGCATGCGAGTCGCATGTGTGCTCCAAGTCACTTGAGCTTGCGACTCATGCATGTGGCCCAAGCCATTAAACTCGCAAGCGTGATGCAAGTGACTTGAGATTGTGACTCGGCATGTGTGTTCCTGGTCACCTGAGCATGCAACTCGCAAGTGCGTTCTGAGTTTCTTGCGCTGTGCATCGCACACGTGTCTCAAGTCACTTCTGCATGCAGCTCGCAAGCGTGGTCCAGGTCTCTCGAGCTTACGACTCGCGGGTGGACCAAGTCACTTGAGCTCGCGCGTCGCAGGTGCGGTCCACGTTGCTCGAGATTGCAACTCGCGTGTTACGAGATTGCAACTCGTGTGTTGCAAGGCACTTGACTTGACGCGACGGCGCAAGGCGCCTGAGCTGTGCAGACTGCGGCGCGCTTGATGCTGACCATCGCGCGCATTGCCTGCTCAGCTCCGATATCATAGGCCCATGCAAATCATAGCGGATGCGGCCATCTGCATCTCAGAGGGCTGGAGTCATGCGCTGCGCAAGGGACATCAGTCAGGTTGCGGCCCACCAGCGCGCCCTGCACTCTTACGCAAGGGCCGGTGGTCTATCACTTCAGCTCGAAGTAGCGGCGGGGCCCTCACCTCGAAGGGCGTGAAGAAGAGGGTGCAGGTGGTGTACTTGTCCGACCGCGATGACTTGGCGCTCTCCTCCTGTCATGGCGCAGCCGTTCAAAGAGAGAACAGCGGCGCGATGTGAGAACACACCGGCACAGATGCCGCAGCGCAATTGATTAATCGACTACTTCTGAAGCATCAAAACTTCACTTGATAATCAATAGCAGGTCCCATTGCGAGAGACGTTTCCAAGCCGTCAGTGCTCGCTGTACCGGTTGAGGCCAAGCTTCCCGCGTGCCACATCGACACCGCCAGCTGGAAGTTGTGTATCTGCGTCCTCAACCTCGCCTGGCGGCGGCGCGCTGATCAGCATTGTGATATACGTGAAAAACGTGCTAACCCTAACCCTAACCTCAACCTCAACCCTAACCCCTATGTCTAACCCATTCGTGCATGATGTTCAGCGGAGCGCGGCTGCAGCGCCTCACCGCAACAACAACAACCTAGGGTTAGAGTTAGGGTTAGGGTTAGGGTTAGTGGACACGAACGCACAAACACTCGCCGCGCAACGCTGCGCAGAGAACCGGCACTGGCGACAACGGCTGCTATGAAGTGCTGCTGTCACTTCAAGTTGTAGTACTGCTGCTTTGCTGCTGGGCTGGGGGGATTACTTCAACAGTGAACCCATTGTGGTGCGCAAAGGCACTGGCGCGCAATAACATGACGCACACTGAGCCACCCCATGATCTGCTTGCAATTCCTCCGCAGCGGACTGATGCGAATCCCTAACCCCAACTTCCTCTTGTCCCCACAGATCTGCAGCGCATGCAGGTACAAGGATCACGCACTCTGCGAAAAGCAATGATAGGAGAGTCACCTGATACCGCACGCCGTCCCTTGGCCTCAAAGCCCCACCAGCTTGAATGAATGGGAGAGAATCATTTGTGCTCTGTGATACGCAATGATGGGAGGAGAGTCACCTGATACCGCACGCCGCCCTTGGCGTCAAAGACCACGAGCTTGAAGCGGCTCTTGTTGTGCGACGCGCAGCGCAGCGCGAGGCCCATGTCCGCCACTTCCGCGGACACGCGCAAGAAGAAGAACGCGCCCTGCTGCCGGTTCACGTTCCCGCTGCGGGAGAGGGGACAAGAGGGAGATGGGGTGCGTCACTGACGTGTGGATCAGGTGCAGCCGTTTCAAGTTCCCGCTGGGGGGGGGGGGGGGGGGAAGAAGGGGTGTCACCGACGCGTGTACTTCGAAGTATTCACATTGCGCATCTCGGTGCAGAAGCTGTGCCGTCCTCGGGGGAAGGCCAAGGCGCCGTTGGCGCCTGAGCGCGCTCATTCGGCGCCCTTGCTCTGCGCGTACCCATACTTGCAGTTCACACGTGAGCGCATAGCCATACATACCGTGTGTGCCTGTTAGCTCACGCGGCAGCAGGTGTGAAACGGCCCCGCACACAGGCCCGGCTGCACCTTGCGCTTGTCCATACGTAAGGCAGGCACGCGAGCACACATCCTTATTGCTGACGCGCAACTTCAACGGCTTCACTCAATGCGTAACTATACCTACGGTACAGTACCTACATGCACACGAGCGCGAGGAACTGTAGCTCATAAGCGCAGACACAGGTGGACGCCCTATTACTGCATACCAGCCCCCCTCGTAATTGCGCGTATACCCATACCTACGGTATGCACGTGAGCGCGCGTACCTGTAGCTCATGCCCAGCGTGAGCGGCAGCAGGTGGGGGTTGTCCTCGCACAGGCCCACCTTCACCTTATGCAAACCCATACCTACGGTATGCACATGAGCGCGCGTACCTACATACCTGTAGCTCACGCCCAGCTTGAGCGGCAGCAGGTGCGGGTTGTCCTCGCACAGGCCCGGCTCCAGCTGGCAGATCTCCTGCGCCTTGGTTAGCGTCTCCTGGGCAATGTTGGTGGGTATCTGCAAGTATTTTGTTCCACCACCACGCGTGAGAATGGGATGACAATGGGCGTCCACGAAGCTACCACTTTGTGAACATAGTGTGTGCGGCAGCAAGGTCAGCGTCTGCTGAGCGATGTTGGTGGGTATCTGCAGGTATTTTTTGTAGCGCCATCACGCGTGAGAATGGGCGTGCACGAAGCTACAGCTTTGTGAACATGGTCTCATGAGGCAGCCAGGTCAGCATCTACTGAGCAATTTTTGCAGCACCATCACGCGTACAAATGGGCGTGCAAGAAGCTACAACGTTGTCAATATGGTCTCATGAGGCAGCCAGGTCAGCGTCTGCTGAGCAATGCTGGTGGATAATCTGCAGGTTTGTGGCATCGCCACGCATGGGCGCGTGACGCTTCTGCCCTCAATGTGTCAAACGGTCTCAGGCATTGCAAAATATATACTTTGAGTCATTATGCCTGCACGCACTTCAAGTGCATGCATCAAATGTTGGCGCAACGGGTGACGCACCGGAATGCCCATCTTGCCCGCCATGGCTCCAAAGACGCGCCCGAGCTGCCCCATATTTGCCAGATCTGCGGCAGCAGCATGGGTGCGCATGACGCAGACAGCGTGGCCGGTCTGTTGCTGAGTACTTCAACATGCAGCGAGGAGCAACTTCAATGTGCACAAACTTGAAGTTTGCCAGACCAGCGACTGAAGTGCAGGTGCGTTATAGCATGCGTACAGTGTGGAAGGCATGCCAGTATTGGGTCAGAATGAGGATTGACAGAACCGTGCTGTGACAGCAGGCGAGGGCCGTGAATGCACTGTTGCACTCCACGTGTATAGATGGTGCGAGACCAACGACACAAACGTTAGCGGTGTCTGAGCGTGCCAGGCTGTTTTTGGTCCTTCAGGTGCCAAATGAAGTTCATGCGTTGTTGCCACTTCAACTCGTCTGCCACGCGATGCGCAGCATTTGTGCGCTCCGCGCTCATCGCATTGTGGCACATTGGGCCATTCCAAAAACATGCAAGTACACGGTACTTCAACAGGCATGATGGGTGCCTTTTTTTGCACTCCACATAACGTGCAGCTCAGCCCGCTGCAACAGTCATGCCGCGGCACCGCTGGCCGTCTGGCCGATTGCCTATGAGACGTCACACAGCGGCACACAGCGTCACGCAGCGGCGCCAGTTGTTAGCTGGTGGAACTAAAACTGCATGCTGCTTGGCTTGGAGCCCCCTCATGAGCGAGGTGTGGCTAGTTCAATATGAAGTACACCCTCGGGATGGAACGTCGGCTCCCGTTACATATTACCACCATTCCGGCAGACAACAGGCATCCACAGATGCTATATGTGCTGCTGCATGCAACGACCGAAAAGTACTCGCTCAGGGCGGCGTCCTTTCGCACAGCAGACCACCATCTACTTTTGCACCATACAGTGGGTACCCACCGATGCTCTCTAGGCGATACGCCGCGTCCGGAGACGCCAGCGACAGGTCGTAGTGGCGCTGCTTGTTAGGGTCCAGCAGCACAGTCTGGTAAGGTAAGAGGGTAAAGGAGGTTGCGTTTACATACACTCATGACATGAGCGCAACGCTGTGTGGTCTGCAACGGGCACCCACCGATGCTCTCTAGGTGGTTCGCCGCGTCCGGCGACGCCATCGACAGGTCGTAGTGGCGCCGCTTATTAGGGTCCAGCAGCACCGTGTACGCCGTGCTGATCTCCTTGAACACCTCCGCCGCCGCCGCGTCGCCAAGATTGCGGTCCGGGTGGTATCTGAGCGCCAGCTGCGCGGCGGCAACGGGCGGAAGAGCAAGCGGCAGTGCGGGGCATTGTGTGAGGGGCGCGAGCGCAAGCGCAAGTTCAAGTGTGCGCATGACCCGGGGGGGGGGTGACTCTTGCCAAGAGGTGTTGCGACAGGCTCTCTGATGAGATTGCATTGCAAGTGAGGGTTCAGTGCGCGATGCTGCAAGGAGTGCGCAGGCGAAAACTGAGACTGCAAAGCCGGACAGTCTGTGAGGACTGGACTCTGGTGGCACCAGGGTCAAGGACATGCTGCAGCCGGCGCCATCGAGTGGCGAGCAGACCGACTGCTGGAGTGTCGAGGGCTGACTTGCGCGGGGACAACAGCAATGCCAGGTCACGGGATGCATGCACTGGAGGCAGGCTGTGTGCGCAGGCGTGCGCAGGGGCTCTAGGCACGTCAACGACAGGCAGCCGCGTTGTCAGCACGTGCTGCAGGTGTAATGATCAGGTGCTGCGCGATGCCCTGCAGTACCTTCTTGTATGCCTTGGTGATCTCCACTTCTGTTGCAGTCCTCTCCACCTGTGAACACAGTAGAGCAAGCGAGCTTCAGCTGTGGGCACCAAGTCACCGGCGATGGGTGCAGCATGTCAACTGTGTGCTTCTCACAGGCCGCAGCAGCGCAGCTGGACATGAAGAAAAGCAGTAATTTCATTTGAACCAGCTCTTGGGTACTCTCTGCTCACCCCAAGGCGCTCATAGTGGTCCATTGGGGCGATGGCTGCCATTGGCCTCTCTGGTGAGCCTGATGGGGTCGACATGCTGCGCCGGCTGCGCAGGCAGCGGCTGACAGCGCTACAGAGCAGTCACTGGTGACTGCTGTTGTCAGTTTATCGCTGTGCTGCAAGCCAAGAGAGGCCTAGACGCGCTCGTCACAGCTGTCGGATCAACGTGAAGTACAGGTTGAAGTTAGGTTGAAGTCATGAGAAGTTGTGCTCCTTTTGCTCGTTTTTTTCAAAAGCTTCGCTGCTCATACGATGAGCGGCCTGCACATTGGGGAGGAGGAGGATTCGCCGCCCCTCAAGCCCGCGGTGGGGGGGTGGAGCAGCGACGACGATGTGAGTGCCGACGAGGGTAAGCCAGCATGCAAACTAGATCTTCATGAGCCCTCGTCTTGCGTTGTGCAACCGCAGTCCGATTGACTCAAGGCCTATGTTGAATTTAGATAGAACAATCGGATACACGTCGCCCTCTGATGCATGTTGGACCTCCAACTGCAATGTCGCCAAGCGCAGAACTCAGTTCAGCTCTCAGGATCTTCTAGCTCCTGTGCCGACTGGCATCCAGAGGCTCTTCAGTCCCGCCCTGTAGTGCATGCTGATATGCACTGCATTTGATCGGCCAAATTGATGTTCACGGTACGCTGTACACAAGCTGATGCTGTGCTGCTGGAGTCCGCAGCACATCAGGCCGACGGAATTTGCTACATCCCTGCTGGTCTAAAACTGCCAGGTCTTGCCAAGGTCGAGTTATGTTCAAGCACAGAATAAAATGATAGTGACACCTGCAGCTGAAGATGTTGCGAGCCGCAGTGCGCGTGCATATCAATGCGATCATACACCGCGTGTACCACCTGCAGACTGCTGCCGCCACTATTCAGCCGCAGCCAACCTCAGCAGCAGATGAAGAACTCAACACGCCACTTGATCGCACGCGGACGTGACTTCGTAACTGCTGCCGTCAAGGGCGAAAGCTTCACCAGGGATCCCAGGGCTTGGGGACGGCGGCGCACAAGCTGTGCGCGCGCGCGCCGCGCACCAATTATTGAGCGCTGCCACAGCTGCGCATGACATGCCACGCGGCGACACTGCGCCCTCCGCTTTTCTCAGCGCTGTGCCGACAGCACCACTAGACGCGAACTGCAAACATCACCTCACACTGCACCCCAACACCACCTACATAGCCTCACACAGCAGCGCCAACGCATCCCCGCAGGCGGCGACAGCAGCGACGGGGGCGGCGGCGGCGGCGGCGGCGGCGGCGGCTGGGGCTCCGGCATGGCGGCGTACGAGCGCCGCGCCGCGCGCACGACGCGCGCCGCGCTGCTGCGCACGGACGCGCTGCTGGCGTCGCCGCGCGCGCCGCCGCCGCCGCCGCCCCCCCCCGAGCACTGCCGCTACGTGCGCGGCGACCCCTTTGCGGATGAGGAGCTGGACGCGGACCTCTGGCACGCAGCGTTCCCGTTCCTGTGCGTGACGGGGAGGGGGATTGGGGGGTGGAACGAGGGGGGGGCGGCGGCGGTGCGGTGCGCGGAAATGGCGGAAGGGGCGACGGGCGCTGCTGTGGGCGCGGGTGCGGGTGAGGGGCGCTCCCGTAATGAAAAAGGTCGTTGCGACTGTAATTGTGCATGGCGCGGAGGTGTGGACGCAGTGGGGGACGCGCCGCAGCAGTCGGAGATACGCCACACCGCTGTTCGATGTGCAGCACTGGAGGCGCAGTCACTGCCGGCCGCCAACACAATGTTTGACAATCGCGTCAGGGGTCGCCCTGGTGATCTTCGCCGGGCGTGAACCATCCGCCAGTTGCTTACTGATCCAGTCATAGGATAGCGCGGGAGGACCAGGCTGAGCAATAGGGGTAGGGTTGGATTTAGGATCTCCTCATGGGGTCCGTTGGTGGGCCTAGCACCTCACCCCAACCCTAACCTAACGCACACGTCACCCACAGCAACTGCGCCATCCGTCCTACACCCTGGCCTCGCTCAACTTTTGGCCTTTGACAATTAACAAACAAGTCAGTGCTCAGGGAACTGCTCGGCCACAGCTCCACCTCAACTGCACCAATCCGTTCCGCACCGTGGCCTTGTGTCCCTCCTGCAGCAGAAGGGGCGTCATCCCATGCTGAAGTTGAAGTCGAACTGGCGATTGTCGGCACGCAATACGCGCTGGCACAGCCACCGCCGGGTTACCTGGGCGAATCACAGGACGGTGGGGCGGTGGAGGAGGTCCTGGCCAGTGATGGGATACTTGAGGTTAGTCCAAAGAATTGAAGTTGAGGTGCAACCTCTAGTAACACAAAAGGATGTCTGTGCAGTACAAGAGCTCCTGCAGCCGACAGGTGAAGCTCACTTTGGTAAAACATTAAAGGATCTTTGTGCTGTACAAGAGCTCCTGGAGCTGACAGATGAACGTCAACGCTGGTAAAACCTCAGGATGTCTGTGGCGTACAATACTTCTTGGAGCTGACAGTTGAAGTTGAGGTTTGAGGTCAGTCCACAATGTTAAAGTCTGGTTCCAGGCGCCTGGTGTAGCTAGACAATGCAAAAGCTACAATGCGGAGGTGTGGGATGCATGTCCGAAACGTGTTTTTGCGCATGGAAGCCGCACAGTGCAGTGTGCAGCGTCTGGTGTAGCGTGGCGATAGCGCTAGCTTAGGGCTAGGGTTGACCGTAACCCTACGCCTAAGCTAGCGGAAACTGAGGACGCACAGGTGTCGGGAGCCGTCTCTGATGCAAGTGCGGAGCACCGTTTTGAGTAAGGGTCAGGATGAGGATCAGGATTAGGGTTTGGTGCTAACCCTAACCCTCAGTGTATATACATGGCGCAATTGTAGAGTGGGGCAACCGGCAACCGGTTTCATCGTGGTTCGCTCTGCCCGTGCTGCGATGAGGTGGTCAGGCAATTAGGATTATGGTTAGCGGCCGCATGCTGTAGTACGGTGTTGTCGGTCTCTCAACACATTCACCTTGCGCCTTGCACTGCATCGCGCAGTATGTACGGGTATGGGCAGCATTCATCTGCGGGTTATCTGGGGTTAAGGTTAGGGTTAGGGCACTGTAGCGCAGCGCTGCTTCGCGGCCACGCTGGCGCAGCGCAGCAGTCCGCAAACGAGCTGAGCAATGCTGAGCAGTGCGAGCGTGCGTCAGCACACCAACAGAGCGCGCTTTAAAGGGTGTACCCGCAGATGTGTCTGCCCCTTCACAGCACCCTCCGCTGTCCCGCGAACCAAGGCCGCAGCACCTCCTGTGAGTAGGATTGGTATACCTCCTTTTCCCAGCGCAGCGGTCAGCGAATGAACTGAACTGAACAATGCACGCGCGCGTGTCGGCACGCCAACAGCACACATCTGCTACATAGTGCCGGGTGCACTACACAGCCAAGTTCACGGCCGAGTTCAAGTTCAACAAGCGCCCACGCCCGCAACGCGAAGAGCACAGCACTGGCTTTGAATGGGCTGGATGCCTGCTCCTTAGGGCTATGGTAAGGTGTAGGCTTAGGTTACCCCAACGTTGAACGTTTCCCCTACGCCTCAACCTAGGGCGACCGTAACCCTCATTTAACCCTAAACCTACCCCTTTTCAACCTCCTTGACGTGCTACTGCACGTCATGTTTGCAAACAGGAATGGCTGGCCCTAGACCCCCACAGGCAGCGACGCCGGCGACAGCGAAGCTGGCGACCCCAGCATCGCGCCCTAACCCTACCCTAACCGTAAACTGAACCCTGTTAACATTCTTAACGTCCTCATGCGCGTCAATCTCGTGCCCAGGAGTGGCTGGCGCTAGACCTCGACTCAACCCCCCCCGGCAGCGATGCCGGCAGCAGTGAAGCTGACGACCCCAGCGTCGCGCAGGCGCGGCAGCAGGAGCTGAGCGATGCGCTGGCGGAGCACGCGTGGGCGGAGATTGCGCCGTCGCTCGTCGCCGCCGCGCTGCAGCAGCAGCAGCAGCAGCAGCGCTCAGCGTTGCAGCTGCGGGGCTCGCCCATGGACGCGAGCGGCGAGCGCTGACGCGGCTGCGAGTAGGAGCACTGCTGCCAACATCAAATGCAACTTCAACCGTAACGAGTGCAAGATCGAGCGCGCCAGGCGCGGATGGCAGTGGCGGCAGCGCGCGTGTTGGGCACGCGGAGCTGCGGAAAGGGGGAGGGTGTGCGGCGCGCGCGGCGGCGGCGCCAGTTGGCGGCGCGTCCGCCGGCGTGCAGCGAGGCAGGCGCGCAGTGCAGCCGCCGCTGCTGCTGCCGTGCCAAACAGGCTGACGGCCAGTCTGCTCACTGCAGGATGACTCTGACCCCCATGGCGAGGCAGTTGGTGCATGCCGCGCAGCAGCAGCAGCGGCAGCGACGCCAGCGATTGAGCCCACACCACCCCGGCGCGGTTCCTAAGTCGGGCCGGTCGATGGAGTCAACATGCACTCTGTGACTGCCAGCGAGCTGCAGCAGCACGCACATCAGCCACTACATGGCCTTTTATCAGAAGCAAGGCGAGGTGTGACATGAGCACTGCTGCACAGCGCGGACATGAGCAGCGTCGTGCTCACGCACCGCGGCGGCGCCAGTTGGTGGGCACACGCATGCATGTTGCTGCTGCGCACAGAGCGAGCGGAGCGACGCGCCACTTGCACCCGAATTTTACATTCCTAACTGTCTGTTGTAATTGTGTAAACTGTGATGGTGAGGCGGCAGTAGCACAAGGCGCTGCCGAACACCAGCATCACAACACACAGCAACTTGGCGCTGCGCACACAAGCGTGGGCGCGCGCCATGCGCACGTGGTCGCCAATCTCACGTGCAAGCGCGCTGCAAATGCTCGCGGTGAGGGCATGTGCAAAGCGCATACTGCCAAGTACATGCAAAGCGTGAATGGACTTTGTTTCATTGTGTTTCACTTTCTTTGTGAGCCTCATGTTTCCTTCTTCTCCTCCTCTGCCTCCTGCGCTTCCCGCTTGAGCTTCCATTTTGGGTCCTCCTGAAAGGGGGGGCACGACAGTGGATAACAAATTCAACATTGAAGTTATTGCAGAGAAGTGCGAGACACATGTGTTGCAGAGAGGTGCTTAGTGACTCGGTCATTAACATGTACACTTTTTCCGTAATCTTGACGGGGGGGGACTGCATACGCGCATCACGACAGCCTGTGCGCCGCTGAAATTGCGGCTTATGCTTCAACCTTGTGCGGTGATCACCTCCTACTGCTATTGGTGTATACATGTGGCAGCGATCAGCGTCTGCTGCTCACAACAGCCCGTACACCGCTAAAATTGTGGCGTATGCAGCCGCTCACGTTGACCTTGTAGCGGTGATCACCTCCTATTGCTATCGATATACATGTGGCATCGATAAGCGTCTGTTGCAGGTAGCTCTGAGCAGCTCTGAACATGTAGGCATGTCAACTTTAAATGTGTCAGCAGTCACAGTGCAGTGCAGTGCAGCATCTGCGACAAGTTCACCAGCATGCATGCCAAAGAGAAATGCTTCATTTCGATCACTATTGAGCATTGTCAGCGCTACCCTGGACCTCAACGCAACCCTGAAGACGATGTCTAACCCTAACAATCCTAGATGTGCAACCCACCACGCACCTGTATAACGACAAGCGTGAAGTTTTCGTGCTGCGCCACTATCATCTCGTGCTCCTCCGTGCGCAGCCGCAGCGACTCCACTTCATTCTGCGATGCATCGACCAAACGTGCAGGGCAGCATTGTTAGGCATGAATCAGGACCGAAGGTGCGCATGACAAGGGTGTCTGTCCAAAGATGCCGTCATTGCAATCGCCGCTGTGCAGGCTCATTGCAATTGCCGCGTTGCAGGCCATTCAATGAAACAGTCGGTCTGACGTCTGGCGCGGTGCTCCATAAGCATGCGGGTCACTGACCCTAGCCCAAACCCAAACCCTAACCCTAACCCTACATGCATTGGAACTCGCACACCATGACACCGCAGCAGCGCGCCCTGAGGCAGAGGGTGTGCAACGATGCAGCGGTCTCGCTGCGTAGTACTTCTTGGAGTACTTCATAAGTGTGCCACTCACTGACCCTAACCGTAACCCTAACACCAGCCCTAGATGCATTGGAGCTCACGCACCACGACACAGCGGCAGCAGCGCACAGTGTAGAGAAAGGTGTGTGCAACACAGCAGGCGACAACTTGATTCAGCCACTTCTCACAACTGGCGGCTCAGACACCTCGCGGGTGTACTCCAAGAACTTTGTCCCCTTTGCCATGAGGTTTCGCACGAACGCATTGTGATGCGCTGCCGTTTGATACCTCAAGTACATCATCAACATAACTTCATAAGTATGAAGCGATTTGTCAAACAGAAGTGATGAAAGCGCCAGTAATCCAGCCACTGCTCGGAGTCGTATCTCAACCGTGCCACTTTCCCTTGGCAACACGATCCGGAACGAGCGCAGCGCGATACAGCGCTGAGCGCTGCCCGGTGCGTCATCAGGTGATGACTTCAAAATGTTCAAGCAATTTATAAATCGTATTCTCGTCGTACTGTACCGCCGAGTTACACCAGACACCAGACACTAACAAGGTTGTTTCAGCAATCACTCACGTCTGGCGGCTCGAACATCTCCCGCATGTACTTCTTGCCCTTGGCCACAAGATCCAGAACCAGCGCCGCGTGGTGCACCGCTGTCTGGTAGCTCATGCTCTCGTACTTGATCACGATGCCGTCGTTGTTCATTACCACGTACGCAGAGAAGCCAGGGTTCTTCTTGAGCTCCTTTATGACTTCCTCCACCTCATTGGGTTGCTGCGAGCAGGCAGGGGAAGCGGTCACGTCAGTGCAATTTGAGCCTCAACGGCAATGTGGCGTGTCGCCCGCTTGCACTTGCTACTGCGAGTACACATAACGTTCTTCATCTGCAACCCTCTATGACTTCCTCCACCTCATTGGGTTGCTGCACACATTTGAGGGGCAGCAGTCGTGTCACGTCAGTGTGATTGTGCTTCAGCAGCAATGTGGCAACGCCATCCCATTGTGTTCGTTTCTGCGTTATGTTGTTCATCGTCGGCTACTTTGTGAATTCCTGATTGCGCTGTCGCGTACGGCCGGCAGTCACGGGCCGCAGCGTGGCAATGTCATGCGTGACAGTCGGCTTTGAATGCATGTGCCATTGTTGAAGTTGAACTCCTGCATGTTTGTATTCACGTCATTGGGTTGCTGCACGGGGTCAATCGGCAGTGATCATGTCGGTGCGATTGTGCCTCAGCATCGATATGGCGTGTCGCCCCCCTTGCACTCAACACTGCGACCGTGGCGTTGAGTGCATGTGAGAGTGTGATCAGCTTCAAACGCCCATGTGACTTTCTCCACCTCAACGGGTGGCTTATGCATGATCATCTGTCAGGCAGGGGCAGCGGTCGCGTCACGTTGATCATTTCCAAGCCAGCAGAGCGGCGTGTCACTGCGGTACACTCGTTGGCATGAATGCAGGCGACTTTGTACGCCCCATCAAGTCCCTGAAACCGTTTCCAGTGGACACTGTCACATTGTCTCTCACGTCCGTCATTTGGACGTGTGTGCTATGGCAATGGGGCTTTTGTTAGGGCACCTGGAAATGGTGTTGTTGGCGCGCTTCATATTATGACAAGGACGAGCAGCGGCCCTGGGGTTTGCACTGCTGAATGTGGCTGTTACCAGACACCCCACAGTAGATAGGATTACACACACTTGCACATCGTCACAGGTGCAAGTGTGGCTGCAGTCAGCAGACTTATGACAACGCTCTGCGCAGCAGGCCCGCAATACTCTGATGGCACGCCAACGGGTTCACTCTGGTGAGTCACTGCATGACAGTGCTAAGGTTTACGGCATACTTGAGTTTTCACGCAAGTACACTTTGATGGCGTCACAGCCGCTGGCCTAATCTGCGATGCACTTTTCGTACCTCAAGTCCTCTGATGGCAGAGAACAGGCCGATCTGCATCATTACACCGCAGCAGCAGCCTCGTGTATCGAGGAAAACCATCAGATTGTATCGATATGCTTGAGAACGACTTGGCGTCGTCAGGCGGCACAGGACTATGATCCAGTCGTGGGCAATTGCCCTGCTGCACAACAGATGACAAGGATCCATCTGCCTTAGATTTGCGTGGCTATCAGAACAGCCTTGTCAATGGATGTAGGTGTTGAAGTGAGGATGAGGGTCTATGGTTTTCAAGTTGCAGGCAGCTCGTTGCTTTTGTGGTAGAGTCAACGGGATCTTTTTCGGAAATAGCCAGTACACAAAGTTGCTGGCGACTTTCTTGCTGCGGCCAATGTTTGCACCGTGACATTGTTGGCGTTGGTGCATAAAATCATGATAGCGAGCTCTCTGCAATGTCAGTACCGTGGTGTCCTGTTTGCTAAGAGCAACTCACCGCCATCTCACGACGCCGCCAATGTCTTCACAGATCCAGCCTCAACAGCCACCAGCTGCTTAATTCCGCCTGTGCCAGCTTTCTAATGTTTTGCCTACCCTCGCTATGCCTGTGCTATGCTGCTGTGCGTGCCAGTGGTTAGTCAACAAATTTCAGTTTGGTGTCCGTTTCGTCAACAACCGGCACGAAACCGGTTTAACCGGCACCGAACGATCGGTGTGGGTTGATGTTGACAAGAACGTATGCATCGCATCGCATCCTACATACTGTAGTGGTTTGCACACCTGTCGCTACACTGTGCTGGGCGCTGGGGGGGGCGGCACTTCTCAAGCTCAACAGTGCTCAACTGAAGCATGTGTCGCATATTCTGCAGCGTGAGATGCGCTACCATTGTCATGTGACCAAGTGTCGTGGTACCATCGTCTTGTGGTCGTGGGCAGTCCTGCACGATCAAATTATGCATGTCTTTATCGGCGGGCGTCAACGGTCGCGAGCGAGCGCAAGCGAGCGCGCGCCGTGCGCACGCCTTCTACTTCGTGCGAGGCCTAGGGATGGTGTTTAAAGTTCAAGTATGTCTGTCCTCATAAAAAAGTTGAACTTCGAAGCAAAGCACCAGCAGAAGCGAACGAGGCGCAGTGTCGGCGACAGTGGCAGCAGCAGTAACAGCAGCTGCAGCGTGCAGCAGTGGCACGTAATCGGCCGTCGCATCAGAGCAGCAAGGTCGCAAGCGCAGAGGTGCAAAAGAGTGGCAAGTCGTGTCCACCACGATAGAGCAGCGTGAGCAACGGGCTTGCTGTTGACCGTGCTAGGCGGCCTATGCGAGAGAAAACAGCGCAACATGAGCAACTGTCTGCTGCTGACCGTGCTAGGCGGCCTGTGCGAGAACCACCAGAGCAACGTGAGCAACGTCTCGCTGCGCGTCATGCTAGGCAGTCTGATGCTCGTGCGCGAGAGAAACCACAGCAACGTGAGCAGCGACTTGTTGCAGATGGTGCCAGAGTGGCTGCTCATAGAGTAGACAACACTTTTTGGACCAACGCGCAAATCTCACTCGAGGACGCATTCAGTCCTGGTGCCACAGTGATTTATCACGTGCGGACCCTCAAATTGTGCATGTGCAGTTGCTACACGGGCAACCAGCTACAGGACGATCACCGGATGGGCTGCCACTACATGCAGATTTGCTCGAGAGTCCTCATGTTCTAGGGTTGGCAAAGGAGTGATATGACATGACACATGACTATGACCATTTGTATTCCTACGAAGTCAAGTCTTGCCACGTGTGTCATGGAGCTTGGCCACAGGAGACCTATGACGAGTGTCAGCGAGCTATGCACAAGAATGCGAGCATTCATGCTCCTTTCGTTTGTCCTGCAGGTTTCATCTGTAGCGAATGGATAGGTCCATACAAATCCTACCGACAGCGCACATCGAGTGCTGTTATGCCAACAGTCTTCAGCGTTCAGAATCACATGGTCCTTGAAGCAGGTCCCCCTGTACTGTCCGAGCTCACATATTTGGAACAGCTACTACATAGTTTGCATATGCTTACATCAATTCCTGCTTGATTGACCGTAGGTTATAACCTACTGACCTACATGCCCAACACCATCGCTGCATTCACCATAGCTTGCCCTACTTGGATTAAAGTTTCATGGTATGACGCCCGACGTCGTAGATCATTCCCTTGTATTTACAACGGACCAAGCACCAATGAACCAACAGCAACCAAAGCGTGCACAAGGAACAGCAGAGTATCCTGCATACGGCTTCAAGGAAAGAAAATGAGGTGTCATTGCCAAGTGCGCGCTGCAGGACGGCAAGTCCCACGCCGCCGTGTGCACCAAACTACTACCAAACAGGCTGCGCGGCCGCGTCAGTCAAACGCGGTCGCTAAAACTGCTGTGTTGTGATGGATCAACGATCGCCGTGCGCGCTGCTCTGCTGAGCCGCGACGACAGTGGGGTTTTCCCCCTGCGCGCGCGCTCAGACAGGGGCGCGCAGCGCAGTATCGTGTCTTCTCAAAACCCCGCACATGGCGGCGACGCGGCGCGCGCGCGCAGCGGGGCGGTGGCGGCGCAACGGCCGTCGAGCGCTGCTGCACGACAACATATACTTGAAGTATATAGAGAACAAGTGTGCAGCAGCGCTCGAACTGAGCCGTAATGCCGCGCCGTGTGCGCGCGCACGCAAACGCGCACGCCTGTCGGGAAATGTGTTTGCCGCAACGCACCAAAACCGCATGGGCGGATGCTGCTTCGCATCATACTCCTTCCTCCGCACCGTCTCTCGCCCGCATGCGCGCATCCCTCAGCTGTGACGGCAGGAGAAAAATTGGCGCAGGCTGCCTGACAGGGCGGCCGAGATCAAACAAACTACACCAAATACATACCGCTTCAGAACACACACCCAGTACACCCCCCTGCCCCCCCCCCCCCCAATCCCTCTCCCCAACCCCTTCCCCCCCCCCCCCCCCCCAATCCCCCCCGCTAAAGCTCCCGGGCGCTCTCCTGTGATGTTGGTGAAGCCAAAGAAAAGCACGCGCAAAGGGGCCCCTCTTTCCTCTGTGTTTGGCAACGTAAAACCGGCGTGTGATGCACCCACTTCCAGGGCCGACTGCGGCGAAAGGCCGTGCCAGACCCCAATCCTTTGAGGCCGCAGCTAGCGTCATGCTTCAGATGCAACCCCCTCTCCACTGTCCCCTCCACCTCTCCTCCCTGGAACTGTTCCTCAGCAAAACCCTCGTTTCCGCTCCTGCCTGTGCCTCCCCCTAACCTAAGCCTCCACAACAGGGGCCGCCGCCGCCGGCTCCTCCGCGGCGCCGTTCCCAGCGCCGTTCTCGGCGCCGTTCCCCGCGACCTCGGACGTGCCGAGCTGCTCCGCGAGCAGCGCCGCGGGGTAGCCGCGCTTGACGGCCCACAGCAGGATATCGCGGTCGCCGCCGTCGCCCAGGCCGACGTACCACGGGCACGCGCGCGCGCGCGCCCAGACGAGCGCGGCGCGCGTCGCGTCGTCCACCGCGAGGCCCTCCTGCGAGTGCGGGCAGCCGTGCTCCACGGCCCACCTGATTGGTGAAAGGCGGGGGGGGGGGGGTAGCAAGTGAGGTCTTGAGAGTATATTGAGCGAGAGGAAAGGTAGGCAGGCAGGTATGGTGAACGCTCTGCGCAAGAGATGTGCAGTCTAAAGACAGACAGCAGATGTCTTGCATCGACTGTCGGAGACAACCGATTCAACAGTTGCTTGAAGCACGTCTGCTTTTGCTGTCGCGCTGAGCACCCCACGGTGTTTTGACACCAGCAATGCGATTCGCAGTAGTCATTCACTTGTGGGGCTTGTGAGGCGTCACCGTACGTGCTCCACAGTACTCTTACAACAGAACCCGAGTCACTAATTCAGCAACATCGCGCTTGGCGGCGATAATAGCGCTTGGGATTGTACACGCAACATACAAAATCGCAATTGGCGGCGATGCAATCGCAGTACTTGTTCTGCACAAGTAGAGTCACTCACTCGAGGACCTCCGTGTGGCCGTACTTCATGGCAATGTGCATCATAGTATCTGGACTACACAAGCAGAGTCACTCACTCGAGGAACTCCGTAGACCGTACTTTACAGCAATGCGACGTGAGTCATTGCACTCGAACTGCACGAGTAAAGTCACTCACTCGAGGAGCTCCGTGTGGCCGTACTTAGCGGCCTCCTTGGCGGTCTGCTCGGACCACGGGCAGCCGTGGGCGCGAGCAAACTTGAGGACTTCAAGGTGGTCATTGCGCGCCGCCAGAGTGCACGTCCAGTCGTCCCAGGGGCACCCCGCCTCGTGCGCCCACTCGAGGACCTGAGGAGCGGCGACGAGGACGGTGAAGTTGAAGTGAATGAGTGAGTTGAGTTGCAGAGTGAGGCGGGGCGTGGTGCGAGAAAGGGGGAGCAGATGTACCGACTGCTTGGCAAACCTCCAGGCAGCACACGAGATGCCGACAAAACACAGATGCGTCGCGTCAGGTGATTTCCAGCGACTGAACTCCAACGCTGACCCCAGCCTCGAATGTAGTCGTCACCGGCTCTAGAGGGCCCTGCGTACTGATGCCCTACTGGGGGTGTGCATGTAACTTATGATGTAAGTACTCGTGATGAAGCGAGAGCGCCAACCTGCATATGACTATATCACTTACATTGCAGACGCGCTTCTGATGGCATGCAGGCACACATGCCCACGACACAAGTGCCACGCACCGCTCTGCATCAGCCTCTGACGCACTCCTAAGACTCTTGGGAGTGCGTAGCCCAAGAGCGCGCGTGCACACACTCACATGACACATGGTCATCTGCACAAGGCAGCGCTCACCTCCAGCTGGCCCGCGTCGGCGGCGAGCGCGCAGCAGCTCGTGTCCCACGCGCAGCCCGCCTCGCTGGCCCACTGCAGCAGCGCGAGGTGCCCGCCGCGCGCCGCAAACGCCGCCACCTGAGCCGTCCAAGGCGCGCCCTGCTCCCGCGCCCACTGAAGCACGTCAAGGTGGTTGTGCGTCGCCGCCTCCAGGCAGACCTCCTCGTCCCATGCGCAGCCGTGCGCGCGGAGGGCTTGGAGGACGTGCAGGTGCCCCGCGGCGGCGGCGGCGGCGCACACGTCCTCTGAGGCCTCGCAGCCTGTGCGGTGCGGTAGGGAGGGGGAGCAGATGTGAGTGTCGTGGGTTGGTGGGTGAGTGTTCGAGCTCCGAGGTTTGAGGTGGTTTGTGCTGTGGTGAAGATTGCAAGAGGTGCTGCAGAGTGTCCTGGCAGGCAGGACCCATGAGTGTTGACGGCCTGTGCAAACAGATTGCGGCGGGTGCAACGGCCAACGACTAGTGGTGGTGCAACGATTTTGAGCAGGCTGACGATACATCATCAGCCTGCTGGGACCTTAATACGATGTGGGCATCTCTGCAGGCATGCCCTTGACCAGAGCACAGGCGTTCTGGGGCGATTCTGTGCCGCACATGCAACCGCTACACAGCGGTTTCACCAATGGGCTGAATGTGAGCTGCAGAGGCTGCACACCAATCGCTTGAAGCACTGACACATGATGCGTCTGAAATGCACATGGGACTCACCGTTGGCGTAGGCCCACTCCACGACGGCCAGGTGCCCGTGCTGTGCGGCCTGAAACATCGTCTCCTCATCCCAGGCAACGCCCTCCGAGAGCAGGAACCTGAGGGTGTCGAGGCAGCCCATCTTAGCGGCTGCGGCCATGAGGTGCTCATCCCACTCGAGGCCACAGTCGCGGGCCCACAGTAGGCGGGCGATGCTGGTGCACGCGGCCTCCCTCGATGTCAGTGCTGCACCACCATTCTGGCCCTGGTAGAGCGACAGAATCTCCTTGTTGACGGCGGCGAAGACATGGTCGTGGCCTCCCAGGAAGGAGAGGACGAAGCCAGTCAGATCAAAATTGGCCAGCGCCGTGGCGGTGGCGATAGTAGCGACGGAGGCGGTCATGGTCAAGAAGCAAAAAGAGAGCGTGTGTGGCACGGACAGTAGGGCAGCGAGAGCTCAGCGAGCGCCGGGCTGTAGGTAGCGGCGCTGGTGAGAGGGCCAGGTCTCGAGCAGTGAGGCTTGGCGGTTCTCTCTGAGGCTGAGTCTGCTGCCCTGGTTGTCCTGCGTGCCTGGTAGAGTGTGCGTATGCTTCGGGACGGGGTCATCGCATATGCTTTTTGCTGCCACGAAAAGCCACGTGGCTGGATTTGAAAAAACGAGAGCGCGAACAGCGCTCGACCAAAATCACAAAGCTCGGTGGCGCAGTAGGCAGGAGAAAATGGAGAACGTCAAGATCAAGCGCTGCGAGGGGGAGGGGTGCACGAAGCAGCCGAACTACGCATTCCAGGGACAGAAGGCGCGGTTCTGCAAAGGGCACGCGCAGGAGGGCATGGAGAATGTTAATCAAAGGCGCTGCAAGGAGGAGGGGTGCAAGAAGCAGCCGTCCTTTGGTTTCCAGGGACAGAAGGCGCTGTTCTGCAAAGGGCACGCGCAGGAGGGAATGGAGGACGTCAACACAAAGCGCTGCGAGGGGGAGGGGTGCAGGAAGTTGCCGTCCTTCGCTTTCCAGGGACAGAGGGCGCGGTTCTGCAAAGGGCACGCGCAAGAGGGAATGGAGAACGTCAGGACCAAGTGGCGGCGGTGGCGACGGGCTGGGCTGAAGCCGCCGAACTTTGGAGCGGACGAGCAAAGCACTGCGTGACATCATCCATCCCAGCACACACACACACACACACACACACACACACACACACACACACACACACACACACCATCACACCGCTTTGATGGGCGTGCACAACGTGTTGTATGCTGCTCATATACATATACCCACACACGTCTACGAGTCTCCATTCCATAGCGTTACATCCCATCACCACACCCAGCAAGTAGGAGAGTCAAGAACTCCAGTACGCGAGCCCAAGGGCTACCGCTGCCGCCGGTGTGGCCGCCGCTGCTACTGCCGCCGCCGCTGCCGCCGCCGCTGCCGCCGCCTCCACCGCCGCCGCCGCCGCCATTGTGACCGACGCTGCCACCGCCGCCGTCGCCGTTGCCAGCCTCAGATAATTGCAACATGTTTTGCATATTTGTTGGCGAGGGGTCTTCAGGCCGGGAGCCTTTCTGAGACATCCTGCGCGTGTGTGGGTTGTTGGACTGTTCTGTGTGTACCAATGTGCACGTTGTTGAACTTTTCATGTGATCCCTTTCAAAAAGCTGTAGTCCACTTTCTGCATTCAGTATTGATAGCGAACCACAGCACATGCACTCTGTCGGAGTGCACGCTTGCAACATTGCTCCTGACCTACACACGCTATTGCCCACCTTGCAGTGATTTGTATCATCTGATAGACATTGAGATGATGTCCAGTATTTGTTGTCGCATGCCATCATGCATCAGTTGGCACGGTGAAACAGAGTACTGTCATGCTGCTACATACTGGAAACTGTCATGCGTTGCTTTTTCGACAGAGTTGCTTCTTCAAAGCTTCTGTACGCCGCTGCTCGTTTGGATGACACACCCATTTAAAAGTCGCATATGCACGGCTGGCACGGCCTTGCTCAGCTGAATTTCGAAAAGCGCGCGAAAGCGCACGGACGCACCTGGAACCGACGGCTTAAATCGCTGCATATACATCTGCAGCGCCACAGATCTGGTCGGTGCTGCTATGGCGGAGGCCGCAGACGCCGCTGAGACCCTGGAGGTGCTGCACGAGGTCAGCAGCATACTGCACACGGGGTTGGACAAAGAGAGCCTGAGGGTACTGATCGGCCTGTGCGAGAGCGGCGTGAACCCAGAGGCCCTGGCCTTGGTGGTTAAGGAGCTCAGGAGGGAGGCTGCCAAGCTGCGACAAGGCCAACAACAACAGCAACGGTGACACATCATATTCAAGAGCTGTTGCAGCAGCAAAAATTCTGTAGTTACAGCAGAGCCTGCCTGCTGCAATATCTGCCTGTGCTGGCACTGATGTATATACATGTCAATAGCCACGATGCTTTGAAAGAGCCAGTTACGTAGTTCTTTCGTCTTACAATTTGCTGCACAATCTAATTTTTTTCAAGGAGCCCTCGCGTGTGATTGTGCACCCTCCTGTTGCACTATGCTGCCTGCGGTGTTCAGGTGGCTGTGCATGCATGCTTGTTCATCCAAGCACAGGAAGGAAAGCATTACAGGCTGCCGCCAGTTGCGCAACTTGAGAAATTCGCATGCCTTTCATCCGGTTAGGTCTGCTTTTGAGGCCGCAGTCTTGCCATGTCTGAAGCTATGTGTGCAGTGGACTCAGTGTGGATGCTTCGGACAAAAACAAGCAACCGCTCCGCTGCCTTACATGCTGCTGGAATAGTACGATGGTGCTAAAATGTACAATGGTGCAAGAAACCAGCACACTGTGCAGATGGTGTGCCATGAAGTACCCCTTGGGTCACTGAACATCTTTACAAGGCACATGCCAAAAAAAACTGTACGTCAGAGGTTGAAACAGCCAGCACGTTATCATTCTGTAGTTTGAGAGCAGTTCGCTCAAGCTCAGCCTGATTTTAGGACGCGTATGCTGCAGCTGTTCAGGTACAGTTCGAAAGGGGTGTTGATTTTCCATTGTGCAAGTTCTCGATCAAGCGGCAGATGGCATCCCATAGGTCGGCGCAGGTTGTGGACGCCGCAGCAGGCGGCTTGAGAGCTCTTTCGGGATGTGAGCTATCCGAAGCAGCACTTGCTGCGTTACAGCATCAACATCTGTAAGTATGGGCCCAGTTTAAAGTGTGCGTGTGGTTTCTTGCATGACAATCATGACATGCTGAGTTTCCATGACTTCACACGTAAAGTAAATATATACACACCCTTTCCAGAGGTATCATGAGAGCTTCACAATTGAACCCTTCAACAGCAGAACGCGCTAAATATCATTTTTGAACAAGGCTCAACTTCAAGTTCAACTGTGAAGTTCGGTTGCAGTTCTGTGATCACGGTGGTGCACCTGCATGCCATCTGGTCTGGTAGTCATTGTCTGTTGTGTCAATGGCGACTGACGAGAAGATGGTGTTTGTGACCGTGGGCACCACTCTGTTTGATGAGCTTATACGGGCTGCGGACCAGGACGACGTGCTGCAGCGGCTGTGGCAGCTGGGCTATAGGCGCGTGCTCATGCAGACAGGTGGGCTCATCTGGCTATGTGAAACAGCTCAGTCTGCCATGACCTTTTTGAACGATTTTGGTAAGCTGCTGACGTCATTAACATCCATCGATGAGCCCGTCATATGAGCACGTCATATCGCTGGAATGGAACAATGCATCCTCTAGGTGCATTGCACCTTCTTGAGCTTCTACGATCAATAATCAGCTCTGACCATTGACGAGCAGTGAACTGCATTCACGTCAGCCGCAATGTCCATTGTGAAGGGTGGTGTGTATCGCGGCCGCTGTCGCGTCAGTTGGTGATGTATCAAGGCCCCTTGCATAAGATTTTGTGTCAGTCCGGCAATAGTGAAGCGTGCAGAACTCAGCTTGCGTGAGTTGCGCTGTCCGCACACAGATACGGTAGCTCCAGAACAGGTCATCCTGCACGAAGCGCTAGCGTGTTTGTTTAGACATGGTCATTCAGCAAAGGTGCTTGATTGCCGTGTTCAAAGGCAGTGCACTTGAGCAAGCTGCACCACGCTTGCTGCCTTTCAATCGAGTTATTTCATAAATTAACGTCAAGATCAGAGCAACGAAGGCCGGCTTTCATGGATTAACGTCAAGATCAGAGCAACGGAGGCCGGCCTGCAAAGCCGTTTCTTGCATCGCTTTTCAAGTCTGCAGTAGCCAGAGGTTAGATTTTGTCCAATGCCCTTGAATGTGCAGTACATGCAGGTATGATGTACTCGTCACTGCACTGCGCTGCCTTGACTCGACTGGTTGTGGCACCTGTGTAGATCGGACACTGCTGCAGTCACCCTTTTTGCGTGCGATCGAACAATTTCCTGTTCGCACATAGCACACTGCACTCAGCGTATGTGCACAACTTCAGCAGCGGAACGCCCCCCCCCGCGACTGACCTCAACAGTCCCCCCTACCTTGTCAACCGGCTCGAAATGTGCCGCTGCTCACATCCGTCATTGCACATCACTCTTCTCACCATGATGTCCAGGCAAAGGCGCCTATCAACCTGCGGAAGGTGATCGGCGGTGCGGCATGCACGTCTCCTGCTACCGCTTCAAGCCCACGCTGGCGGAAGACATGGCACGAGCGGACCTCATCATCAGCCATGCAGGCGCAGGATCTATCATGGTGAGACTTTGACTGAGCTCGGAATCACTGGTGTGGCTGGTAGGTGCGAGAACTGCTGTGCAGCCGCGATACAGACGGAGTGCGTTTATGGGCAGCTGTTGGTTGGCCGCGGAACCCGTTGGAGCTTTCAATCGCCTGCACGACCATGGTGCTTGCTACAATCGCCCCTGTGGCTCAGTTCAGGTCTCCACTGCGTTAGACTTGGAACACCCCGCACGCTAGACTACCTCCCTCCCGTACGGTACTCGCGGCGGTGATAACATTCGCCGCGCTGACTCACGCGCTACCTCCCCTCCAGTTTCCACTGATGCCATTCCTCGCGCTGAATGCGACCAAAATTCAACGCTCAATCAGACGCTACCTTCCCTTCAGCTCTCACTGATAACATTCGCCGCGCTGAATGCGGCCCGAAATGTAACGCTTCTCTGCCATCGGCGTCGCACGCGCAGGAGGCGCTAACCCTGGCGAAACCGCTCGTCGTCGTCGTCAACGACGCACTCATGGGCAACCACCAGAGCGAGCTCGCGCGCGCCATGGCGGAGCGCTGCCATGCGCTCGCCGCCACGCCCCCGCGCCTCGCGCGCGCGCTGAGCGCCGATGCGCTCGCGGCGCTGCGGCCGTACCCGCCGCCGCCGCGCGCCGATGCCTTTTTGCTCGTGCTGAACGAGGAGGTGGCGAGAGACGGCTAGCCTGGATGATGCATACCATGGTCGAGCATTGCCTCGCCCGCGCACCTCGCGCACGCGCTGAGCGTTGATGCGCTAGCGGCGCTGCGGTCATACACACCGCCGCCGCGCGCCGGCGCCTTCCTGTCCTTGCTGAACGAGGCAGTGGCGAGGGACGGCTAGCCTGGAACATGCCTATCGATGAGCTGTGGGCTGCATACCATGGCTGAGCACTGCTGTGCCCGTGCGTCACGCGCAAGCGCTGCGATGCCCTCTGCGGCCGTACCCGCCGCCGCCGCCGCCGCCGCGCGCCGACGCGGCTTGTGCTGAGCGAAGAGGCGGCTAGTCTACCGCAGCCTTGTCCCGGAAGATACTGATCAGTGGCCATGGGCGGCGGCATACCGTGGCTGAGCGCTGCCACGCGCTTGCTGCGACGACCGCGCGCCAATGCGCCTCTTCCTGCTCGTGGTGAATGAGGAGGCTGCAAGGGACGGCTAGGCAAGACCACGCGTCTGAGTTGAGCGCAAGCGGCACGGACCATAGCGCAGCCAGTCCCCAGCGCTGAGCACCTGGCAGCGGCGGCGCTGCTCTGCGCCTGCGCTGCTCGCTGCGTCGTTGAACGCAGCGACGGTGCAGCCACATCAGCATCAAGTGCAGGGGTAGCATTAGGGTTGGGGTTTGGGTGAAGCTATAGTTATAACCCTTCGCGAGGGTGGATTTGACCCTATAGCATGAGCGCTGACCACCGCGCAGCATTGCTGCTCCAGGACGCCGCATGCGCTGCTGCCGACGGGGACGGAGGGAGGCTGACGCTTTGCTGCTGAGCGCTGATGCGTGCATGGCGGTCGTCGTAGCGCCGCTGCCGCCACGCACTGCAGTCGGCGCCGAGGCAGGCGTGTCGAGAGGCTCCTGATGTGACCGCTCTTTGCGGTGTGTGTTGTCTGTCGCCCTGGCACATGGTGCTGCTGCGGGCAGCATTGGCGGCTGTCACGGCGGTGAACATTGTCTGCAGCGCGGTAAATCATCTGTGGCGTCATTTTGTCGTGTGTAGGCGTACATTTTGCCCAACTCCCCATGCTATGCAGATCCTGATGCCTTGGTCCCCGTGGTGACAAGCATCATCATTCATGGCCTTGGTGCTCAGCACCTTCAGTGTGACCCTGAAGGCCATGAACATTGGGTGCAGCGACAATGCCGAGTTTGCCGTGCCTGGACAATGGCCTTGCACTTGTTCTGGCGGCGCCATTGTAGTTGACTTGCCAAATGGAGAGCACACGCACACGCCACTCACAATGCCATGGTGTGCAGCGCTCACGGACTGTAATGCGCCGTCCCAACTTGAATGACGCGCTCTTGTCAGCATTGATCACAGCATCAGGTGTCTGTGTTCGTGCAAGCTCGCATATATGTTGGGTGTTCTCTAGGGGCTCTTGTAGGTATGTCTTGTGGAGCGTCACTGCAGTGGCAAACACCGCTCGGGTTGACTGCGCTGATGCATTGGTACGAACCCGATTGTGAGCCCTGGAGCACAGTACAGCAGTAGCGGCAGCGCCGTGACTGCATCCACATCTGACAGGTGATCAGTTGCAGAGTGTGGATCTGAACGAAAAGTAACGGCCGGTTTTGCCAGGGTGCGTGCAGAAAACAGGACAATACAACCACAACTTTTGCGTCAGGCACCAGCTTCTTACATCAACAGGAAGCGCGCAGTCACTTTTGCCGACGCTACCCATCGTTGCGACACCGACACCAGCAGTCGGCGCACCACAGCAGAGATTGCTGCGTTAGTTGAACCATCCAGCTATTGCCATTAACAGCAGCTTTTGTGTGAGCAGCAGCAGAAGGATTGGCCTCATGCAGTGGCAACGCTTGTAGCGTTCTGCGTACCAAAAAGCAGAGGTGGTAGTGCCGGGGGGGCCAAGTATCCTCCCGATATACTAGCACGTAGCACAAGCCCTCACACGCTACACACGGAGCAATGGAGCGCATCGTCGGAAGGCTGAACAGCGCCAACAGGACAAGCACCAAGGCAGCAGTCGCGGTCGCATGCGCAGGCGCAGGCGCCGTCCTCTCGCTGATGGGCTACAGGCTCTCAAGAGCCCAGGCCCGGCGCGCCGCAGCAGTCGAAGAGCGCCTCGCCCTGGTGTCCCTCGTGGACACGCTGCGCGCCGAGAACGACATACTGGCGCAGCAGAGGCGCGCGCTGGAGAGGGCCATTGCAGACGCGCGCGCCGCCGCCGCCGCCGCGGAGTTTACGCACGCCGCGGAGAGGGCGGAGCTGCTGAGCAATGCTGCGGCGCTGGAGGCGACGAGGGCAGCGCTCAGGGACACAATCGAGAAGCTGAGCGCTGAGCTGGCGACCATGCAGGGGCGCCAGGCGCAGCTGCTGCAGCAGATCGCGGCGCTGCAGCAGCGGCCCGCCAAGGGTGACGCTGCTGCAGCGGCGGCGGCAGCAGCGGAGGCGGCAGCGGTGGCAGAGGCGGCAGCAGCAGCGGAGGCGGCGGCGGCAGCAGAGGCGGCGGCGGCGGCAGCGGCGCAGCCGGAGCCTCCCATGAGCCCCAACTCGCGGCACAGGCTGTCGCAGCAGCTGATTACGGATGAGCTGGAGATTCTTGCGGCGAATCCAGCGCCGCCGGCTGGGCGCAAGGCGTCGGGCGGCGGTTTCGACCAGCAGCAGCTGGAGCGCCTCAAGGCGAGCACCGCCGCGCAGCGCGAGGCGGCGAGCGTGGCGGGGATGGGGGGGGGCTCGCACAGGGGGTCGAGGGGGGGGTAAGTGTCTCTATGGGGGGGGGGGGGTAAATGGGGTGTAGTATTGCACAAGGCAGTGCCGGTCAACAGCCGGAAGCTGGTGGCGCTTGCTGCGCGGTGTGGGGGGGCGCCAGATGTAGAGGGGCAAATATAATGCACACAGCAGCTGGAGGCCGCAGGGTAGGGGGGCCGGCGGGGGGGAAGGGGGGGGGGGGGGTCATTTCATTGCGCTGTGCTAGAACGGGGCGGGCGACGCGGTGCAGTGACAGGAGGGGAGCAGGGCCCGTCGAGCGCTGCTGATGCCAGCCACGCCGAAGCTGAGGCAGTTGCAGCGCCAAGTGCGGCAGCACAGAACGCAGCGGCGGTGACTGATGTAGTCATGCGGCTAAAACACCCTACTCAGTGCTGCGCTATCCTCAAGGCAGGGCGGGAGAGTGCAATGTGATGCGTCTGCGGCGCGGGTGTCCTTGCCTGTCAGCTGCGGTGGACGATCAAAGCCGCTGCGAGGGTGCCACAGGGGAAGTGGGACGAGGGGCGGCAGCGCGGGTGCTGGCACTGAGGTCAAGTGATATTTCCGCACCTGTCCAGTGACATTTAATGTACATCGACGTAGTATCTCATGTACAGCGACAGCACGGCAGCGAGCGCGCGCTGAGCCGCGCTGCTTTTTCGCTTTTTGAAGCAGCAGCGCTCAGGCACAAGTGCCGCCTCACAGTGCGACACCACAAGGGAGCAACAAGCGGGCAATTGAGTGACTCTGTGCTCAGTGTTTCTTGTGCAGTGCTTGTGCGTGGCTTTGCATGCTGCTTGTACAAGGTGGCGTTTAAATGCTGCGATCACCCGTAGCGGAGGTTGTTGGGACGCATGTGCCAATGCATACGAAGCTTTCTCGCCGAAAGTCTGACATCATAGCGTATAATGATGGGCAGCCCTCACAACAGCCTTGAAACCCTGGCTGGCCTACGCATTTTGAGGCTGTTTCGCAGTACCTTGGCTCTAACTCTGTTGGGTGCGTAGTGCGAATAAGCCCAGATGATCAACATTCTGCTTGCTATAAAAGGGGATCATCAGTTCACGAAGCGACACAATGCTCTACCATGCTACTGTCATCGTCAACAAAGTGAGCGTGCTTGTTGTGCTGACATTGGTGTGCAGTAGCATCAGTTGCTTCGTGCCCTCTCCACGAAGCACTTCATGTTGGTGCGCTGAGCGCTGGTGCACTGTTGTAGATCGGGCTGGTGCCAAGGGGGAAGCCAAGGAACATTCACTTGAAGGTGCTGCAACTGCTTTGCAAGTGCCACTGAGCAGGCAGGACCGGGCTCAGAAGTCATGCCAGGGCAGCTCCAACACCAGCGTCGCGCCACAAGCAGCATTTGTGTGAACAACGCAAGAAAACTGAGCTGCTCCATCAATACAGATCAACACAGAAAGTCGACATTGGCTCGCTTCGCAGCCCCAAAGCCCCCCTATCGAGGGGTCCGCAGGCCCCCCGCAAACCCCCCAAGTGCGCCTACGGAGCCGCAGCAGCGCTCAGAAGACGACAGTGTCGAGCATCGCGCCCAGGCTCTGCACAATGTTGGACGCCATGAGGTCGAGCACGTGCTGCTCCAGGTGGCGCTTGGGGTCCACCTTGCCGACGTGCATAATGGCCAGCTCCTCCGGGGTCTTGCCCTGCGTAAGGGTTAGGGTTAGGGTGACGATTAGGGTTAGGTTGAATGGGGCGGTGCATGAGGGGAAGACGCGCTTAGGGCGTTGAGGTGACGATTTGCGTTGGGCGATTCAGCGCGGATAACCAGCGCGCAGTATGACTAAAAGCAGGTGCTGAGCGGAGGGACTGCGTCAACGGGGCAGGGCACAGATTCGACTGCGGATGGCTGTAGTGCCGTGGTGAGCTCAGCACCGGCTGCTACGTGTTGAACTTCGCTCAGAGCTGCATCAGTTGTTGCTGTGAGCTTCTAGTTGGGAGTAGGGTCGGGGCCTACTAACAATGCATGAGTCAGCTGTGCTCACTTGGTGTTCAGAGTAGATCTGAGGTTCCGTCGAAAAACTGCGTTTGGCAGCTGTGAGGGGGGGAGCAGCGGCGCGGCGCTGAGCGCTGATGCTGAGCATCACCATCGTCATCAGCGCGCACAGCGCTGCGAGGCGCTGCTCTCGCGCACGCTGTCGGCGACGCTGTGTCGCCATGCCATGCTGGTGCACTTCAAAGGTGTCGTCTCGCAACATCACTCGGAGGCAATGCGTGGAAGGAAGAGGGGGCTTGGGATTTCAACTAGGCTTTGCGTCAAGGGCTTTGAGCTGTAAGCCGTGCACTCGCTGGAAAGCAAGCGACCAGAGCAATGTGTACTCTATGTCAAAAGTTCGACAGCTGGAACTCGAATGCAGGACTACTGCAGGTTTGAAGTGCGCAACACACTGCCTCATCATTGCCGGCTGCACCTTGGAACTGCGGATCTTCAAGTAGGCTGGCTCACACAGGAGAGGGGGGGGGGCATGACGCTTGCCAGATATGGGGGGGGGAGGGGAGTAAAACAGGCAGAGAAAGGGGGAGGGAAAGGGGGGGAGGGGGGTGTATCCTAGCTAAACGCGTGAGAAGGAATCGTACTGTCGATAATTATTACATGTGGAGCAAGGGATTGCGACGGCTGGTAGTAAGTTTAGTTTGTAATAAGGGTTGAAGTTGCATACTTGAAGTTACATACCTCTTCTTCCTCCACGCGCACGTTGTACTCCTTTGACAGGCGCAGCATGTCCTGCGGAGGCGCAGAGGAATGGTAGGTATGAGGCACACGGTACTAGGGCACTTAGAGCGGCCAAGCATGCTGTATGAATGGAAACGAATCAAAATGTCGTCAAGCTTCAGGTGACGCGGTGTGGTTAGCCGTCAAATTGAATGCCTTCCACCAATAACTGTGGGCGCCGCTGCTGCGGCAATTGGCCATGAGCCAAACAATGCCACCATATCCACAGTAGGTGCATGCGCCTCCTTCTCCCGTAAACACGCAAGGTGGTTGCACCTGCGAGCTTGCCTGTTCCAAATAGAATCGACCTGTCAGCATGCAACTGCTAGCCTGTGCAAACGCCCCGCTTCGGTGGTAGTGCCTCTGTTTGCTGTGGTGATCACTTGCACCACCACCATCTGCCGTTCCAGTAGAGCGTCCCAGAGCACAACTTCAAATTGAGCATGCACACAGACGTGCGCGCACGCCCGCGGCATGCCCAACACTTCACAGGCAGTTGACGTGCCAACTTCAGCTGTCTTTACTCGTTGATCGGCCTGGTGAATCTAAAGTACACACATGCATGCGAACGGGCGCATCGTGCTCGCGGCATGCAAGAACTTCATGCAGGTGACATGCCAACTTCAACCGCTTCCCGTTGCCGGCGCCTGGCGACCCCTGACCGCACGAATACACACATGTACCACACACCCAAGCAGCACGAGCTCGCATGCCATGCCATGCACAAACTGCATGTAGACGTAGGATCCGTGAACGCACGAATGAATGCATGTGCCGCACACTGGCGTCACACATGACGCAAGCACAACTTCATGTAGATGACGTGCCAACCTCAATGGTCTTCTCGTTGGCGGTCTGGTGGTCCTCGAACCGCTTGAGCACGAGCCCGTCGGTCCACTGCTTGCGGTGCAGGTTCATCAGCATCTGCTCCTCCAGTTCGTTCTTGCGGTAGTCGATGACGATGCTGTGCGGCACAGAGAAAAGGGCATTCAAGGTGCATGGTGACGTCATGATATTGCTTGAAGTTTCAGTGACACTGTGTCACACTCGAAGTATGTTGCAAACACAAGAGCATCTGCTCCTCCGACTTGTTCTTGCAGTAGTCGATGACGATGCTGCGTGGCACGGAGAAGGGCATTTGGGCCGCATGCTGACGTCATGATTGCTTCAATGTAGCACACTTTAAGTATGTTGCAAACACGTGACCATCTGCTCTCCAGATCGTTCTTGCGGTGATTGATGACGATACTGCGCGGCACACAGGAGGGAATTCGGCGAGCGTGTTGACTTCTTGAAGTGTCACACACTGGAAGGTTTCACATTTTGAAGCGTCACACTTGTCAAACCTGAAGCATGTTCTATTGAGCATCTGCTCCTCTAATCTGTACTCTCACAACGGCTGCGGCAATAGGCCACGTGTTGAGGTCAGGGTTGCGCATCAGGATGAGTTCAGGGGCTTCGGTTCACTCCATGTTGCAGAATTACGTTATTGCTTCAAACCTGCAGACAAACTCTCACAAGCACTGATGCAATGCTTCAATCGGCAGACTGAACGGCGTTTGGGTAGCCGCTTCACCCTTGCACAGGTCGTGTGCACCGCACAGCAGGAAGCACACAGCTGAATGGCAGCATGTACCTGTACAGATGCCCGCCCAGGCTCTGCCTTCCTGCTCAGCCATGGCACATGCCTGCATAACTACCTTCAGGCCTTGCTCTGATGCTCATGTACTGAGGGCTCGTTGCCCTAACCCTAACCCTAACCCTAAGTACTAATGCCTGCCCAAGCTGTGCCTTCCTCAGCAGCGGTAGCGCTGCTGAGCCATGACACATACCTGCAGTTCTGCGATTGATTTGATGCCTTTGTATCAAGAGCTCATTAAACAGAAGCGCGGTAATGCCTGTTCAGGCTGACAACTGTGCCTGAACGCAAGACGTCATGAAAGCAGTTAAGATTGTACCGTGAAGCAGCGGCTGCCTGCAGTGATGCCTGTTAAACCAAGCAGATGCTTAAGCATCGAAAACCATGTTGGAGGGTTGTTGAAATCCGAGGATCACAACCCATAATGAGCGCTTGTTAAGCAGCGCCACGCACCTGTAGTAATGCCTGTTGAGGCCATGGATCAATGCCTGTATAGAGGGCTTGTTGAGGTGGCCCACGTTGCTGGTCGTTTGCCGCGGCTCCTGGCCGAGCATCATCGACTGAGGGTTGATCAACCGGAAGCAGTCTATTACCACCTGCGCGAGTTGAGGAGGGGCGTAGACGGACACAGCTGAGAACAGGCCCGATGGCATGATTGACACGTTGTTGACAACCCAACACTTTAAAGAGGACGAACGATGCAAATGACGAGATGCAGCTTTGAGGTCGGATCTGCTGGTATCATTGCTTAGCTTGACCCAGAGGTCATGATAGCGTGACAGCCAGCGATGCGTGGAAGCCGCCTACTACTGCCTGCGCACCGCGAGTTGAGAGGACGCAGAGAAACCGCTGCGATCAACGCACCAGGTCACTTCAAGGATCATTTGCTGCATTGCCAACTTGAGTCGATTGCTTATGAAAACCGGCGGCAGTCACCGCCACCTGCAGCAGCACAAATCGAGGGGATGCGTGACAGCGGCAGAGACGCGGCTGCAATCAGGCCTGCTGGCATTGTTTCACTATCAGCTCAACCATGATATGGAGAATCCCCATGCCCTCCGCACCCCCTCAAAGTGCTCGCGTGTGATGACAAAAGGTTTGAAGCGGCGTTGTGGTTCCTCGTCTTGATGCAATCAGGGCTCAAGTTGTGTCGTGAGCGTGGCCTCACGTTCCAGACGCTCAACGGTGCTGGCGACATCCTGCGCATCAATTGCTGATCCATGCTGCAGCTGTCTGCAAGTGCAACATGCTGACAGTACCGAGTCGGTCGTTTCACGTGTGTACATGACTGAGAGGCCGTGTGTGCCTGCCGCAGGCAAATGCTCCGCCAAGCTGAAACGCCACGCCATGACACGAGCTGCACGTGCTGAGCAACGCCGGCAGGGGCGCCACCGCCGCTCAGTACATACTTCAACACCTCTATGCGTAGATGGAGTTGCGCATAATCTACATGCATGTACACATTTGGGTAGCACGAAGTGAGATGAGCATCACCTTCCCCTTGACCGACTGTATGGGGTCCACCACGACCGCCACGGCGCGCGTGTTGAGGGCCTCGAACGACTGCGCAGGCAGGAGCAGCAGCAGCAGCAGCAGCAGCAGCAGCAGCAGCAGCAGCGGCGACAGCGGCAGCGGGATCGATCAGCAGTCATCAGATGCAGAGCTCGTGCTCGACCGTTATAGACAGCAGCGCTCAGCTGAAAACGACATATAGCATCATCACTTGAGGTTGGAAGTACAATGTTGAAGTGACTCACACGCAGAACCAGCGCGATGGTCGCGCTCAGCCTGAGAGCCGGTGACTGCTGAGCAGCAGCAATGAGCACTGCCATACCTGCCACTTCAGCTTTGAAGTGCTTCGCATCAGAGCCAGAAAATCAAGTTGCGCTCAGCCTGGAAACAATGCAAATGAGTGCTGGCACGATCATAGATTGGCGGTGGCACGCGGCAGCGCAGCAGCAGCGCCTGAAAAATTTACGTGCTTCGCCTGCGTCATCACTCGCACTTTGCAGTACAATGTCGAAGTGAGTCGCATCGGAGTCAGAATCGGGGTCACAGTGATTAGGGTAGGGTTGGATTGTAGGGTTAGCGCACCTGCTGAGTGTTGATGTCCACGCCCGAGAGCCAGCGCTCCCTTGAGTCAGAGTCAGAGTCACAATATTAGGGTTGACCTGGTTTCTACTTAGGGTTAGGGACACACCTGCTGAGTGTTAATGTCCACGCCCGAGAGCCAGCAGCCGAACCCGGGGTGAGAGTGATACCAGCCTACCACCATCTCCGGCCTGCGGCGCAGGCAGGGCAAGCACAGAACGCTTTAAGCGTGCAAATCTGTGATCGTGACTCATGACTCCACAATGAGTTGACCAGAACTGCGAGTCGAAGTTCACTTAAAAATATGATGATCATATCAATTCTAAAAACCTGATGACCAAACTCCGAGTCTCAGTTATATTTCTAGATATTTGTACGTCATAACATTGACACGCGATGATCATGATGTTACTATTAGCTAGTAAGTAGTACATTCAGCGGAGTTCGACTTTACGTACACAGTGCGGCAGCCGTTTTGGTCGCATAATAAATAAAGTCTGATCAGCCACAGTGACTGTGACAGTCATGCCGTGCGATACCATGACGACTGCCGCAACGCGCATGCCATTGGAGTGAACTTCATGTGTGTAGCGCTCAGCCGCTCGTGAGACGTGTGTCACAACGTTGAACTTTGTTTGAAAAGTCAATTTGCCATACAGACTGAGTCTGTGGCATCGGGAACTCAGAGGATCCTTTTGACCTAAACGCAACCAGAAGGCAAGCACATTGAATTATTTTAATACCAATGGTTAGGACGCTGATATGCCCCTAACACCTTGTGACAGGCAATGTAGCATTATACAACCTTTTAAAAATGATAGTACTTGGCAAGTTAAAGTATTCAAAGCTTTCGCCCTGGTGACTTAAAGGTCACTTCAGACAATGCCCTTCAGGGCTCATTCGCAAGCTGAGTCATGTCACGAAAAAAGTGACGTTTTCTTGTGCATCAGCTGAGGGCTGGGGCTCGCCGTCGCGTCTGCCTGAGCATCACCACCATGTGCAACAGCCACCAATCTCTGGCTGACAGCAGCGCTCAGGTGCGAGTCGAACGCTGAGACTCAGACTCACCGCCCCGTCGGCTTGAGCATCACCACTACTGATTCACGAGCATGCGCTACGGCCCGTTCGCTTGAGCATCACCACACTGAATCACGAGCATGTGCAGCGGCCACCAATCCTGCATGGCATCGGTGCTCAGACGCGCATTGAGACTCAGACTCACAGACCCGTCTGCTTGAGCATCTCCAGCATGCGCATCTGAACACGGGGTCCATTGCCAATCATGCCTGACAACAGCGCTCAGACACAAGTCCAGCAGTGAGACTCAGACTCAGACTCACCGACCCGTCTGCTTGAGCATCTCCAGCATGCGCGTCTGAAACACGGGATCCACCGCCTCCACGGACACGCCCGTGCCGGACTGCGGCATCGCGAAGACGTCCACGCAGTTGATGGTGTAGTCATCCACAAACTGGCCCAGCATGAGGCCCATGACCTCCATGGGGACACCGGCGCGCCCTGAAATGAACAAGGCATGCGAATACATTGAAACGCATCAACATGTGCATACATGACCGCGTTTTGGTGATTAAGATAGTATATACTGGCGCCTGCAGTTGATGTCGTAGTTGCCGACAAACTGGCCCAGCATGAGGCCCATGACCACTATAGGCACGCCGGCGCGCCCTGAAACAAAGAAGACGTGTGTATACATTGAGACTGTGATGAGCAAAGCGCATGAACATGTGCATACATGAGTGCGTTTTGGTGATTGAAGTAGTATATAATGGCGCCTGCACAAGTTGGTGTAGTTGTCGACAAATTGGCCCAGCATGATGCCCATAACCTCCATCGGGACGCCGGCGCGCCCTGTGGAGAATAATGATGATCGTGCGCATACATGAGGATGCTGAAGGCGAATACATGTATACTATATAAATGTTTGTATACATGAGTGTGTTTCGATAGGTTAACTGGTCCTTCCAAGCATGTACTTGTGAGAGAGGGACAACGGCGCATGATGAGCATTGACAGTACGTGCATCACAGTCCACTGCGCCTGCATGAGTTGGTGTACTCTGGTATAGGTGTGCATACATGAGTGTGTTTTGATAGGTAATCTGGCATGGGTACACTTGCGCCTGCACGACTTAGCGTCATGTACACATTGCCATGGCATGAGGCCCATGGCCTCCATGGGCACGGCGGCATGCCCTCCAAAGAGGAAGCCGTGTGGAAGCGTTCAATTTGTGAAAGGCAAATCAGTGAGCACGCACGCATGTGAGCGTTTCGGGAGATGAGCTAGTGTTACATTGCGCCTGCATGAGTCGATGCCATAGTCGTCATACACGAAGGGCCCCAGTATGGGGCTCATCCATGCCCACGCAAGCGCGCCCTGTGAGAGGGTTACCACGCGCATACACAGACTGCTAAGGGCGCATCAGTATCAGCCGCTGCATGAACTGGTCCACAGAATGCCCCAGCATAAACGCTCGTGACCGCCCGCACCAGCTGCGTATCACGTGCATACATGAGGACCAAGATGGTACTAGAAGCGGGAGTAGGACCAGTGATGACTTGTACTGACTGACGCAGTCAAGACCCAGCCTGAGGGCCCTGACATCCATGATCGTGCGCCGGAGCAAATAACAAACAAACGCGCATACACGTTCTATACTCTTTCTATGGATTGACAGAGGTATGCACCACCATACCCTGACTTGAGGAGGAGTCAGGCCTTCACTTGTGGCGCAAAGCCTTCACGACATGGAGGCCGTGGATCGAGCATTGTAAGTGCTACGGGGCGTGTCCAATCCTTGTGCAGGCCACCAACAGCACGCACATATCGCGCAGCAGCAGCAGAGGTCATATTGATGTAAACTAGCGCTGGCAGCAGCGCTCAACAGCAAAGCTCCAATAGCAGCGCTTTAGCACCAGCAGCGGCAGACCCAGGGCTCACTGTGACACTCATGACACCGGCTGTGCAGGGCACAGGCTTCAAATGCCCTCAATCACTGATTGCACACAGTGCAGGGGTGTTGTGCATGAGACAGAAGTATCATTGATGCGCTGATGACAAATCAGACAACACCCTTGGCTGACTTCAATTTCAAGAGCACGTCTGCACTACCGTGGCCGTGCTCGTAGCGTACTGGCACTGGACAAGGCATGCCTGGCGGCGTGGCCACCTGGTCACTCATGCTATCCCTGACCCTTATCCTGACCCAAACTCAAACAAATCATCTTCAGACTCATGGACCGCTTCTCCCTGACATCCCCAGCGCTCAACAGCACTGCTGATGGCAGCATTTATGTAGTCTTCAAAACAGCCGTGTGCACAGGGCTCGGCAGGCGCATCAAGCTGCAGACGGTTCACTTCCGATGCAACACAGCAATTGTAAAGTACAGCTCTGTAGAGTACTTGCTCTGTAGAGAACCTCAAACACCTGTCTGGGGGGGGCTCGCAACACGTACGTCTACAGTGCCAGAGCAGCGTGGAGCGGAAGCTGCAGGCAGCGGCGGTCGGCCTTGAGCCAGTCTGCTCGCTTGCGAGTCGCTTGCGGGATGACTGGCAGTCACGTGTTCTGCATGTCGGTGCACACGACTTGCCCACGCCTCGAGTCATGAGCGCCGGCTGATGCATCAGTGACAGCTCCTGTACACGTTCAGTGATACCAAAGCGAGGCAAAAACGACTGGAAAACCAGTTGCGAAGTACATCCCGACAGCAGGACCCAAAAGTGAGCTCCGATCAGTAGATAAACGTAAGCTCCAATTAGTGTCTTAGGTGGTGAACTCAGCCAGGTTTACTTCCACCTTCAAGAAGCTCGGTTAACATGCCCTAGTCGTGACTGCAACATCCTACACTTCTCTACAACTTGATATGTATACCCAGTGGGAAACGTCAGGTACACGCACAAGCGATGTAGGGTCACTCACCGTGCTTGAGCATCTTGAGCAGAGCCAGGCTGCTGATGTGCACCTTCTCCGCTGTGTCGACTACAGGCGAGTCCTGAGCGGGGGCCCCCTGAGAGCCCATGCTGTTGAGAAACATCTGCTGAAAGCGTTCCATTGTTCACACCTGCCTCCTTTTCCGCCAGTGGCAGCTTTGCCCTGGGCTCGCAAGCTCCTGTGTTGCAAGTGAAGATCGCAGCTGCGTTTCGCCTGGGATCCGCTGAGTTCTGACAAGGCAGCCGTTCAAGGCACTGCTGGACTCGACGAGAATCACAACGCAGAGCCTTTAGGAGTATACCAATCACTCGCCGCTGACACACACTGTGGTACAGCTCTCTCGAGTGCGTTCTTCCAGCTTTCTGTCGAAAGCTCAAGATCGATGTTAGGCGGGACGACCTAAATCGCGCGTTAACGTCTGAACTGTCTGGAGGGGACAGAATGCAAAAGTAACTCATATGCTAGTTGTGTGCTGATCCATACACGCTGGTCTGCGCATGTGCATGCTGTACAGCACACTGAAAAAGGCTTTGAAATGCCCATGGCACTCATCACTTGACGCAGCACCCTATCTGCATTGGATTTTCCAATGATAGACTCACAACCGCAAACAGGCTGCCCCATTCACACGTTTTACTGTTGATCTTGCATTGTGAGCAGATGCTCACAAAGGCGCCAAAACGAGACTCGAGACAATGTCAATACTCTGTAGGGTGGCTTGTGGGGTTAGCTTGCCGCCAATGCTGTCATCAATGGCATCTCGCTGGCTTGATGGTGCCGTCTTGTGACTGAAGCTGCCATCGGAGTTGCTACATGTGACAGCTTCTCAGAATTCAAGGCAATAAACTTTATGGTGTATACTGCAGGGAACCATTGGATCTCCACATGACTAAGTGGCAGATTTCATTGCGCAGAGATGCTGCTGCACCACTGAGCAATTTCTCCGCGTCAGCTGGTGCACCGGATGGCACATGAGGCTATAGTGCTCAGCACTACACGAGCTGTCAGGAATTGACCTGATTAGCTTCAATACATTGACACCGTAGTTCTTGCAGTGTGTGCAGATGTTTTTATCACGCAAGAAGGACCAAAAGAGCATATCCTTCATGCTCGAAGCAGCCGCAGAGCAGTCCTGCAAGAAACCACTGCACTTGTTGATCCAATGTGGACGTTTCGGCATGGCGCTTGTAATCTCATATTTCGAAGTGTACAAGGCGGAGCAGGTAAGTAGTCTTCAGCAGTGAACGACATGCACAGGGTGCATGGCAACACTGATGTATGCAGCTCAGCACCTGAGGTACGCAGCGCAGCTGGTGTGCATCTGAGCAACAGTGCTTATACCTCCGACATTGTGGATAAAAGAAAAGCTTATGCTCCGCAGTGCGTCTAGGAAGCAGGCGTTGATCATCACGACACCTGTGCAACTGGGACCACAACAATGAAAGCTGCACCAAGGCAAAGCGCACTGGAGAACTCAGGCAATGTCTATGACGCACATGAGATGGTGACAACCAACATCCAACATCCAGACAAAATGGTTCTCACATGTGATCACAAGTCTGCCCAAGAGTAATTGGACAGAGCTGTCGACATCATGATGCAGCAGCATGGTGAGACTGACGGCAGTGCATACAACTTGGATCGACCAGACACAGCAGCAATGAGACAGAGCGCGCCGGACTCAGATCGATGGTGTGCGTTGTGCATTTCCAGCGTCTACTTACAAGCTCTATGAGCGTGGCGCCCCCTCCCCGCGCGCGCACGCGCTCTAAAAAAGGGGACGCGCACGCATCTATAATGGAGTCGAATATTGTAGTGTAATCTATGTGTGATGGAGTAGAGAGCCGCGTACACAATGCTGCAGAGGCAAGGGGGGGGGGGGGGGGGGTGAGTGGCGAGCGACCGATGCCCGGATGCCACATTCCCCCTCCCCAAGACCCCCCGCCCCCGCGCCGCTGCACGCTCTATGGCGGTCTCGCCCCCTCATATCCATGATCGCTCGGCCCGCTTACTTATTAGTGGTAGCTGTGAGAAGAGCCGCTCTCAGGCATGACATACCGATGCAGGAAAACAAACCAATCTGCACGCCCACATGACACTCCCCCCCATGACCCCCCTCCTCCCCCCAACCCCCCACCCCTCATCGTCGCCCTCTTCGCTCTCGATTCACCTGGCTGTATATACACATTGTGCTTGCTGCCACCGCGCCGCCGTCGCCGCCAATCTCCGCCATGCTTTGTGATGCCAAAGTAGTCTGTAACGTGTGGGCAGATACCCGGCAGGTACGCTGCCTGCCGGTGAACAACACAGCTTTCCCCCCCCTCTGCGTGCAAAGACACACATACAACATCCACAAATTCCCCCCTCCCCCTCCGCCCCCTTGCGGCATGAACCCCCCTTTTCCCCGCATCCCGCGCCCTGGAAATCACAGGAGCTCTATACCTTTAACTGCGCTCGAGCGTGGCCCCAAATGGGGGCCCTGAACGGGCGGCCGGCGCGCTGCTTCAGCGCAGCCCGCGGTTAATGTCGACGTCCATAAAGCCGACCAGGTCGTAGCTAGTCACGCGCGTCGAGGCGGGAGTGCGGCGGTGCGCCACCGCCGACGCCGGCAGGGTGAGGTTTCCAGGAGTTCCGCGGCCGCGGCGGCGGCTGCTGCGCTGGAAGCCGCCGTACGCGCCGGCGCCGTCGTCGTCCGTCAGCAGGTGCTTCGCGAGCGGGTGCGTGACGAGCGCGCAGCCTATGGCGCTGGCGGCAGTGTCGAAGGCGTCCTGCGCGCCGCCGGCGATGCCTCCTAGCAGCCGCCGCGCGCGGGATACGCGGTCATCGCCGCCGGCGTTGCCAGCCGTGATCGCGCTGAGTGCGGGCACAGACATTGCGCCCGTCATGCCGCGGCGGGAACTGCTGTCGCCGGTGGTGTCGAACGGCGCCGTGCTCTGTGTTTGAGACCCGGGAGCGCCGTTGGTGGCAGAGAAAGAATCCGACGGACGCGGCGACCACTTCAGCAGCATGGTCGGGCCATTCGCTGGCCACGCACGGTGGCTGCGCGAGGATTGCGCAAATGGTTGCGCGTGACTGAAGCTCCGCGCCCGCCTCATGAACCCCGTCGGGCGTGGGGCCGCAACGAAAGCGAGGGAAGCAATCTCAATCTGGTGCTTCGCCTTGGAGGCGGCTGGGGAAGAGCTCGAAGCAGCGCCAGCGCGAGAGGCCGCCCTAGCTGCCTGCTCAATGTTCCAGGGCACCGCGCACTTGCGCAGGGCACGCCTGGTATCACCCTGTGATCGCAATCGCATAAGACAACGAAAGTGTCGTTAGAGAACTCAATGAGCCGTAGATGATGAAGCGACAGGCGATGCGTGCAAGGCCGCACGTACAGCCGACATGAGATGGCATGTATCATCGTACGATATGGTTTTCTCAGCCATGCCGCCCGCGTCAAGAGACGGTCTAGAAACCACGCCAGAAAACGCACACGTCGCTTCAACGAATCATCACCATGAGAAACAAAGAGCCTACAACTGCCCTAGCACAGGTGCTACTGCATGGCCAGATTCACTCACGTTGAGCCTCGCCTCAGACGCCGCCACGGCCAGCTCCCGGTTCGGGTAGCGGTGCGTGAGGTAATCTTTCCCGTTGAACGTTGCCATCGTGCCAGGATGGCACAGGAAGAAGAGCAGCGCCAGGAAACCCAGGCGCCCGAGGACGTAGTGCGCGAATATGCGCCGCCTCACGCGCCCCGCGAAGTCAGCGCATTGCTGTATAAGCAGAAGGCCCATGTGCTGTCGGTTTCAGGTGCTGGGTGGTTCGACTGAAAGTGTGTCCTGTGTCTGTGTCCTCCTGACGTAAGCAGTTGCCTTGGTGCGGTAAGTAAAGTGCTGTGGTGCGTACCGTGTGCGTAATGAACGACGCCGAGTGTGTTGTGAGTTGTCGCTGTCGTACTCCCACAGAAAAAGCTACGACTGTGAAAGTTGCCACAGTTTACATCAGCAAGTTGAAGGGTGATGTAAATAAAAAGTGTGACGCGCAATGTGCACTGCCGCGCTGTCGGCGCGCCGGCGGCATTGATGCGGTTGCATTCTGAGTAGAAGTGAACTGCAAACAACTGTTGTATGGGCCACTGTTTCTCATTCTCCTATCTGAGCTGACCTTCCGGCATCATCAGCAGCACAGCTCAACATGCTTCCTTGTTGGCAGCTGGTGTGTAGCAACATAGGTTGGTATTGTCAGGAACAACAGATCAGGCCTTGCTTCTGCCTTTCCCCTCAAGGCAATAAATCAGCCTGTACAGGCTGTACAGGCTGATGTGATGTGTCATTGGCTTACATGTAGGCCAATTAGAAATTGGTTTCTTGCTTTACACTACTTCATGCAGGCGGAAACCTCAGTTTGAACTGACGTACTGTTTGTGTGCTGCTGCTGCTGTTGTGCACTAGTAGCAAGTTGTAGGCCAACAGCAAAGCGCCGCCACGATCGCGGCTCTGGGTGGTTGGCATGGCTACCAGCTGCAGCGTAGGTTATGGGGCGTATGCCGTTGTCGAAGAATGTAGTCGCGGCGCTGTTGACGGCAGAGCGCTGTCACTGTCAGGGGTCGAGCTCTGGATGTTTCGGGACAGGTTCCGACAGGTTGCGGCGCAGCGGCCGCAGACATTGTCGAATAAATGATTGTTACTCGGTGTACTCGAATGATTATTCAGTAATTACTGTAGCTTCTGAAGGCACCAAATAATTATTCTTACTGTACTCGGTGATGCTCAGAGACTCCCATATTTACTTGGTATTTTGCTTGGCCTTCCAAGTAAAATCAGAGTAAAATGCCCCCGTCTTCCCCCGGTGTTCTCCCAAGGGTTTCTGCCAGCAGGAACGCCGTAATCGATGTCCGCCGGATATCACACGTGGAGAGGCACATTCAGCACGATGGACGCAGCCGGTAGCGTTGGCCACTTGAAGTGCAGCACAGTTTGAGCATAAGTATTCTCATTTTTATTCGATACTTCCTCGGTGGCAGTGGCAGGAAAACTCGAGTACATACTTGAGTGCACATCCAAAGAGAGGGCTTTTCGCGCCCCTTGCGAAGCGAAATTAATAAAAGTACATACTTGGAATATTTATTCGTACTTACTCGGTGCCTGAACTTGAACTTATGTATTCGAAAAATTGACCCTAAATTGGAGCAAGTATTTACTCTAGAGCTACTCTTACTCGGTGCAAATTCCTGGGCAATTATTATTTCTGGAGGGCAAAAAGGGCGTATTCGACAATGTCTGAGCGGCCGGTTCCGACAGGTTCCGACAAGTTTCCGAGAGGTTCCGATCTTTGAGCGCTAACCCTAACCCGCTCGGCCAGGGTCTCGATATAGTGAGAGAGCCTATGCCCGGCGGGACAGTCGCAGCTCGTCGCAATTGCGGCGTCCTGCTGCTTTGCTTCGGCATCCTCCTGAGCCTGGGAGCGGCGCTGGTCCCCGTTACCGGTGAGATATCGACATATACGTCAGCTGTGCAACCCAATTTCTTCGCTTCCTGTGCCTGCTGCCTGCTTCATCGCCTGCAATATGTGATGGCGCGCTCATTGCCGAAAATTTCGTCGCATCCTGTTTTGCTGATGGTTCGCTTCGTGCGCTGTGTGCTGGAACCGTCGGAATTTTTGAGGGAGCAGACGTAGAATGTGGTGTGCTGATCACAATGTCATGCTGTCGTGCAGTCTGCACAGGGATTTGCTGTCATGCTGTCATCTACGCATACATATATTTGTACAGTATCTACCTTCATGCGCTTTGGAGGCATGTGTAATTTGTAACCTCTAGGTGGTGGAGTTAAATGCTGAGGCTCGTTTCGCGCTGGCATCTCGGCAAACTAAGTGTTTGTGTGTATATGAAGCACTGTGGGTGTGACGGGTTGGCCACCTTGAATTATTGTGTTGAAACTGCTGTGTTGGCTGACATGACCTTCATGCAGTGGAAGCTGCCGTGTTGGTGCAAGCATCGCATCCCACATCAAGCAGCGCTCGCAGAGGGGTACAATGAATCTCGGCCAATGTATCAGGACGGGCCAGCTAGCGCGAGCCACTCCACTTGCGCAAGTGCTCCCGCTTTCCGCGCATACGTTGCCCCAAACATGCATTCACCATGCCCATAAACGGCGCCTGCACACGCAAGTACACATGTCCGTGCACTGCTATTAACTGCTCCTCTACTACATGTAAACACAAATGCCTGTGTACGCATGCAGCACTGCGCTCTCCGCGCAGCAGCCGCTGCACGCGCTCGGCGCTCGCAATGACCGCGCCCGTCGCGCCGCCGGCGGCAGTGGCCGCAGCGCACGCGACGGCGCGGCTAGACACGCCCGACAGCCTGTCGGCGTTCGTCGCCGCGCACGACAACTTCTTGCTGGACTGTGACGGCGTGCTGTGGGCGGGGTCGGGGGCGCTGCCAGGCGAGTCAGCGAGCACTGGTGGCTGTTGTAGATGAAGCACTGTGGGTGCGACGGGGCGGCCTCAGTTTTAAACAACTGCTGTGTCTGAGATGCATCTGATGCAGTGGAAGCTGCCGTTTTTGGGCGCTGCCAGGCGAGTCAGCGCGCAGCAGCCGCTGAGCGTTTTTGCGCCGCATCGCATATACTATAAGATTGAGTCTAGTGGTTGTGTGTATATGAGGCACTGTGGGTGTGGCAGGGCGGCCGCCGTGGGTTTCTGGTTTTCACGACTGTTGCGTTTGTCTGAAATGCATCCGACGAAGTGGGGCGCTGCCAGGCGAGTCAGCGCGCAGCAGCCGCTGAGCGTTGTTGCGCTGTATCGCAAGGCGTGGATTGTGGCATTACGCACCTGCTATGTTGTCTGACATGCATCTGATGCAGTGCAAGCTGCCGTTTTGGAGGGAGCATCGGGGCATTGCCAGGCGAGTCAGCGAGCAGCAGCGTTCTTACACTGTATCACAAGGCTGAGTGGCGCCGTGTGTCAGCACGTGCTCTGCTTAGTGACTGTAACACAAGGCTGAGTCACGCCGCGTTTCGACACGTGCTCTGCTTGACGATTGGCGCAAACATGTCGTGGTGCGGGCGGGCGTTGCAGCACACAAGCTCCACGCCCGTGCAAGCATCAAGAAAGCGCGCGCTATTGTGACTTTGACGCCTGCGAGTGCAAAACGCAGTAGGCAATCAACACGCCTGTACAGCACACATCGTGTAAACGCGCCTCTGTGACTGCAATGCCTGCACCGCAGGCGCGGTGGAGACGCTAGACGCCCTGCGCGCCGCGGGCAAGCGCGTCCTGTTCATCACCAACAACTCGTCGAAGAGCCGCAGGTGCGACGAAACGGCAGTTATCTGGCAGCTATCTGGCAGTTTCGCTGCGTGAGCGCTGTGTCAGCTGAGCAGGGCTGCGCACTCCGTTTGCCCCGTGCAGCGTCAACTATCCCTAAGAGTGATGTGCAGGACAGCTGCCGTGTGTGCTGAAGCTTGCAGGCGCGCCGTATCTGAGCGCCTTCTGCAGGAATGTGCTCCGCGCCACAGTCTCTGAGACGTGGCGCTGGGGCACAAGTAGTTAACTTCAAGTTCAAGTTCAAGCTTGTATTCGCGCGCGTCACAGTTATGTATTTCCCCCCTTTAGTTTTCTGCTTCAAAGTTGTGAGGCTGCCTGCGCCACCTACAATTTCGGAGTGATCGGCTGCGGTGCCTCCTCTCCGTCTCACAGGCCGCATGCTACTCCACCGCAACCGACCTTTTGAGACGTGCTGCTTGACATGCAGCGCACACTGACTCAATGGCACGCGATTCGCGACGAAAACACCTCGCAGCTCCTCACAATGACCCTGCACTGAATGTTATCCGCAGTGCCAACGCACGAGAACGACGCCATTTCATTGTTCTATCACTTCCTTTCGTCGTCTCCCTGCTGCCAGGCAGTACGCTGCCAAGTTTGCGGCGTTTGGTGTGTCCGTGGATCCCAATGACATCGTCACCTCGGGGTCCGCCATGGCCAACTACTTGAAGATGGAGGGCATCACATACGCCTACGTGATAGGTGCGTCTTGTAGGGCTTGAAGTTAGAATCCGGGGGGTTAGGGTTAGGGTTAGGTTCACGTTAGAGTTAAGTTAGGGTTGAGTTAGAGTTAGGGTTACGGTTAGGGCCAGCGGGTTTTGGAATGGCAAGCTCTCATAGGTCTGCTGTCGATGAGGTCATGCAGGGTAATACGCCAATGTAGTAGGTGTGTCATGTAGGGCTTGAAGTTAGGGGCAACACGTAGATGTTGCAGTCAACTTGCGCATGCGTGCATGCGGTACAGTAGGGGGTTCTTGGAGACTGTGAGGTAGGGCCAGGGCCAGGAGAGGGGTCTAGAGCACAGGGCAGCTAGGCCAATACTACTGGAGCGCTGATGTTTCAATGCTGGGTCTATCAGATATTGGGCAGCGGCGGACGTCTCCAAACCAAACTTCACCGTGTCACATTGCCGAGCGTTGCCATGTGTGGCAATCATCACCACCAATGTGCTGCATTGTGGTCACCTCGCCCACATTGAACAAACAGCACAGCGGAGAGGCACTCGCAGCTGCGGTTTTACGTTGTTGCTGAGCACTGCGTTGGCTGAGCCCCCCCCCCCACCCCACCCCCACCCCCTCTCCCTGCATTTTGCTTTCCGGCCGTTCAGGCGAAGACGGCTTGATAGAGGAGCTAGAGCTGGCGGGCGTAACGTGCATCAGGGACGCAAAGGGGGCGGGCCCCCTCATGTCGGAATCCGAGTTTATGGCGCTAGAGCTGGACCCAAAGGTCAGTCGAAGCGTGGGGTGAGCTGGAAAGGAGGCGTTGCAGCGCCAGTGATGGTCGTCGAAACGGTACTCCAAGGCATGGTTAGCGGATGTCCTGTGAGCAGTTGACCGTGACGAAGAGAATTTGCATGCCCGGGGGGCAAGAGTCATCGTGTGACAGAGCAGTTGCTAGGCTGGCGCTGGTTGGACCGACGCCGCTGTGTCAGGCCCCTGCGTCAGAGCCGGACCTGAAGGCCGGTTGATGCGTGCTCCACACGGAACATCGTGGTGCGGTGCTACCGCACATACCCCGTTCTTTGACACCATGCACGCGTTTGTCACAGGTGCCCAAAGGTCGGTCAACAAATTTGAAGTTGCATTGCAGCTGGCGCTGACCAATAGAGACACCAAGGGTCAGGGTTACCGTTAGGTTGAGTAGCAATCATTGCCCCCGGCAACCATTTTCTGATTACAGTGGACCTCGCCTCTACGTTGGCAAGTCATTGAGGCGGTTGTGAGTCGAGGAGTCATTCAATCTGGCAGACGTCTCGTCAGACCAGGTCAGGATTTGCGGTTAGGGTTAGGGTCAGGGTCAGTTTTACATTCACGGTTGGTGAGTGACGCGCAGTCAATGCGTGCCGAAATGTGCCTGAATGCGCTCGCAGATACGACACCACGCCAGCAGCAATGGCAACGCATGCATATTTCACATCAGTATACGCCTGGACTTAAAAGGCCAAGCCCTAGTCGCGCATGACCGTATTCCTACGTTCGAGTTCACCTCACACATGGGTGCACTGCATTTGCGCCCATGCGGTGCAGTAATTCAGACGCACGGCCTTCGTCATACCACTAAACTTCAACGCATCAACAAGCGGTCGCTTTTCAACACCAACTTCATCTTCAACCCGACGCCTTGCGCGCAGGTTCAGGCGGTCTGCGTGGGCTGGGACCGCTCGTTTGGCTTCCGCCAGATGAGCATCGCCTCAGCGTATCTGCAGCAAGGCGTCGGCTTCATCGGCGCAAACCCTGACAATGCCGACAGGTGCGCCAGTGCAGCAGCGATCAGCAGATAGGAATCTTGCTACGGTTAGGGTTTCGGGCTTGACGCTGACAGGTGCGCCAGTGCAGCAGCAATTAGTAGATGTAAGTCTCCTTAGGGCTAGGGTTTGGGGCTGAACGGCTTCATCGGCGCGAATCCCGACAACGCTGACAGGTGCCGCAGAGCAGCAGCGATCAGCAGATAGGAATCTTGCTAGGGCTAGGGTTTGGGACTTGACGCCGACAGGTGCGGCAGTGCAGCAGCGATCAGTAGATATAAGTCTTCTTCGGGCTAGAATTTGGGGCTTAGACTAACGGCTTCGGCGCGAATCCCGATAACGCCGACAGGTGCGCCAGTGCAGCAGCGATCAGCAGATATAAGTCTCATCAGGGCTAGGGTTTGGGGTTCGACGGCTTGATCGGTGCGAGCCCTGACAACGCCGACAGCTGCGGCAGTGCAGCAGCGATCGACAGATTGGAAGTCTTGGTAGGGCTTGGCAGATGGAAGTCTTGCTAGGGCTAGGTGTGGGAGATTTTTTAAGAAAAGGTGAGGCGACTTCATGTGTGTGGTTAGGGTTAGGAATAGGGTTGGACCCGTCAGTAGCAAAGTCTTGCGAGGGCTAGGGTTTGGGGCTCTAAAGGAGGGTTGGACTCCTTGCGTGCGCTTAGGGTCACAGGTAGGGTTAGGGTTAGCGTTACATGATGTCAAGACCTTCATGGTCACTCTCAAGGACGGTGCAAAGTCGTGCAACGCGGCCACGGCAACAGCAGCGGGCCCCATCTGCTTGAAAAATGCTGCACGCTGCATCGTCACAGCAAGCTATGTGAGAACGAGCAGACCTAAACCCCCCTAACTCACTGTAGGTTGAAGCAGCACAGTGGCTTCTTGCAGTGAACACGATGCATCTGTAGCTGTCATGTCGCAGTCAGATACTGCTACCTACGACCGATGCGACTGCGCGCTGATTTGTGTTTGCATTGTATTTGCTGAGCGCTGCTGCAGAGTGGGCCCGCTGCTCTTCCCCGGCACCGGCCCGCTCCTGGCGGCCATTCAGAGTGCCAGCGGCGCCGTCCCTGTCATCATCGGCAAGCCCAACCCGATTCTCATCAAGGGCATCCTCGCGCAGTTTGGGATGGACCAGGCGCGCACCGCCATGGTGGGCGACAGGTGACGCTTCGCAGTGCACTTCAAGTTGCTACCTCCAGCTGTGACGTGCCTGTTCATCCAGCGCCACTACCGTCTTAGTGATAATTAAGGCCACTGGACGCTTTATTACTAGTTTTTTATCACAGCAACTTGAATAGAGGTCACCCTCTTGAGCCGCACTGAAGTACGTTCACCTCCCCCCTTTTTTGACGCTGCAATCGCTTCGCCGCACCATATGTAGCGTTAGCGCGAGGCTTTCAGGTGCTGCTAGCAGCTCAATTAGAGTCTCAGAAATGCTGATCATGAGCAGCAACAAGCAGCGGTAACTGCATAGCAGCCATCTTGGCTTCATCAGAGCCTGGCGTGGCTTGCCGGGGCTCCGCTCTTGCTCAAAACCAGGCCAACTTCAAGCGTGACCCTGAAAATGTCGGTGACGGTATATCGTCCGGCTGCCGAGGTGCGCAGGCAGCACTCACACAACAGCAAAGTGCAGGACACTCAATCTTCGTGCTGGATGTTAAATGTGTCCACCTTTTCTACTCACACCATATAATCCACGTCCACCCCCCCTTTTTATGCTGGGTAGAGCAAAACGTCAAGTGGCCTTAATTATCGATAAGACGGTAGAGATGCTCAGTAGCGCACTTCATGTAAATCCAGCGGCACTAGAGATGCAGTGATGCCCTTCAAGTTTTTACTTCAAGTTGTGACGTGCCTGTCTCGTCCAACGCCACTAGAGATACTCCACAATATACTTCTAGTTGTGACTTCATGTTGTGATGTGGCTCTGGTACAGCTTCAAGGCACACCGGCGCGGCGCCGCGACGGGTCACCAGAGGACTGCGGGGTGATGACGTCTGTGTGCTTGTTTTATCTGAGATGTCTGTGCTGGGCTGTGCCAGTAGAAAGCGCAGCTGAAGCATGACTGTACGCTTCAAAGCGCACCAACCAACTGCACCTCATCTATAGTCGTCGGCATCAGCAGCCCGGTTGGCATTAGGGGACCCCGAGATCCTCAGAGCGCAGTGTGACCAGCCGCACGCCCCCGCAGGCCGCCACCCCTCATTTCTGCATGTTGAACTTGACGCCTGCTTGCGACATTTCGAACTTGCAACACGCAACAGCCCGCCTTTGAGACTTGACATCTGCTCGCGAACTTGCAACGCCGCGCCAGGCTCGACACGGACATGGCCTTTGCCAACGCCGGCGGCATCTCCAGCGTGCTGGTGATGACGGGGGTGAGCACTGACGCAGACCTGGCAGCGCTCAGCGCGGAGCGCGCCCACATGGCGCCGGCGTTCGTGATGGCGGCGCTCGCGTCGCTGCGGCCCGCGCTGACTGCGCTCCCCAACTGAGCTGCCGCTACGCTCCGCGTGCAACGCTTTGCATAGGTGTTGTGCTCCCCATCTGAGCTGCCGCAACGCGCCGCCGCCGCCGCCGTAGGTTTGTGCGACGGTTTGCGAACATCGCCGCTGCCCGGGGGGGCATAGACCTGTCCATACACGGGGGCAGCAGGTGTTGATGAAGTTGCGGTTGAAGTGGACAGCACCGCCGACCGCGCTGCTGGCTTTGCTGAGGACATGCGCATCGGAGTGCCGTGCGGTGTGAACATGGCCCTCGTTGGTGTCAGGGTCAGTTCAGGTCCCGAACCGCCGTGCATTGTGCGACTGGCCGAGGCAGCTGCGCAAACAATGTGCAGGCAACACCAGCGCAGTTTGCAGGCAGGGCCGGCGGCGTGTAAAGCTACAACGCAAGCCAAGGAGAGGAGGAGTTGCATCAACCTGGCTTAACAAAAGGGGCAGGCGATGGAGACATCAGGCATATTGTTTATGGGTTGTACCAAGAAGAGCACTTAAGATTTACATTGTACGTCAAAGAAAGAAGTAGTATCATGCTTCCGCCGATGCATTACATGGATCAAGATACGTCTTGAGGGACAACGAAGCATGTTGGTCATGCTCAATGCGATGTTCTTGTGAGTCGTGGCGCTTTGTGTTTGCTGTGCGCATGTCCTTGTGACATGCATGTCAGCATGGAAATCTTTTACATCTCCAACATCATTGTACTTTTTATTAATTCTCGCTCAGGGCGCGAAAAAGCCCAGATGATTGGCATCTAGCTGTAAGGAATCTACATGTCGTATGACAGTCTGAAAGTGTCGCAACGACAACCACTCAAACGCCGCCGCCGCCAAATGGCATCTCGGGGTCCTCCCCTACGTCCTCCTCCATGTGCCCCCCCCCCCTGGATTCTGCCATGTGTGTCATGACACGGCCAGAGTACGCCATGTGGAGCGCTGCCGACAGTGCCGAGCGTCATTGTACTTCGAAGTACGCATCATGGTATCAATGGACGCATCTTGGTATCAGTGTATGCATCATGGTATCCGATGGTAGTTGTGCTGCACGGGCAGTCATGCACGGTGATCAAGAATCAAAGACAGCAGCACGACAGCAACCTAGTGCGGAAGTGGAGCAAAATCGTCGGATTCTCGAGTACACACGCACGCACGCCACCATGGCACATCTCAATGCTGGCAAAGCTTGCTGTGTGTAGCACCCATGAAAGGGGCACTTGCACAGGCATGGCGGGGCAAAATCAGTACATTGATGCATGCCTGGCGGCGCTCCAGCTGTCTGCTGCAGCACTGTATGTGTACAATAGGGGGCCAGGGTGTGCTTGTCCAGAGAGGGGGGGGGGGGGGGCGTGCAATGCGCCCCACGCACTTGAGGCCCAGATAGGGGCCAGGGTTTGTGTGCTGTCCAGAGAGGGGGGGTGGGGGCGTGCAATGCGGCCCCACGCACTCACGGCCCAAGTAATGAATTTTGCATGAACAGATGCTTTCGTACAAGTTGTCCCTCCCCCGCCACCATCACAGACGCAAAATCAGCAGGTGGCTGTGTGTGTGCAATGGCGCAAAACCGGGGGGGGGGGGGGGGCGTGTGCAGCGAGTGTTTCGGTAGTCTCTGAATCTGCTCTTAGCATTCCGCTGCTGAGCATTGCTGTGTTGTTGCATGAGCGGCTTCTGATGCCACAGACATGGCGACTGGGATCCTGCCACGGGGGCCTTGTGATTGGTGCGATTGCTGCTGCAGGCCACGTGCTGAGCGTTGCCACAGCGTGCCTGTATGGCAGCTCCGTCGCTGCTGCATCAAGCAGAAACGCGAGCAGCGTGCGTGTGCCGCACAGTGGCTAGCGCTGTCTTCTTGTGCGGCTGCAGCGCTGCTGCTGCTGGTGCTGCTGCTGCGGCGCAATGCTGGCTTAAAGCGGCAGCAGCATCATTTTGCCACTTTAATGCTGCTTGAGCATTGGCTGCTGCAAAATGATGCTGTTGCTGCTGCTGCCATCACCACCGTTGCTACTGCTGCTGCTGCTTGAAATGGCAGAAGTCTTGTCAAAGGCACTGACACTGTCTCAGTGCCTGTTGCTGCGGTCTGGCGGCAGCGGCGTGCGTGTGTCAAACTCCTCCTCATCTTCAAAGTTTGCCTCCTGCAAGTTCAGGTACAGCGCACGCGCGCGTGAGTGGCGAGATCACAAGATCACAACTTCACCACAGCACAGCAGCAACGACATGCAGCAAGCAGCAATCGATCACATGTGCAACATCCTGCACCAAGCTGAGATGAGCAGCACATGTAGACATGTTGTCGTCTGTAGCGCAATGCAGTTGGGCCAACAGGCTGTGGCGCACCAGCACAATGTTCCATCCCCGTCGTTTCAGCCACAACGCCCAGCACATTATCTGCACTTGTACCAACAGCAAAGTGCTGAAGCACGGCACTTGATCTCGCTGCAATTGGACAGAGAGAGGTAACACAAGATCTGACCAGCGTGTTTGGCAGTACCGCTTGCCGTCGTGCCTACAAGGAGAGCCCAGCAACATTGATATTCGTTGCGGAGCAACGTAAAATGGAGCATCGATTTTTTTCAATCTCGATTTTCACCTGTGCAGCGTGCAGCGCTAGCAGGCTGAGATCCTTCAGCAGTGCTCCGACAGCTTGGCGGCTCTTGATGTAGTACTGGGCCTGCAGCGGTGCAGAGGTGTAGGTTTACGGTCGGATCAATGAAAAGTGTCAGTAATGGTGTATGGTCGCTCAGAAGTACATGGACCGAGATGGCATTTGGCGGCGGCGGCGGCGTTTGAGTGGTTGTCGTTGAGACACTTTCAGACTGTCACACGGCATGTAGATTCCGTACAGCAAGCTTCAAGTTCGAGGCCATTCATCTGGGCTTTTTTGCGCCCTGAGCGAGAATTCATAAAAAGTACATGGACCACCATCTGGGCTTTTTCGCACCTAAGCAAACATCAACAAAAAAGCACATTGACGGCCAGATATCAACACCAAATGTGGCCCGGCAGACAGACCTGAGTCTGCAACTCTGGAATAACGAAAGCAGGAAGACAAGCGAGCTAAAGCGGACTTCACGAGCAGTACTTGTTGCCTCATACTTTGTGACCTAGAAGGGGTCCTGTAGGTGCGGGCTGCACGCTTGTAGCAGCTACATGGCGATGCCAGCAGGTCGTCCAGTTTGAACAGGGCAAGTGAAGACCAGGACCTTGCGGATGCATCATCACTAGAGATAGGATGATCAGTGAGCCTGAGCCAACATGTTTCGCACTGTGCAACTGCGAGTACTCACTGTCGGCACTCATAAAGGCGGCAAATGGAGGCGGCAATGGGAATCAAAGCACCCTCAAGCCTCCCGACAGTTTAGTACCCATCTCAACTCTCCATGCGGTGATTGCGCCCCCCTTCCCCTCCTCACATCTCTCTTGGTGTGTTCAAAGTACACCCAATCAAGCCTTTGCCCCTGACTGAGTTGTGTTTTAAGAGTTTGGTAGCAGAGTCGCATCGGGTGCCACCCTCGCATTGAACTTCACCATAGACTAATGCGCTGACTTGCCACCTCACAGTGCAGCAGAACGTGTTGATGCTCAGCGTTTCTTGCGGCCACGTACGGACAGGTGCCTTGCAATCACACATCTGCTGAACTTCCAGCCCCGCAGTGCAGGTGAACGTGTTGATGGGAAGTCTTCTTACAAACTCACACCTGGCCACCTAACAAGCCCATGGTGCAGCTGAACACCTTCCAAACTCACACCTGGCCACCTAACAAGCCCATGGTGCAGCTGAACATAGTCATCGTCACGCTGCCAACGATCGCTTACTTGGCTAACTTTGAGCCCCGAATACACATCGTCAACACTCATAGAGGCGGCAAATGGCACTCAACGCAGCCCTCGGGTCTCCCTGCCAACGGTTGAGTACCCATCTCAACTCTCCATGCGATTGCTTACCTGGCTGACTTTCAGCCCCACGGTGCAGCTGAACGTGTTGATGTGCCGTCTTTTGCAAGCACTGCCTGGATGCAGCTGAACATGTTGATCATCACGTTGCTAGCCAGGGCTTACCTGACTGACTTTCAGCCCGTGCAGCTGAATGTGTCAACAGGAAGTATTCTTACAATCTCATGCCTGGAAAGTCCATGGTGCAGTGGAACATGCTGATCGCCACGTTGCTAGCGAGGGCTTACCTGGCTGACTTTCAGCCCCACAATGCAGCTGAACGCGTCAATGAGAGTTTTCCTACAATGACACGCCAGGAAAGCCCATGGTGCAGCTCAACAAGCTGATCGTCACATTGCTAGCAACGGCTTACCTGGCTGACTTTCAGCCCCACGGTGCAGCTGAACGTGTTGATAGGCAGGTCTAGGCCGCGCAAGTCCTGCGCATCGAGTGCCAGATCTGTGCGCAGCAGCGCGGGCGACGTCTGGAAGCCGCCCAGCGGCATGGAGAATCCCGCGTTGAACGGTGGCGACGAGGCTGCGGGCGGGGTACAGCGTGTGTGGCAGCGCTCAGTTTACTCGTTGTTGTACTTTTTGGCGACAGCGAGTCGCCGAGTACATGACAACAGCAATCGTCGAGTACAGAGGAGAATCCTGCACTCAACGGCGGCGATGAAGCTGCAGACGGGGGTGCGGCGTGTGTGTGGCAGTGCTCAGTTTTACGATGTTACTTGTTACTTGGCAACAATGGCAACGAGTCATTGAGTAAATGAGTGAATCCAGTGTTAAAGGGGAGCGATGGCGCTGCGGACGGGGCAGAGCGTGTGTGGCAGCACGAGGTTTTGCTCAATTTCAATGTGCGGCTATATTTCGCTGTTTGCCTCGTTGGTAATATGATGACAAACCGCGTGTTGTTGCCCTGGCGGGCTAGTGATTGTTTGCTCCCCGTGCCGATGCTTGGCAACAGTACGCCATCAAGTATTAGAATGTGATATCTGCTGCGGTTCTCGGACAAGCATGTGCGCTTAGACACGGTCTTTCGCAGCAATTAAGCCAATACTGTCAATATCATACATAGCGGTGACACAACGCAGCACGGCTCAACAGGGGGACACAGATGATGCTCCCCGGGCGGAGGGAGCGCACAAAGAGGGGGAGCTGACGCGTACATTTGCACCCTGCTGGTGATGCTCAGCTAACAAAGGCTTGCACAGCACAATCGGTCAATCGGTAACTGACATCTCCGCCACCGGTCGCGTGCTGGTGACCACAAAGCGCGCTCACATGCTCAGCAATTGTCAGCAATAAGCAATGATCAAATGCTGGCCGGCACACACGTACGGGCAACTGCCAAAGCTGACCTGACGCGTCCTGGGTCGCCGAGTAACCGCCGACCGACGCCCCCAGGGACAGCGAGTTGCTGCCCACAATGTCGGACCCGAAGAATTCGCTGGGCCTAGCGGCGGCGGCAATGGCAGCGGCAGCGGCAGCACGGCCTTCGCCAGCGGCAGCAGCGGCAGCGGCGATTTCAGACGCCTCGGGCGCTGACGCGGCCCTCATCATCGGCACGGGGTCAGGCATGGTGGGGGTTGAAGTAGAAGGGGGGGGGCTGGGGGGGGTGAGGCTGTGCCGGTCCTCGGAGAGGTGCTGCGCGAGGTTCTGCATGCCCTGCTTGTTGCCGCGGGGAGGGGGGGGGGGGAAGGGAGAGGGCGGGGGGGGGAAGGGGGGGTAGGGGGGAGTCAGATTGACGCGACGACGGCACTGCGCCATGGGAGCATCAGGCAGCAGCTCCGCACGTCCTGCGTGAGATTTGGTCATGCTCAGTACGTAACCCTTGTTTGGGCCACTCTGCCCCCCAATTTTGCCTGGGGCCAGTTAGGCCACACATTCTTCGTTGAGGGAGCCACTGCCGCATTGCAAGCGATGCTGCTTGAGCGATTCCTACTGCTGCTTGTGTGTTGACGAGGTTGTTTGCAGCCCCAGCAAGTGTCGTTCACCGCGAACCGCCACACCGGCAGCGGGCCGAGGCCATCAATCCGCCATACAGCAACCCATTACTACCGCGGCGGCGAGGTCAGCAAGCTGCACCACCTTTCGCTGTGACCGCGGTGCTCTCTGTAAACGCAAGATACACGTCGCGCTGCATCGTGCACCTCCAATTAGGGGTGCGCAACATCAGTCGACTATGTGGTGCGCTACGGACACATCACGCGGGTCAGGTCTAGGGTTGAAATGAGGGTTAGAGTTAGGGTCAGGGTTCGAAGGTGACTCACCGCAGCAGCCAGACGCGCATTCTTCTCCTCCTCCAGGTCAGTGAGGCGCTGAGAAGAGACACACGGTACCAGAGTGCGGCACAGCAGTGGTAGGTGAGATCGACGTCAGAGATCGTACAGCAAGCTCAGACACATGGCTAACAATAGACAACAACAGGGCCCGCGACGAAGCCTCATGCTTGTTCAGATTCAGAAGCTCTCAAGCCTTCCTCACGTTTAGTTTAGAGCATACCGTGGCGCCTTGGCAGATAGAGCATGATGCGGGCGATTTAACAGCATTTGCCTTGAGACTCAGTGTTGAGCACCTCCAGAAGCCCATAGCTCCTCCAGAAGCCCATAGCTCCTCCCATAGGAGTTGTTTTAACAGGCATTTGTATCATGCACCAAGTGCAGTGTAAGAAAGAAATATGCTGATGAGCGATGACCAAGCCACCCCTTGAAGGGTGGTTTCTACAATATGCTTCGTGTCCAGGCAATTTGACTATGAGCAGGTTGATGCTCCAAGACGACGCGAATCACCAACAAGAATCGCCACGACGCACATGGCATTGCCTTCGATTTGCCGTGTGCAACTTCAACTTCAGGTTTGCTACAAAAGTTCAAATATAGGTCGCCCGCCTGCAGTCGCAACAACCGCAAGACTCGAGCACACACGCTCCCAAGCTGTACAGCCCGCCTGAGGGATGCTGTTGAAGTTCACTCGCATTAGATGTTGAAGTTGATATTGAAGTTCATTCGCGCACCTGAGCGAGACTGTTGAAGTGCGCGCGCTTGTCTGAGGGCACGTCGATGGCTGCGCGGGAGGGGGAAATGCAGCGGCAAGCAACGGTGACAGCGCTCAGCATAACAGCGCCCAGCGCATTGTTGCAAATGTCACAACATCAATGATAATGACAGTGTGCTGCACCGCGCGCGCTGTGCCTTTATGAGAAGTGCTCTGCTGCCGCAGCGGCGCTCGCGACTGATGCATGGGGGCAGCTTCTGCAGGGATACGCGCTGAGGTAAGGTGAGGTATGCAATGCGACACTGATGTACTCATGAAGCCCTTCCGTGCGAGCGACGCCTGAAACCGCCATTTCAGCACATGCGATGGAGTAAAGTTGCTTCTGCCAGCAGGCATTATGCCACGTCGCCCGCCTTGTAATGATGTTTGCGTTACCGTCCGGACTGCACGGCGCTTATTGTTGCCATGGAATCGACAGTACCAGGGAGGCAACGTCTCTGCTCTTGGTGAACAGGTGCCTCGGCGCTAGCACCGCGCAGACGCCGAACCGGGCGAGCCCTAACCCCAGCCCTAACCCTAAGCCTCGCCCTGACCCTGCAGCAGCGCTCGACTGCTCGGCCTCAAGCCGTGCCCACAAATGTACAGCTGCACATGAGCGAGGTGGATAGCCAGCACACCCAGCCTCCGCAGAGGGCTACACACCCTGCTCACTTAAAGTGCACAGGTGCGACGCGCGATCTAGGATTAAGATCAGGGTGAGGGCCCTTACTTGACAGCCGCCGCAGCGCTGGAGGCATGCCGATGGTGCCGCCGCCGAGCGCTGCAGCGCCCACCGGGCCTCAACACTACAATGTACAGCTATACACAAGCGCTGAATCGCCAGCGCACCCAACCTCCGCAGAGAAGGCTCAGTTGAAGTACACAGGTGCGACGCGCAATGTCGAACAAGGGATAAATAAGGGTTTTCCCTCACTTGACAGCCGCCGCAGCGCTGGAGGCATGCCGATATTGCCGCCGCCGAGCGCTGCTGCGCCCACCGCCGCCGCCGCCGCCGCCGCCGTGCTGCTGCTCGCGCTGCCGACGCTGTCCGCCAGCGGCGACTTGCGCCATGCAGCTGAGAGAGGGGGGAAGGGCGGCAGCACATGAGGGTATGCATGTATGCATATGGGTTGATGGTAAGACGCAGATGGCAGATGTGAAGGGTGCGGTGTCCGCCAGCGGCGACTTGCGCCATGCAACTGAGAGAGGGGGGAGGGGGGGCAGCACATGTGGGTATGTAGGTATGTATCGGTTGACAGTCGAGACTGATGGCAGTGGCAAAAGGGTGTGGTGTTCAGCAGAGAGCGCGCAGCTCAGGCAAGCGGGGGGGGGGGGGCGTCGCATGCAGCGTCATCCATGGCGCGTTAGAGCGCCGCATCGACTTACATTCGCGTGAACACAGCGTCAAGTCTTTCGCATACGCCCCAAGCGCGTGCGCTCACCCCTGCCGCCCTACACGCGCATACGTTGTAGCATCAACGCGAAGTACATTCTTGAAGTACAAACACACCTGTGAGGAGGGACTGCGAGCGGCGCGGGCTGGACTTGGGCGCCCACTGCGACGCCTGCAGCGCCTCTACGCCCTACAAGCACACCTGTAACAGCAACTTCAACTACATACTTCAAAACTTGAAGTACACACTTGAAGTGCATACATACCTGCGAGCAGCGGGGACTGCGAGCGGCGCGGGCTGGATTTGGGCGCCCACTGCGACGCCTGCAGGGCCTCTATGCCCTGCAAACCCTCCGCATCCTCCGCCGCCTCCTTAGGGGCCCACAGGCCCGTCGTCTTGAGCAGCGACTTCCTCCCCTGAGGCGTGGCAGCGATCAGCAGAGTCAAGCTATGGAATTAGCGCAGCATTGTATAATGATTTTGATATTTGGGGGGGGGGGGGGGGGGGGGGGGGGGCGATGGGCGGTGTCGGCTGTTCTGCTATTGCTGCTGATGCCGCCGACGTTTGCAGATTACATACCTCGCTGGCATGGCCCATCAAAAATGTACTTCTACTTACTTATCCAGCCTTGTGAGTGACGCTTTAAGCTAATGTTGAAGTTGACCATTGCTGGTTATTCTACGCCAATGATCACCTGCCTGACTGCCTCCAAATCAAAACAGTTACCTTCTCCCTTGTGCCCTTGCGCGCTGTGTACACTGAGTAGCATCAGCACGCTGCGCCAAACGTCACTGGCATTGCGTGGGTCGTTGCGTGATGGCGTGAGCTGCTGCCAAGCAATCGTTCTGTGAGGGACGTGGCACAGCGTCCGACGAGAGGTTCTGCACACTCGGCCCAGCAACTGCAGCGTCGATGCTGCGTCGGCTTCCGCATTGTGTAGCCCTCTCGCACAAGCACGTCAGACTTTACAGCCGACATCCCTGCATACGTTGCCCTGCTCCCGGCGCCGTGGGCTGCTGCAGGTTCGCTGTACTATCTACACACCACTTCAACGATGAAGTTGAGGACGAGACAGCGCTCAGCACGAGGACGTCAGCGAGTGGCGCAGCGACTGACTCACGTCAAACCTCTTCTGCGCTGACCTCTGCTCTCGACTTCAGAAGTATGCCTTGGCGGGCCCCATCGCGGATGGCCGCAAGTGAGCACTGCTGCGCACAGAGAAACATAACACACTCACCTCTGCCTGCGCCTGCGCGTTGCGGCGCGGGCTGTGCGACGCGGTCACGAGCGCCCAGCCGGCTATGATACTTCCATATGAGAAACTGGCAATCCAGGAGTGCTTAGGGTCAGGGTTATACTTCTATATGAGAAATTGGCAATCCAGGAGTGCTTAGGGCCAGAATTACGGTTAGGCTTAGCCTAACCCTAACCCTACATAAGTCTTGCAGCGAATGGCCTCACCTCCGCCTGCGCCTGCGCGTTGCGGCGCGGGCTCGGGCTGTGCGACGCGGACACTAGTGCCCAGCCGGCGGCTGCGCTCTCGGGCGGCGCGTGGTTGCGGTAGTCGCTGCCATAGCGCGCTTTCATCGCCTGCGGCCGCAGCATCTCGCGCGCCAATTAGGGTTAGGGTTAGGGGTAGGGGTAGGGTTAGGTTTAGGGCTAGGTTAGGTTGCGGTAGTCGCTGCCGTAGCGCGCCTTCATCGCCTGCGGTCGCGGCGGCACGCGCATGGGGGTTAGGGTTGGGGGTAGGTTAGGGTCAGGGTTAGGTTGAGGGCTAGGGTAACGATTAGGTTGCGGTAGTCGGTGCCGTAGCGCGCCTTCATCGCCTGTGGCCGCAGCGGCACATGCGCGGGTTAGGGCTAGGAGTAGGTTAGGGTTAGGGTTAGGGTTAGTCAGGGGGCTCGGTGAGGTTGCCTGTCCGTGTGAGGTGTGCAGGTGCCGCTATGTCACACTGCATATGATCATGTCCGTTGCGTCACTTCTCGAAACTTCACTTCCCACGGAATGCGCGTGCGCGGTCGCCAATGCAGCAGGTGAAGTACGGTTGACGGCACGGTCGGTAGGTTTTGTGTGCGGTTGACGAGGGTAGAGGCCCGGGATATGTTTGAGCGTGCATCGCAAAAAAACAAAAAAAGTGCTGCAGCACTTCTATTGTGAGACAACGCATAGCAACATCGCGCGCGAGGCGAGAGTCCCTCAACGCTCCGCAAGTCGCTCCCACGCCCCAAACTTCAACATTGACATCACTGAAGTGTAACTAACCTGAAACAGCAGCGACGCGGGCGGGTAGTGGCGCCGCGGCACAAACTCCTCTCGCGTGACGTCTGCAACGCTGGCGGGAAGGCCACCCTGACAATGAGCCATAGGGCGTGAGGCAACAGAAAGGTCAGTCACGCGGGTCATGGGCGTCGCAAGCCGGTGTGCGTGCTACATGGCTTCAGTTTTTGTTGGTGCAGAAAAAGCATACTTCTAAGTACATGCATACTGCAAGTGTGCCGTGCGGCCTGGTCTCTGTAAACTCGGTGCGCACGAGCAGCTGCGCTCTCTCGACTGCAAGGCGCGCTCGCGCCCACGCAGCGCCTCAGATCAGCCACGCTGCCTTATTCAACGAGCCCGCAGCAGTCGTGTCGCTGAAACGCAAGATCGTATGAGAGTGGCCACTGCACGCACCGCAGCGCTGAGATGTGCCATGCGCCGCAGAGACCACCTGTGCGGCTCTTCGAGTTCTCCGCCATCAACTGCGGAGAGTCACCTACTTCAACACGCAGTTCTGCACATACCCGAGCGCTGCCAATCGTTAAGCCGCGGTGGCGCATCGCCGCACCGGAGAGTCGCCTACTTCAAGTGTTGTTTGGACGTACCTGAGCGCTGCCTATGGTTGAGCCGCGGTGGCGCAGCGCCGGGCTGCCGGCGGGGGACATGCTCCCCCTCAGGGCCCCGATGGGGCTGGTCAGACCCTCCGCGACCTGCGCGGTGAAGCGGCAGCGACATCAGATGCTCAGTCACGCGCAGCACAAGAGCAAAGTGCCCTGGCGTGTTGGGCTGATCTCATGCGGGAAAGATGGGCGCTGCTGCTTTCGTACCATTCCACCTGCTGCAGCACTCGATCCTGCGGTGCCTCGGGGCATATAATTTCAGAACCTCCGTGTTCGGAAGGAATAGTTGCCAACCACGATGCTTAGCAGCGGCGAGCAACAAGGGGCGTTTCAGCATACGCCATGCATAGGGTCTCCCGCCCGGCGCGCAGCTGCACAGTGAGCCATGATAAACATGCAAGTCTGCCATCGCAGGAGTGTAACACTGGCAGCTACTGCACCTCTGCACTCAAGTAGAGCACGTCTCACCTGCTCCTCGTGCCACAACTCGAATGAGCCGCATAAAACCATGGAAATCTGCCATCGCAGCAGCGCAACACTGGCAGCTACCGCACCTTTACCCCAAAGCAGAGCATGTTTCACCTACTCCTGTCACAAATTCACCTAGTCCTCTTGCCACAACTGATTGAAGTTGTCATCAACTTCAACTTACGGGTTCAGGCGGCCCGGTCCAGTGCCTGGGGCGCGGCGCGCGGATGCTGTGCGTCATCGGCGCTGCTCCCGCAACAGAGGCGCCCGTGCCGGCGCTGCCGCCGCCGGTCATGGTGTCGATGATGCTGGCGCGCTGCACGCAGGGCCATGGGATAGGTATGTAAGGTATACAATCATGTTGTGAGGTAAACAGCGCCTGACACGACTCAAATACTATGACGAGGGGCATGTGCCGCATCGCCGCCATGTGAATCGTAAGCTGCGACAATGTCTGGGACCACTGGAACTGATTTCAAAGTCTCATGACAACGGACTTACATGCCACGTTGCGCATACGTACACGGAACGGCGCGCAGCATGGCGCTCAGCACGCGTGGAGCGTCACCGCAGCTCTGTACTACCTTCAACTCCACAATCATCAACACTGTGCGCTGCTGTGCGCTGGAGTGTCGGTCCAGCAGCAGCAGCACACAGTTATGAAAAGCACCCTCATTCCGCTCCCGCCGGCGTCTGCATTAAAATCAACGCAGTCTGTTGGTGTTGCTGCTCGGCTGTCTTTCTCAACCCATGCTTCGAAATAGTATACTGATGTGGACATTTATTGCAGCCATCAGAGCAGACTTTAAGCTTACTGAGCGGTGATGCGCATCAAGCGCGCACCTTGGCGGGATCCGGTTTCGCCCCCGTAACCGTCGAAGCGCGACGCAGGACCTGCAAATGACAACGGGAAGAGAGGCGGCGCGGTGCCGTGAGGGGCAGGACAACCAGTCATGAGTGATGATTCATGATGGGGCAGGCTGAGTCATGAGTCAATGAATCAAGAGTCATAGTAGTGAGGGGGGCAGGGCAACCAGTGCTGGTTCCAGGTTTTAGGTTAGCAAGTTTGCACCAGAAGTGCTGTTCTTGGCCCCACTTTTGGACTTCAGGATTGCTACACCACTCTGACACACAAACAGTGACGCAAGTTGTGCACCTTGTCTGTATGTGCATGGCGGTTTTGCCCAGCTACAGCGGAGAGCCTGCTGATACAACGCATTACAGGCATACTTCGACGTATACTTCATCACAAACATACACCATTATGATGCGAGTCTCCGTACCTGGTCTGTCTGTACGGCACTAATGCCCAGCGTCAGCGGAGCGCCTCCTGATACAATGCATAACAAGTCTACACCACGCGACGAGCATGCACCACAGTGGCGCAAGGCTTCGTACCTCGTCTATCTGAATGTCATTCGAAGCAGACATCACACACACATCACAAACACACAGCGGATAGATGCAAGTCCCCGTACCTTGTCTGTCTGTACGGCATTATCGCCCAGCGTTAGCGGGGGGGGGGGGGGGGGGGGGTTGAACACATTGGAGCATAGAAGTACTTCAAAGTACACAACATCACACACACACACACACGCACACACACGCGCACACACACACACACCGAATTGATGCAAGTCCCCGCACCTTGTCTGTCTGTGCGGCACTTTCGTCCAGCGTCAGCGGAGAGCCTGCTGATTCAACGCATGACAAGTCTACACCACATTACGAACATGTTGTCTGAATCCTCTCGTCTGCATGGTATTGAGAGCAGACATCACAAACATTCACCACAGTGATGCAAGTCCCCGTCCCCTACCTTGTCTGTTTGCACGGCACTTTCGCCCAGCGTCAGCGGGGAGCCTGCTGATTCAACGCATGACAAGCCTACACCACATTACAAACATTCTCCAAAGTTATCTGAGTCCTCGTACCTTGTCTGTCTGCATGAAATTGGAAGCAGATATCACAAACATTCACCACATTGATGCAAGTCCCCAAACCCATACCTTGTCTGTCTGTACGGCACTTTCGCCGAGCGTCAGCGGGGGGCCCGTGTAGCCCATGTTGTGCTCCATTGCAAGTCTACACCATGTAACAAACATTAGCCACAGTGATGCAAGGCTTCGTGCCTTGTCTATCTGCATGGCACTAGAAGCAGATAATGCACCACAAGCATATGCCCATTTGATGCCACTTCCCGTACCTTGTCTGTCTGTACGGCGCTTTCGCCTAGCGTCAGCGGGGGCCCTGTGTAGCCCATGTCGTGCTCCAGGGGCGGCGACGATACGGGCGTAAGGCCTGCTAGCGCCTGCTTGAGCTCCATCGAGTGATGAGTGGAAGACATGGACATGCTCGCCTGCGCGCGCATTGGTGCGATATGCAAGGTTTGTTGAATATTGTCAAATGCGCCGGTGACACAATATACAAAGTACACTCAGTATGTGCCTGAGCTCCAGCGAGTGCTGAACGGAAGGCATGGACATGCGCGCCTGCATGCGAATTTGATGCGATATGCAAGGTGCATTTGTTCATATACTTTCAAGTATATATTTCTATACTTCCATACAATGTTGATTATGCGTGCCGGTGATGCGATATAAGATCTTCTGATTCGTTTTTATATAAAATATGCTCAGTGTGTGCTTGAGCGCCAGTAAGTGCTAAACGGAAGGCACGGACATGCTCGCCTCCGCGCGAATTCGATGCGGTGTGCGAAGTACATTTCTTCATGGAGTGAACGAGAAATGCATGAGAAAAATCCTTCAGATAATTTTGTCGGAGTACGTGGAACTTCATGCTTCGGAAGTGCTGTCTGTATGTTTTGTGGTCTCCGGCAAGCGCTGAATGGAAGACATGGACATGCTCGCCTGCGCGCACATTTGATGCGGTATGCAAAGTACGTTTATTGGAGATAATGAGAGGAATGGGTGAGAGAACCCTTTAGAGACATTGTGTCAAAATGCATTGGACTTCAAGCTGCGGAAAGAACTACTTCAACGTATATGTGCAGTCTCCAGTGAGTGCTGAGCTGATGACCCGCACATGGGTTAGGGTTAGGGTTAAGATTTGGGTTACGATTAGGGTTGGGTGATTTGATGCACAGCTGAAGGGCTTGTGTCAGAACAGATCAACGTCATCGGTCTACTTGAATGTATGTACGTATAATTATTTGTGATCGAGTCTCACTACTGGAGTGACTGAGAGGGACCGTGGACTGGTTCTCGTTCCAAAAAGTTGAACATCCTCAAAGCATGCAAATAACGAGTGCTGGATGTTGACTGCGCAGACATCGGCGCTCAACGACCAGCGACTTTACGCAGAGAGAGCTGAGAGTTCTGTCCTAGTGGGTGGTGTTCGATTGCTGCGCGATTATGCAAGAGTATACGAGAGAGCAGGCTGCCACATCACAGATTACTGAAAAGGGTATGGGAGAGTATGCTGCGCAGCGCATGTGACTGCTGCAAACTTCAATGGCGCTGAATCCGAGCAGGTCTCCGTGTGGTGTGGCGGGCCTCACAGAGTGCCTGGGCGCAGCAACGCTCGACCACTACCTCATGGGGCCATGATCGTCATCAGAGCATCGTTTCCCCTCCGGCGACACCACTCTATGAACCTCAAAAGTAGTATGAATCCCGGGGGCCACGATGCTTGACCGCTGGCAGATCAAGGGCGTAATCAACAATGCTACTGTTGCGCTAGAGTACTTCAAGGAAGGAAGTACAGCAGTAAGGCAGGGAATTGTGCATAGGCTTGGGTAGAGGCGAGCACGGCAACTTCAACCACATCTTGGGTCGCCGCAGCCTCACCCTATTGCTGACCCCAGAGGCAGCACGAGTCGTGCCCTCGGCAGAGCCGGCCCCCATCATGGTGAAACCTGTGCCACCAGGGGGCGCGGATGAAACTGGCAGGCCCAGGGGTCCCCACACCTAAAAAGTGCAGTTCACTCGCGTTTTAGTACTTGAAGTATCAGATTGAGCATCTTTTGCAACAAAAGTGTTCTGTGATGAGTGAACAGGGGTGGGCTGATGAAACTGGCAGGCCTAGCCATACCCACACCTAACAATTGCGGTTGACTCGCATGTTAGTACTTAAAGTATGAGATCGAGCATCGTGTTGTGTCCAAAACCTGCCTTGTGAAGAGTGAACGGGATGGGGGACTGATGAAATGGCAGGCCCAGCGATCCTCACACCTAGCAAGTGCAGTTGACTCGCGATTGAGTGTGAGCAGGGGCATCTCTAGGGACAAGGAACTGGTATGTTGAGAGTTCACTACCTATGCATTGAGGTACGTGACTGTACTGCATGCTGACTCTCTCTCTCTCGCTGTGGCTACTTGCAAACAACAGAGCCCACATCTGCGCCATGTTCGTGACTTCTTTGTGTACCCCGGTAGATGTCTTCACAGGCCCGTACCAGCTGGCGCAACAGGCGTACTGTGACTGGTACGGCGCCAGCACCCCCCCCCCCTTGTCCCCCCATATTGATCATTACACTGCGGCATGACGAACACTAGGTGCAGAGTTACCTCATAACGGCACGTGTACTTGATGCCGTGCCAACTGGCGTAATAGACATTTTTGTAACTGGTACAACGCCAGCCCCCCCCCCTAACTGGTACAACGCCAGCCCCCCTCCCCCCCCCCCCCCCCCCCCCCCCCCCCCCCCCCCCGCCCCCCCCCCCATGTTGTTTGTTCCAGTGCGGCATGATTATCGCTCAGAGCAGAAAAGCCCTAGATGTGTCACGCGCGCATGCTGCAGTGGACTTGGGTGGTGCAGACAAGGCGGCTTAGATGCGTGACAGTGCTCTACCCGCTCCCACACGCTGTGTGGGTTCGGTGAAGGCACATGTACTAATAGCGTCAGACTCAACGCTGCCGCGTGGCGGCCGGCAGCGGCACCTGTGCACGTAGCAGTTCTGTTGGAGACAAGTGGTGAAGTGGGCAAAGGTGCTTTTGAGGTGAAGTGGGCAAAGGTGCTTTTGAGGCACTTCACGGGCGAATGCGCCATTCACTGGCCCGTGGCTGGCACCAGGGTTAGGGCTAACCCTAACCCTAACCCTAAGCTGGCACGCGCAGCACTGCCAACGCGCTCCGGCGCTGCATGCCGGCGTGACAGTTACAAAGCTGTACTTCCACTCCCTTTCTGATGTCCGCATTTACTTCAATGACGTTCACGAAGGGATTCGAGATGTGCAACACCAAGTGCACGAGACAACCACTGCAACTGCAAGCGACTGTCCAAGACGCTATGCCAGTGCAGCTCCTGTGAGTGACGCGTGAGACAACGTTAAGCTTCCTTGTACCTTTCTGGTGAGGGTGGGGCCCCTCGGCGGCTCGTGGGACTTGGCGCTTTGTAGCGCTGGCGGTGGCCTGGCCTCATTTTCTGACGAGCCGGTAGAGACGGCCGTGGAGGCTCGACGCAGTACCTGTGAGCCCATCAACGCAGCAGAAGATGGGGGGACAGGGGGGCACATCAATGATTCAGCGGGGGGGGGGGGGGGGGGGGGGGGGGGGGTTGAAGCCCATCGACTGCTATGATGCTGCTTGCAGAACGAGCGACCTCATTTGCAGAACGAGCAATCTCATCGCGGCCGTGGAAGCTCGCCGCAGTACCTGTGAGCCAGTCACAGCAGCGAGAGGCGGGGGGGGGTCATGGATAATTCGTGTGTATGTGTGGGGAGGGGGGGGGGGTGAGTGAAACTGGTCGGATACGAGCGATCTCAAGTGGAGGCGGGGGGGGGGGGGAGGGGGGGGGGGGGCTTGTCTGTGTGTCACATGATAGAGGATTACGATAAGGATTAGGATTAGGATTACACTAAGCGTTGCCTGTCATGAGCGCCATTGAGCCATGTGCACGCAAGTGCTGATCGAAACTCCTGCTGTTATGGCTCTTCTGGCTCTGTCGCGCAAAACCAAATTGCCGCATACCGCGCACACGCACACGCACACGCCAGTGACAAAGACTCTTCTCAACCCCCCCACCCCCCCCCCCCAGACCAAGCCCCCTGGCACTTGCCAGCAGGTATGGCGCCTATGAGACCAAGACCCCCCCCTCACCCCCTGGTGCTGAGAGCTGCCACGCACCTTCTCCAACACTCCTGGCGTCGTCGCGCGGAACTGAACTGGTCGCGGCATGCCGCACACCGCGCACACGCAAGCACCAACAACGACGACCACGGTTACTGGTGGAAGGCACTTGCGGCTAACCATCTCTTGTCACCTAGAGCTCTACGATCTTTTGACTCGTGTTGATCAAACAAAACCTGAGCCGAGGCGTCACCATTGTTGAGCGCTGCCACGCACCTTCTCCGGCAGCGGCGGCGACGCTGCGTCTGCGGCGGACCCGCCCAGGGCCCCGGCGTCGGCGCTGGTGCGGTTGAACGTGGCGGCGATGGAGCCCGCGCCGACGCCCGCGAGGCCTGCTCGCGCGTCGCAATAGAGCGTGCGGCGCAAAGCGCATGGTCATGTGACTGAAAGCGCCCGCGTCAGCAAGTGCGATGCGCGAGGACAATGCGGTCGCTGCATGATGTGAATACTGGCCCTACTCCGGGATTGTAGCATCTCCTGCGCGGCCTGCGCACGCATCGCGATAGAGCGTGCACTGCAGGAAGGCGCGTGGTAACTGAAATGCTCACGTCAGCAAATGATATGTGAGGACAGTAAATTCGTACGCGCAGTGCTCAGTGAGCGTGCGGCGGCAGGCGCGTGGTGACTGAAAGCAGCGCTCGCGTCAGCAAGTGTGATGCGTGAAGACAGTGCGGCTACCGCACAATGTGAATGCTGGCCCTACTCTGGGATGGTAGCATCTGCCAAGCTGGCTGCTGGAAAAGATTCGTACAGACGGTGCTCAGCGAATGTGCGGCGGACAGCGCATGGTGACTGAACGCGCTCTCATCAGCAAATGTGACTGATGCGTGAGGAACTCTTGAGAGACTCGTTGGTCCGCGCAGTGCACAGCAGTGGTGCGGACGAGTGACTGGTGCCGCATGCGCTGGGCCAAGGCAGCAGCAATCAATCAGCATGGAACTTGCGGCTGCCGCAACCCATGCAGGTGGGCGGTATGGCGCTGCAGCGCGCCGTGCGTGCGCCGCGCGCAGGTGGCAGCGATCAACGCTGCTGCGACACGCAACACATCCAGATGCGCGGTTGGTTTAATGACAGCCGCGCGCGCCTGTGCCGGTCGGCCATGTTGTTCTCAGCGCGACGCGCAGGTGGCAGCGCTCGATTGATGATTGGTACACCTCATGCGCAATGACGGGACAGGTACATTACAGCGGATTGCATTGCAGAGCGCCCCTGCAAGTTAACATGTGATCAGGGGCCGCAGTCCAGAGACTGGCGACTTTGAGAGCCTCGTGCCAACGCCTGCTAGGTCTGCACGCCTTCGCGCTTGAGCGGAGGACGCTAGCAGCAGCCGCGAGTGCACGCGTATTGCTGCACATTACGGCGGGAGGCCGCCTTAAGGCCCTTCGACGCTCTACAACAGCAACCCCCCCCCCTTACTCAAACCAGACACACACACACAAACGCAGCGCGCGCACAGCACTCCAACACCGCCCCGCGCGCTCTCGCTTTCAATGCTGACACTCAGCAGCAAGCCGCCTGCTCTCGACGACGGCGGCAGCGGCACTTGAATACTCGCGCGGGAGAACCAAGCCGCACGCACGCACACTCACGCATCGCGCGCAGCACATCCCGTCGCACCCTCACGCACCCTCTCCACACCCAATGGCAAAGCAGCGCGCAGGCGCTCACTTACACTCGGCACGGCGAGGTTCGGCACCGAGTACCCCCATACACACGCCACACACACACACACACACACACATTCGCAGCGCGCGCGCAGCGCTTGAGCGTCCTAGCACGGCTAAAGATGCTCAGCAGCTAGCCACCCGCTCTTGACAACGACGGCAGCGGCGCTGCTCACCAAGGCTCGGCACGGCGAGGTTCGGCACGGAGTACTGGTTGTTGCGCATGCCGCGCCCCCCACCGCCGCCGCCGCCGCCGTCAGGGTGCACCGCGTGCGAGCCCGACAGCGCGCGCGGCCTGTCCTCCACCATGTCGAGCGCTGCTGCCGCCGCTGCCGCTGCCACGCGCGCCTTCGTGACGGCGCTCGTCGCGAAGGCGGACGCAGGTTTCGGCGGCAGCGGCGCCGCGGCGGCGGCGGCGGCAGCGGCGGCGGCGGCGGCGTGCCTGTGGGACCTGTCGCGGTCGGGGCGGAAGCCGACTGCGCGGGCGCGAGCGCAGAGGGAGATTGCAGAAATCAGTGCCCCGTTGATTATATGTGCGCGCAGGGGCAGCAGGCAGACTGGCACAAATTTGTGTACTTCACAAGTATGAAAGCTAGCAATGATGTTGCAGTGGTGCAGGAGAATGGGTCGAGGCGGCGGACGGTGTAGCTGCCAGAGCAAAAGACCGCCCCTGTTCGCCATTACCAACGCACATCCAAAGTGTGAACAACCGCGTCCAAGAACTCCAGGGAAACAGAATGCACAAGGCCTTCTAAAGATCATAGCACTCGTACTCATGGAAAAGCTGTTGTTAACGCTGGCGCTCGTATGCTTTCAGCCGAAGCCGCGGCCATCCCAAGGAGAAGCAGCAGCAGCAGCAGCAGCCGACGACATCAGCCGCAGCCTCTGCAAAGCTGTGGCGCAGACCACTGATGAACACCACGACTTCATTTTTGGTCTACGTCTCCGTGCCCCTACTAAATAGATCCGTTCGTCTCACCATGCCGCTCAGACCACTATGGCACACCATGACTCGATGTCTCCGTGTCTCTACTACTATTTTATGTCATGTGAGACAATCTCACCTTGCCGCTCCGGCTCCGGCATGGACTGGTCACGCTCTGACTCTACACCTCCATGTCTCTACTACTACATTGTATCGTGTGTCTCACCTTGCCACCGCTGTTGCACGCTGTGACTCTAAATCTCCGTGTCTCTACTCATCTCCGTGTCTCTACTACTTCTTGAAGTACTTCCGAAGTACTCATATATCTCATTGTGAGACAATCTCACCTTGCCGCTCCGGCAGCGACTGCGCCGAGTCGTCGCTCTCGTCCGACAGGTCGCTGGCGTCGCGGCCCCTGTCCTCGCTCGCGCTGCGCGCGCTGGTGCTGCGCTGAATGCTTGAGCGCTGTGGCAGTCGTCGAAGGGGGAAAAGACGGGGGATTAAGGGGGAGGGGGGGGGTCGGCAAGGCGACGGCAGATGTCAGCCCGAGGAACTGAATTTGCATCGGCTGGAGCATCCGTGTAATGCAGAGGACGCGACAGCAGTTGCCGAGTCTACGCAGGCGGGTGTATGAGGGCGCACATTTGCTGCAGTGACACCCTTACTTTTTCATTCTAAAGGAAATAAGTACTTCAAGTACGTTCATTTTAAAATGCTGTAGTGACACCCTCACTTCCTCGTTCTAAAGCAGACAAGTACTTCCGAAGTAATTTCATGTTGATACTGAACTGGAGTCCTCGAGCTGCGGCCGTCCAGTGGACAGTGCCTGTGCGCGACTAAAGCATCGCAGCTGGCACCATATTGCTGTTACCAGCACGCCCCCGCAACAAAATGAAGCCAGCACGGCATACGCGATGCCGCATCAGCGCCGGCAGCATGACGGGCGCTTTGAGCTTGCATTGCCGACGGCGTGATGAGAGCTTCAGCCGTGCTTGCACCTTCGTCTGCAACCGCTCGCGCTTGACCGAATTGGGCCCACAGCACGCTTTCAGAATCCAGCGGAGGACACCGAGTACACCACAAGGCACTTAACCTTAACCCTAACCCCTAAGCTGCCACACGCCTCAGCGCCGCACTCACCTCGAAGTCCGCGTAGCTCGACAGCAGCGACGCGCGCAGCGGCGGCGGAGGCGGCACCGCCAGCGGCGGCGACTGCAGCAGCGGCGGCGGCGGCGGGGGCGGCAGCGACGGGCGCGGCGCGCCCGGCTGCGGCAGCGCCGTCGCTGCCGCCGCGCCGCCCATGCTGGTGATGGTCTGCCTATCGATGGTGCCGCGCATGGCCTTGGCGGCCATGGTGAGGCGCGGCTCGTACGCTGTTAGCGGCTTGATGGGGCTAAGCGCTGCCGCTGCCGCCGCCGCCGCGCCGCCGCCGCTGTTGCGGTGCGTGCTGGCGGACGTCGGCGCCTGCGCACGCGGCAGCAGCGGCAGCGGCGGCAGCGGCAGTGGCAATGGGGGCTTGTGATTAGAAGCACGCGAGTGAGTGCCGCAGTCGGGCGCGGCGGCGCGCGGGCTCGGTGATGCTTGTCAGCTGCGCGTCGCTAGAGCGCTGTTGCGCTGCTGCTGTTGCACCTCTCAGGGAATGCCGGCTGCACTGCTGCCGAGCAAGCCGGGCGCATGTTGAATGAGCGGAGCGGCCGTGGCGCTGCTCCGCTGCGCGCCGCACGGCGAGATGAGCGTCGGCGCACAGAAGCGGGGGCGGCGGCAGGATGGAGCGTCTGCGACCATGACTCAAGCTCAACGACGAATATCCCATCCTATCTCAACATTGAACACTCAGCGCAATGCAAAATTTCGCTGACGACCAGCCGTAACAGGTGCCGCGCGCATGCATGGCGAAGCTGCTGCCGCCGAGACCCGCGCCTTCCGCTGCACCAAAATCTTCAACAGGTGACGCTCAAGTCTGACATCTTCAACAGTGACGCTCCTGTCCGAGAGCAAGATCTGCGCCTTGCCTTGTCCGTAAAGCTGCTCGTGGCGGCAGGCGCGGCGGCGGCGTACACCGACGCCGGCGGCACCGGCGAAAACGTCAACAAGTGACGCTACTGTCTGACATACATCTTCAACAGTGACGCTGCGCACACTTACCTTGTCCGTAAAGCTGCTGGTGGCGGCCGGCGCGGCGGCGGCGTACACCGACGGCGGCGGCACCGGCGAGAACGTCGCCCCGTCGACGTCGCTGACCATCGTCTCCAGCTCGTAGTCTGTGGCGATGGCCGTCATCGCCGCGAACATGCTCTCGTCGTTGATGCCCTGGGAGCGCAACGAGGCATGGCAGGCGCACCGCGGCGATCAAGTCAGCCATCAGCAATCTGAGGGCAAGTGTGTTTGGCGCAAGTCAATGCCGATGCTGGTCATTGCTGTGAACACGCTCGCGTCGTTGATGCCTCTGGACGCGTAGGGAGGCATGGCAGCGCTCAGCGTGAATGATGTCAGCGACGTCAGCGCCCCACGGGCATGTATGCATGGCGCAAGTCGAAGCAATGGTCATCATCGCCGCGAACATGCTCTCGTCGTTGATGCCCTAGACAAGTCGCAGCGCACAGAGTCACCGTCATCAATGTATGTAAAGCATGACAAGCCGACGGCGGGTGCTGCAGCAGCGGGTACAACGTTGTTACGAGGAGGTGGGCGCGCTGCCTCAGCATCGTCACTGCTCAAAAAGTGATGTCATCATTGCCGCAAACCCGCTCTCGTCGTTGATGCCCTGAACGCGCGGCGAGACACGGCAGGCGCACAGACATGATGCGCGTGAGAGCATGTCTGTACGGCGGCGCGCTTGATGCTAATGGCGCGTGCCGCGGCGGCAACGCAGCAATGCTTTGGCGAGACTTGCCTGAGGGTTATCACTTCACTGCTTGGTACTGTGCCTCAACCCTCGTCTCATTTGTAGGTAGGATTGCCAAGCAAAGCCCTTCGCGCAGTGATCATCGCTGCTGTTGCGGTGGCGTACCTCTCGCGCAGACTTGAACTTCGATCGTTGCAGCGCTCTATAGTTGTCGAAGAGCTCGGATATCTCAGATAATGGTGATGCAAGTTGATGAATGATTGCGCGCTCACCTGCCCTCCTGCAATCACGAGCACAAACTCCAAGTCGCAGTAGCCCAGCTCTGTAACCTGTGAGGAGCAAAATATTGGCAAAGGCGAATGAGTCAGGTGGTCAATCTTCATTTATGTGATGAACTGTTTGGTAAACTGCACTCTTGAAGTGCGCACAGCAAGATGCAGTGTACACCAAAATGTACGTCTTCTGAAGGTTTTTTGAAGCATAACGTTGAAGCATACTGTAGGAAGACAAGCACAAGAGGTACCTGATGGCTGGTCCACTTTCCTGGAGCATGAAGTCAACAGAGGACAACAGCCGCACAAGTATACTGCTACACAAAGGGCAGCAGACCAAACGTGCATACCGCTGAGCATGCCAAAAGCAATCCCCTTCAGACAGCACACGTGCTGCGGAATGGGCTCCTCCTCTTGATGCAGCTGCTGCAGTGCTCGGAGTTGCGGGGCAGCAAGACGAGCGGTGCAAGCTCACGCGCATGATATGATTGGACGGCATGACCTTGGGGACATCTGAAACCAACGCCTGAGCATCACCACCAGATGCAGCAGCGCTCATCAGTTCCAGCCGCGCGGAATACGCACAGCGGCTTGCGCTCACCCATGACGTGCAGCGAGTCGCCGCAGCTGCTTTCTCTGGACCAGCTCTGGCAGCAGCGGCTGCCAACACACAGCAGAGCCAGCACCGCGCCGCCCGACCGTCCGTCACCACAACTTCAACTTGTCTTTGCCTCGTGTTCGGACTCAACGCTCTGCATCAACGAACGACCACACGCTCCACCGACCTCGGGGCAGCGTCACCACAACTTCAACTTGAACTTGCCTCGTTCGGACTCGACGAGGCGGACGAAGCGGTGCTCCAGTTTGCGGTGGGCGACCCGGGCGCGTGCGCCGCGTGCTTGCCCCCCCTGTCCCCGCGTGTCTTGCCGGTGTGCGCGGCGCCGCGGCGCGACTTGCCGCCTGCGCAGCAGCGCACGCGTTACAGGGAGCGCTGAGCTCGGTGAGAAGTAGTGAGACTCATGATCATATACTTATTATATGATTGCGGGGCAAGGGATAGAAGTTGACGCACTCGCTTTCGTAAAAGGAGGGGCGCTGACTGCGCATGGACGCAGTGCTGCGGGGCCGCGGGCGCGACTTCGCGGCAGCAAACGTCATAGGGCAGCGCTCAGCTTCGATAGTGACAGAGAGTCATGGGGCAGCGCTCAACTCAGTGAGAGTACTACTACAGATCGAAAGACAGCAGCGCTCCGCTCAACGAGCGATACCGATGACGGCGATAGCGGGGTGGGGGTCGAGCTTTGAGGGGCTTCCTTCTGCAGTGAGGGTTTAGGGTTAGGATTAGGGTTAGGCTACAGCCTGCGCGTGATTTACAGGGCTGCCGCGCCGTGCGCAGCGCCGCAGCGGCAAATTGGCGCCTGTGCGGCAGCGCCCTTCATGGGGCAACGCTCAGCTCAGTGAGCGACTGGGATGAGAGCCATTGTGGGGCAAAGGTCGAAGATTGACAATCTCGCTGCTGCAGGGGAGTGTGTCTGATGGGCAAAATGCATGCATGTAGAATTGGCGCGCTGCACAGCGAATCCGCATGTTAAACTCGCTACCGGCGGTTGGGCGGCTGTGCGCACGCACGTTGAGTGCCTTCTCATGTAGCGGGATACTTGCCTGGCGTACAGAGCTATGCAGCTGACTATGCAGCGGACTGCTCTGTTGTGACAGTTACAGCCAGACTTCAACAAACCTTTTGCTACTTCAACACAGAAGTCCTCGATGTAGCTGCCAGCGGACTGCTCTGCGGTGACAGTCACAGCCACACTTCAACACGCATGCTGCCACTTCGAAACTGTAAGTCCTCAAATAAGCGCACATCGAACGCGCTACCGCGTGTGTACGCACCGTGCCTCCTGCGCTCCGCCCTGACGCCGATGGTCGCAGACGGCCGCGGCAGCTGCTGCGGAGGCAGGTTGCCGACCTCCTGCACACGGCACGACAGCGCTCAACAGCGTTGGCACAAGGCACGCCAGGGCAGGTTCCAGCCAATAGCAACGATAGTTGCAGCGCGTCGGTCATCACCACGTGTGTGAGTGTGCAGACACGGCTGAGTTTGCAGACACGGCTGTGTCAAATGCGCCCTTGCAGATGCTGAGCGGTGTGCGCTGCACCCGCCAAACTTCAACTGTGGCACCACTTCAACGTCTTCTGGGGGCGCTGCCCCGGACCCTAACACGGCGGACCCACTAACTGTCGCATGGCCAGCGTTCTCAGCAGTTACAAGCGCGCAACGGTCAAAGGCGGCGGGCCCTGCAAATACTACTGCGCACACGCGACCGCAGCTGCAGGCGCTGCGCTGCGCACGCCGCCGCGCCGACAGCAGTGCCACGCGGCTGGCAATGCGATGATGCGCTGTGTCGACTGCAGAAACCTGCGCGCACAGCGCTGCTGAGGCGCCCAAGTCGTCTTGCTGAGCGCTGCTCACCTGCGCGTCTTGCTCGGACAGCGGCGCGGCCGCAGCGAACTGGTCGCTGTCATCCGCCGCGGGGTCTGCAAAGTTGTCCGGCGACACGGCTGTGCACGCACGAGGGGGGGGGGGGGGGGTTAGAGCATGGGCACCGCGCGGCAAGTGCGTGAGCGCAGCGCTTTCAGCTCGGTCGTTTGATGACGGTAGTGTAGCAGGGCGATGTGTGCTTGGTGGTGGTGGCGCACGGAGGACGCAGCTGTTTGGGCACGCATGTCGGCAAAAGCGCAAGCACGCGCGGCACGTGTTGGCGCCATTGTTAGGTAGACGACACGTGGACAGATGCACACGGGGACGATGACATCAGGCACTAGCGCGAGCTTCTACAAGTGTGCATCACCGTGATAAAGGAGCTAAGGATTTTTGAGTTGAGCGCGCACGGCAGGGGGCGCGGCCGGCCTTCAGAACCTGAGACATGCACAGGTATACAGACAGATACATGCACTCCAAGCATGAAGTACTGTTTCACGGTCGCGTGCAGCTGTACCTCCAGAGCTCGGGCAGGGGTTACGGGGTGGCCAGCGACAGCGACTGCCGCTATGAGCATATATGAACCTTAAAATTGAAGTGATGCACATCTTCAAATATTAAGAAATGCTACCTTCGAGACTCGGCAGGGGCGAGGGCATGGCCAGCGACAGCGGTTGCCGCTTCGAGCAGTACACGTACTCAAAACATGAAGTAATACACATACTTCAACATGAAGAATTGCTACCTCAAGGGCTCGGCAGGGGCGACGGGCTGGCCAGCAACAGCGACTGCGGCTATGAGCAATACATGTACTTCAAACATGAAGTAATACATATACTTCAAACATGAAGAATTGCTACCTCCAGGGCTCGGCAGGGGCGACGGGGTGGCCAGCGACAGCGACTGCGGAAGGTCCTGCCTTACGCGCGTGACCACGTTGTCCAGGAAGGAGTCCAGGTGGCCAAGCATCGCTTGCGGCAGTATCTCCAGCACCTGCAAGAGCGCCCAGGGGTGATACGTTCGTCAGTGGTACTTACCGTTTTATGCGAGCACTTGCTGCGGCGCAGTGATATAGGAACCCCTCTCTGCTGCACGCGCGTTTGGCGCAGTGTGAAGGGCGTGTGCAGGTTTTCATAAGGACAACAACAACTACATAACAGCGCGCTCACCCGGTCATCGGTGTACACAACCATGAGCATATGAGCACATTGTGCGCCACCCTTCACGATTACAGTGATGGCAACGCTCAACGTACGGTGACAGCGCTCACCCGCTTTCCAGCGAACGTAAAGACGGGCACAGCGTGCGTCATGTGTGCCTACACGACGTCGCATGGCAGTGCTGAACGGCGGTGACACCCACCCTACTTCCAATCTACACTTTGACGTGAGAAGTGCGAGTCACCTGCGGGTGACGTAACTACTTTGAAGTACATTGCTTTAAGCAGCGGCGGCAGCGCTCACCCTGTCCTCAACGTACACGCTGACAGGCGCAGTGCGCGCCACCTGCAGTTGAAGTAACTGCAGAGCTCAAACAGCAATGATGATGCTCACCCTGTCGCTTCCATACACCAAGAAACCGCACTGCACTAAATGGCAGTGCTCGATGAAACAAATCAAAAGTCGTTGAGCTCTAGGTGACAAGGGATGGTTCAATAGCGGCGGCAGCGCTCACCCTGTCGCCCGCGTAGACGATAATGGGCAGGTTGCGCGCCATCTGCAGCAGCGACACGTGCAGCTGCTTGGCCTGCCACGCGCCGTGGCCGAGGTCGCAGTCCCTGTAGTGCCACGCCACAGACACCTCGCGCGTCTCGATGACGCTGCGGCAAGAATCAGGGTGAGGAGTAGGGTTAGGGTGAGAGTAATGCTTAGGGTTAGGGTTAAGGTTTTTTAGGCTGAGGTCGCAGTCGCGGTAGTGCCACGCGACCGACACCTCGCGTGTCTTGATGACGCTGCGGTGGCGGCGGGCGCACAACAAGCAAGGGTAAGTAGGTATAATGCATGGACCTAGGCAACTAACAGCATGTACGGCCAAAGTTGCAGTCGCGGTTGTGTCACGCGACCGACACCTCACGCGTCTCGATGACGCTGCGCCGAAAGCGGTGCGCGTAAGTATCAACGGCAGGCACGTACAATGCACCATCAGGCAAGCAAGAAAGCAGCACACGCGCAACGGGCACCGCAACTCATAATTTCGTAACTACAAGGTGCTCTATCGACATTCTCAGGGGGGGGGGGGGGGCACTGAGGCACAGCGGGCCGGGCGACCAGGATCCCTTGCACTGAGGACTTGTAACGTGAAATGGCTCCCAATCGTAAGCGCTGCAAGTAGCTTGCACTCGGGACTTGAGTGAAACGGCTCCCAATTGTAAGCGCTGCAAGTAAATTGCGATCGAGTGTCATGACATGTTACCTCAGTAACTATATCGGACGGACAGGGCGCGGGGGGGGGGGGGGGGGGGGCTGAGGGAATGCGCCACCGTTGCATTGTGCTGATCCGCGCATCCATGTTGCATCTCAATGGCAATGCCGACGGCGTGTGAAAGGGGCGGTCAAGCACACTGCGGCCGGCTGACTTGATTGAACCACATATACGGTTGCATGTACCATATACGGTTGCATGTACCTACTCAGGTTAAGCAGCCTTAAGTGATCATGATGTAATTGACATGTAGCATGACGGTTATCCAGGTAACCCAAAAACGGACGGCAAGACCACTGCATGAGGATCGTTGACTGCTGCTGACATCTCTTTGCCAGCAAGCTTCACTCAATGAGCTATATGAGGTGACAGGGTGAGGGTTACGGACGGTCAGACTTCAAGTTGCACTTGCCTGCCAGGCGTCCTCTCTGTGTAGTACTCGAGCGGGTTCTGTATCTCTCTCAACCAGCCTGGCGGCGACAACAGCAGAGCAAGCACGAAATGAGCTTCATTCAAGATTTCATTATTTCTCTGAGGGTTCACCGCACGAATATGCACAGTACTTCAACGTGGCGCGTGCGTGTGACGCAACATCTCATGCAGCACGGTGAGAGTATGCAGCCCTACTGCGCGCTTGTGTCCAGCTCCAGCAGCTGCGCCTCCCGTCGGCTGTTGCTCCATGGCATGAGTGCAGCACAGGTTCACCAGGCGCGCTCGAACATACACTTTGCGCTCTTAAGTGCAAAAATGCGTCACCGCGAAGGAGCATGTGCGCGTCACCCAACATCTCACGCAGCACGGAAAGAGTATGCAGCCCCACTGCACACTTGTGTCTGGCCCCGACAGCTGCGCCTGTTGAGGGTCCAGCGCACAAATATGCAGTAGGTGCATATGATGCAACATCTCGTGCAGCACGGTTAGAGTATGCAGCCCTACTGCGCACTTGTGTCCAGCCCCGGCAGCTGCGCCTCCCGGCGGCTGTTGAGGCTCCAGCACACGAAAATGCATATACGTAGAGGCAGTATGAGCGCGTGACGCAATTGCAGCACGGAAAGAGTATGTGCGCACTTGTGTCTAGTCCCGGCAGTTGCGCTTCCCAGCGGCTGTTCAAGCTCCAGCGCATCAGTGCTCCGTGCTCCGCGGCCAGGACGCAGTTGGTCTGCCCCAGGCACCGCTCCAACGCCTCCCGGGATCGAGGGGACTTGACGACGACCACCTGGGGGGAAGTGGGGGGGGGGGGGGGGGGGGGTCCATGCGGTCAGCGAATGCATCAAGCGGGCCTTGATTGCCTCTGCAAACCCAGCAAACTGCACCCGGCGCCCCCAGGGTCGCTTGATCGCCACACTTGATCAGTTTCAATGACATCATGTGCATCGCTTGCTGCGCGCTTGCAGCGGCAGCGGTCACGCTGCCGAAGGGACCTTCACTGTGCGGGTGGTGCAGACCAACACTGCATATGCATCGCTTTGACCCATTCGCGCGCAGCGGTGCTCATTGAACGGGTGCATACCATAACTGAAACAGCCTTCGATTTTTGTTATGCGCAGCGCTCATCAGTGTTTGCTTCCAGGAAATGTTCACTGAGCAGGCGCAGGCCTTTGAAGGCAGAGACACAATACTGCCACAACTGCAACAGCAACTCCAACTAGCCATCCAGACACAGCAGTGCTCACATTGAGGGGATCCTCGCTGAGCAGGCGCAGGCTCTCCAGCACGTTGAACGTTCACGTTCAACTGTTACAACTTCAAATGTACTTTGAAGTATACTATATGCCACATCACACAGCAGCAGTGCTCACATTGAGGGGATCCTCGCTGAGGAGGCGCAGGCTCTCCAGCACGTCCGGCGGAACCGTAAGGAGCTCTGGCAGCGATGTCGCGCGCGCGAGCACGCCCTCGAGGTTGAGCACAATGAGGCGACACCGGCTGAACGCAAACGCCTGCCACCAGCAAAGAGTACGAAAACCGTGCTGTGAGCGTGGAAACAGGATACACTGCCGCCGTGCACGCAGCGGACTAGGGGTAGAGTTAGGGTTAGGATCAGCCATGTCGACAGAACAGACAACATGCTCTTCAGGCTCTCGTGCGCACCGCGATGTTGACACCTCGCACGTGCGCGACGTGCTCCTTGTGCAGCAGTCGCGCCTGAGTGCAACAAGCATGCTACGAGGTACCAGGCGCGAGAAGACACGTATGCACAACGTTATTCACAATACTTCAAAGGGACTGGTGCGCTATCACGCGCACTCAGCCGGTGGCACGGCAACGTCCGCACCTGATGAGACGCGCTCCTTGTGCAGGCGCTAGCCTGCAGCCTGTCGCATGTTGAAGTTGAGGTGATTGCCAACGCAGCAGCGTGCGCACTGGCAAATGTCATATGGAAACGTGAGCAGCATCAACTGCCAGCGACGCGCGCACCTGCACGACGTGCTCCTTGTGCAGCAGGCGCGCCGTCAAGTACGCAAAACGCGCCGTGAGCATAGAAATAAGATGCGCTGCCACCGTGCACTCCGCGGGCTTAGGTACAGGTTAGGGCTAGCCAATTTCCACAGGAAATACCACATGCCTTTGGGCTGCAATGGCCTTGTTCGCACTGCTAAACGATTCATATTATTGACCCTTGCACCTGCACGACGTGCTCCTTGTGCAACAGGCGCGCCGTCGTGCGTTCGCCGCCCTCGTTGCCCTTGACCAGCTGGCGCATGGAGCGCGTGGACCAACCGTCCGACGTGAAGTTCCACACGTAGCTGCGGCGGCAGCGACGTGGGCGGTGAGAGTGAGTACGGCATGCGCGTCAGCCGTTGCGCAGATGCATGGTAGGTATGCACGCGCTCTTGAAGGGAACAAATCTAGGCATATGGCTCATATGATACTGGACCGCGTAATCCCTGATGTACTTTGTAGTACCCATCCGACGTGAAGTCCCACACGTAGCTGCGGCGGCAGCAATGCAGGCGGCAATAGCAAGTTTAGCGCGCGCATCAGCCGCTGCGCACTTTGTTGTGAGGTGGTGCGGCGGCGGTGCGGTCTAGGATCTATAAAGTAAATGAGACTAAGGATTAGAATTTAGGGCGAGTGTGGGGGACGCGTCAGGCGTTGCGCGCTGATGCACGGTAGATGTGCACGTTTGAGCCAACACACGTGAGCACCTGGCTGACTTGGGCTTTGCAAGTCGTGGTCAAGCACGCGAAGCGCTTCACTCTTAAGGTACTGCTTAGAAAACGCTCCCGGAGGCATTAAATGCTGTCACTGCTCTTGAGCCCTCAAGTGTAAAAAAATGAATCACCCGAGGTTGTGCCCCGGCCTTGCGCAGGATGGCCTGCTAGTGATTAAGCACATGGTGATGTGCAGTTCAACAGCACGGCGCATGAAACATGTACTGAACTTCGCACTTGGCAAGCTTTCATTCTGTACCAAAGGGGACAATCCTTTTAGCAGCCCCGATTCCTTGCCACCGAGGCACTCAGTGACATGACATACTTGGAGCACCTTAAAGCATGGTACTCCAAGTAAACATGCTTCTATTCTTATGCGCCGAAATTCACAGATTCAACATTACATTGCGATGATGTGACAGCAGACTTGGCCCGGCATGCAACTTCATGTTGAAGAGCAAGAATCAGTACCAGGAGGCCTGACCTGGACATGTTAGAGTGTTCGCTTCACAAGTTCGTCTTCCTCCATGGGTTTTGTTCGATGGCACTGATTAGCATGACACGCATACATATTACAACCTGTTACAGATCTCGTGCTTACTGGATCTGGGGGGTCGGCGTCGCTTTGCGATGATTTGACAGCACACTTTGCCTGGAATGCAACTTCATGTTGAAGAGCGAGAATCAGCACCAGGAGCCTTACCTGGACATGTTAGACCCATAAGGCTCATGAGCATGACAGATCTAGATACTCAATGTATACTTCAAGAATACATGTTTAACATCATATGTGCCGAAATTTGCGGGCTCGACGATGCTTTGCAATTATGTGACAGCACACTTTGCCTGGCATGCAACTCATATTGAAGAGAGAGAGTCAGCACCAGGAGCGCTTACCTGAACATGTTGAAGTGTCCTGTGGCACGCTTGTCTTCCTCCATGGTTTTTGTTCGATGGCACTGTTTAGCATGACACGCGTACATATTATAACCTGTTGCAGATCTCGTGCTCGCTCGATCTGGGGGGTCAGCGTCGCTTTGCGATGATTTGACAGCAGACTTTGCCTGGCATACAAGTCCGTCTTGAGGAGCGAGATAAGTGCCAGGAGCCCTTACCTGGACATGTTGGAGTGTCGCTTCGCGCGTTCGTCTTCCTCCATGTCCATCGCCTGCATGAGCGCCTTTGCCACCTGCACAGAGACAAATAACACGGTGGTTTTTTGGCGTCAACAATTAGCATGTTCTTGATGCGAAGCTGCGCGCGCTACTGTACTTTCTTTTGGTAATCATTGCCCTTGTGTGTTTCTGTGCTCTCTCCTCTCCTACTACTTCAACAGTGAAGTGTGCGGTTGAGAGGAGACGAAAAACCACTGGCCGTCAACAAACGGCACTTTCCCTTGTGAAGCTGACACGGTCACCTATTGAAGTCAACGAATGGAACTTTCCCTGTGTGAAGCCGTTGACGTCTGTGACCCATGCCAGAACTCAGACTCAGATTGGTACATGCACACACCGCAGATCATCCACGATCAGTGACGTCATCAAGTCACCAAATGGCCCATTCCTTATGTGAAGCTGTTGGCGTCTGTGACCTACGCTTCTCAGACTCAGATGAGTACAATGCAGTACATACCGCTGATCGTCCACTATCAGTGACCAGCATTACTCCCCCCAGCAGCTCGCAAAGCCGACTGAGCCATCTGAATACCCACGTAGAAAGCATGGCAATACCGATTTGGCACACGCAGAAAGTATAGCACTCTCAAACCCTGACCCTAACCCTATTGCACATCATAAAAAGTCAGGCTCCCTTGATATGTGCCAGATGCGTCTACAACTCTGCGACATGGGCAAAACCCGTTGCTGCTCCTTGGCTGTGTGCCAGCTGCATCAATGACTCTGTGCCATGGAGCAAAAACCTGAAAACATACATCACAAGAGGCCTGCAAGTCCAACAGCACAGGCGCTGAACTGATGTGATGCATGCCCTATTGACAGCAGTGCTAACAAATTGGTGTCGAGGTTTGTGTACTTCTATACACACTGCGTTCTCGCGGATTCGCTGAGCACGGCCATGGTCAGCACACGCCTCACACGGCGCGTTGCGAGCACGCGCGCCAACGAATGACTCGGAGTGGAACTTGCACACACGAGTACAAGTGACTCACGTCGCTGGTCGCCCAGGGGTTCACCAGCAGCGCGCCGCCGAGCGAGCGCACGCAGCCAACAAACTTGCCAACATAGAACTACCATGCATTGCAAGCTGCATGCCAACAAGTGACTCAGAGTGGGTGAGGACATAGGTACAAGTAACTCACGTCGCTGGTTGCCCAGGGGTTCACTAGCAGTGCGCCGCCGAGCGAGCGCGCGCAGCCCGCAAACTCGCTGAGCACCACCGTAGCCAGCGCGCCGTGCGCCTCGCGCGAGACGACGTACTCAAACGGCGATATGTTCATGCCGTCGCGGATGGGCGTGATGACCAGGACGTCCGCCAGGCAGTACAGCGCGCAGAGCTCCTGCGAAGGGGGGGGGGGGGGGGGGATGTATTGGGATGGGTGAGACGGGGGGGGGGGGTGTATGAGTGCAAAGGCGCTTGAGGCTGTTGTGTGTGAGCATAGCGCCGCAGTGGGCAGCAGCAGTGCGCACACGCTTTGAGGAGCGATGTGCTGTCAGTAGGGTTGCCGAAACCGTAAATCGTAAATTTACGGTACGGAAATATACGGCGTATGATACGCCGTATGTGTGAAATGGCATCGTATATTCCGTAATTTACGGTAGAATTTTACGGTCGAAATTTTCGTACCCATATTTTTCGGTACGATTTTCTTACGGTGACGTGGATGATGCAAAACGAGCAGGAGGTGTGCTGGCGGCAGTGGCGTGATGGCGATGGCGCCAATGCTGTTAGATCTCCTGAGCCTGGCACAGTCAGCAAGCCGCAAGCGACCTAACACGCCAAAAAAGCCGAGTGGACAAAGTTCAAGTTCTTGTCTGCTACAAGCACCAGCATCCTTGCTAACACTGAGCACATCCACAGCAGTGAAAAGCAGCTGCCGGGGTGCAGACGAGGCAGCAGCAACACAATCCACAATTGCAAAGCCGCTTGACTCGGCGCTTCCAAGAGCAAAGCCAGAAAAAGGCAGCGAGTGAGCCGTATATATGACCTTGGTATGACACTTGGCTAGATTTACGTACGTGGCTCTGTTACGTGGCTCTGCACCTGATCGAACACCCACACTTCAAGCTATCCATTCTCTGTGAAATCTTCGAAAGCGCTGGCATGGTTGGTTAGGCATAACTAATTTTCTAAAGAATGATGGCATCTTCACCATTGTACTTTCTACTTCTATTATTTAGAAGTATATGGTAAGCTGTACCCATCCTCATTGCCGACATTAAACGCAGTGATCTTTGGTGAATGCTTGATGCTATGCTTGCTTGTCATTAATTCAAATAAGTTGGCTCACATTGCCTGTGAGGATTGTGCATCAAGTTGAAGTTAACAATTGTCATACTAGTAGTACGCTCTCGTGTAGTCATCTGTGCCTGTGTTACCATATGCAAGGCGGACCATGTGACGTACATGCATATCAATAACTGCATAATTACGATAAGTACGGCACGTACAGTTTACGGTTGGGAGTACGGTTTTACGATTATGGTCATTACGGTAACTACGGTTGTACGATCACAGGTACGGCATACGATTACGGTTACGGTACGGTACGTTTACGGCCTACGAAGTAAATTTTCAAAAACCTACAGTTTTGGCAACCCTAGCTGTCAGCGCACACGGGGCAGGCCGCATGGGGCATGAGCAGTGCGGCGCGCAGCGCTCGTGCAAATGGGGGGGCATGCATAGATAGGGGGAGTGGAAAATTTGATGGATGTCTGAAACACTCAGGAAGCCCTTTAAGTTATCGTCATCAGTATGAAACCTGCAGATCAGGCAAGCGCCACTCACGGGCGACACTTGCAGAGTTGATGTTCTCTACCTGCAGGTCGACGTCCAGGAAGAACGTCACAGAACCGGTCAAACCCAAACCCATCGCGCGACCCTTCCACAATTGAACATTTGCCTGCAGGCTTGTCTCTACGAAGAACTCGACGGCGATAATAAAACCCCCGTAAAACGGCGGTTTTTCACCCTAAACCACCCACCTACCGTGCGAGGGGGTATGTACAGGGATTGAGGGGGTGGAGGGGAGCATATGAGGGTGCCATGATGCTCAGACGCTCAGGAAGATTTTGAAGTGATCATCATCACTACGAACACTGCAGATCAGGCAAGGGGGACACTCCCAGAGTTGAACTTATCTACCTGCAAGTTGACGTCCAGGAAGAACTTCACCGGCCCCTCCTCGTCCAAGTTGGCGAGCTTGGAGTTGATGCGGCCCACAAAGCCGTGGATCTGCGCGGCCAAAACCTGGCGGTCGCCTGCGACGCGGCTGTGCGCGCCGCCACCCATACATACCTGCCCAGCGTGCACATGCATACATGGTGTTGAGAAAAGTCAATTGGCGTGGGAGGAGGTGGGGCACGGGGTTTCTGGTAGACACACGGCAAGTGAGATCAGCAAGCAACCACGTCAAAGTGCCCAGAGTGCACACGCATGTATGGTGTTGAGAATGGTTAATTGGCGGTAGGAGTTGCGGCAAGGGGGTGAAAGAAGAACGCACGGGAAGTGAAATCTGCAGACAGAGAGCATTTGAAAATGGGTGACAAAAGACTGTGGCGCCACCGCATACATGGCAATGACGATGCTCAATCGGCAACCAAATACTTCTGAAGTGGCCTTGGGTGCCAAAAGACAGTGGCGCGCCGCGCGCACAGACCTGGCCAGCGTGCGTACGTGTATGCATGGCGTTGAAGATGCTAAATTGACGGTAGGAGGTGCGGCAAGGGGGTGAAGCAGCAACGGGGCATGTGAACTCGCAAACACAAAGCGGTGAACAGGTGTCAAAAGCCCAAATCAACATACAGTAAGAACTTGCAGGACATGAGGAGAATGGTCAACAGGTGCTGGCACACACACCTGCAGGCGCGCATGCACGTATTTGAAGGACATGGCATGGCATCGAGAAATGCCAAATGCGCGTGAAAAACACAGTGCAAAATGGCTTCACACCAGAGGACCGCGATACATACCTGTATGTACAGTCATTTACACTCATACATGCTGTATATGCTTCTACTTCAGAAGTGTACGTGCGTACCTGTATGAAACTGACGGACTCTGCCAAACGCGGCTCCCTGTCAAACATCTCCTCCACGGCCAGGAACTTGTGCACCAGCCCCTGAGATTTCAAGCAGCAGCAGGCACGCACTCTGTCAAAGGGGGTCACGTGCAATCACGATGCCGTTGCTGCTGGCGCACCGCTTCGACTGTACCAGCGGACCCCATTGAAGGCTGGGCATCCCGTGCGTTTCTAGGGTTTGCGCGTGCGTCTCTAGGGTTCGAGTACCATGTATGCAGCACAGCGACAAACGAGCGGCACCGCGACCCACTTCAGTGAAGTTAGGCATGTGCAGCGCTTTGAGACAGCCCCCGAGGTCTCAAGAGGCGCCCGTGAAGTTAGGCATGTGTAGCACTTTCATGCAGCTCCCTTAGGGTTAGGGTTAGGGTTAGGTCTTGCGAGGCGTCAAGCGCGCGCGACGTCCGCGCGGATACATGCAGCAGAAAAGCGGCTGGCGCTGGCTCGCAGCCTCCGCTCCACTTCAGCAGTGGAGTGATGCGTGTGAAGTATCCCTTGCGTACCCTGGTCACCAGCTCGTTGACACCTGGCAGCACTCTGCGGCCGTCAAGCACCTACCCCACCTGCTCACAGAGTGCAAGACTGTGGTGCCAGTGCCATTGGCCCATCCGGCTAAGCACTGCTAACAAACGCAACGCATACAGACTCGGATGTAACACCTGAATACCTTGGCTGGACTAATCCTAACCCTAGGCCTCACCCTAACCCTAACCCTGATACCTGCATGCACTGGTCAACCGCAGTACCTACAGACCTTAGTCGCATATACCTACCTACTTGCACTGGTAAACCACACTACCGCCGTACCTTAGTGGCATAAACGACCTACTTTGAAGTACATAAACATGACCGCAGTACCTACATACCTTGCATACCGCATATACCCACCTACACAACTGGTCAACTGCAGTACCTACTTTGAAGTACACACCTTAGTCGCATATACCTTAGTCGCATATACCTTACCTACGTACTCCTAGTGAATCGCAGTACCTACATACCTTGGTCGCGTCCAGCCCGTCAACGCCGAGCAGCACCCTGCGGCCGTCCAGCTGGCGCGCCCAGCGCTGCCGCAGCGACTCCACCTCGGGCCGCCTGCATCATGGATGCACAGCAGGCATGATCAGTTTAATGGAAACAAATCAAAAGACCGTAGAGCTCTAGGTGACAAGGGATGGTTAGCCGCAAGTGCCTTCCACTAATCACCGTGGTCGCCGCTGCTGCAGTCATGGGCCACGAGTCAAACAGTGCCATCATATCCGCGGTAGTCAAAAGACTTCTGTGTGCAAGCTTCATAGCATTCGAGGCATGGGCGTTTTATACTGCCATAATTAGTGCATGGCGTGTGCAGTGCACGGTGTGTGCGTCAAGCGGGATGCAGAGTGTGACAGACGCAGGCGTGTGACGCGCTGTGAAGCCCCCTGCGGCGCATCGCGGCCACGGTGACTGCACTATACTGAGCGGGGCGCACTGCTACAGGCACAGCACGAGAGCTTGCACGCCGAGCGCTGCCGCACCGACTCCACCTCGGGCCGCCTGCGTCAGGCACGCACAGCTGCCAAGACCAGTACCGTATTCTCAGAGTAGTGCATGCAAGGTGTGTACAGTGCACGGTGTGTGCAGCGCATGGTGTGTGCGTCGCGCGCCATGCAGAGTGTGACGGATGCAGGCGTGTGAAGCGCGCAGCGCCCACAATCAGTGCGCTGTGCGCGGTGCGCCGGGCGCGTTGCTGAGCGCTGCCGCGGCGACTGCACCTTGGACCGCCTGCATCACGGACGCACAGCGACCACGACTACTTAACGCGAGCGTGCCCATGAGCCGGTATCGATGGGCCGCCGCTCAGGTCCACGCAAGCACACCCCCACAAGGCACAACCTGCTGCGCGCAGCGAGAGCGGTCCGGAAGACCGATGACGCCTTCCCAAACAGATGAGCATCAGCGAGGGCGCATGCGTGCCGCGGTGGTGATGATCAGCAGAGGCCCGAGGTGGGGTCAGGGTCATAGTGAGCAACAGCGCAGTACTTCCGCCCCTGACCCTGAACCCTGGCCCTGGGATTTGCATGACAGTGCTCACCGCGCCAGTTGCACCCACTGCTCCGGATCGATGCCGACGGGGCAGATGGCTGCGGACGCAAAGTGGCCGTTGTACTCCACGCCCTGCTAGCGCAGAAGCAGGCAAGCACACGAGTTGACACCGTGGCCGCATCAGCAACTGTACGTCTCGAGTTCCTCTGCTGAGAGTGGGTGCGCTAACACCAACCTCAACCCTGATCTAACCACAATTTTATTAGCAGCACATGCAGATGCGAACCACTATCTTCATCTGCCGCAAACCTAAATGGATCGACAGAGTCCCACTTGGGATTATGGCACCATGTTTAGGTTGCGCAGGTCGCGACGCCCCCTTTGCAGTTTGCAGGGTTAGGCCTAGGACCAAGCCCCATACACCAACTACGATCACGATTGCCTGGCCATCAGGCACTAATGCTATTATGTACAGGTGGCGTCGATTGCGCCTTTGAGACTGCAAGTGGGACGGACAGCCGATAGCGCCTCGGACCGCCCACAGCCTCCATGTGATGGTGACACTCATGCGCGTATACTGCTGCACCGCCTCCAATTAAGCACAACTTCGATGGCGACTGAAAAGAACGTGCACAAAATTTTGTGGCTTTTGGCTATTCTGATTACTGATATTGGTGGCCTATCCAACAGGTTCCGGCAGGACCACATAGAAACTGGAAAGGACCTTTGAAGTTCACTTCAGCTGCCGCAAAGTTCCAACAAACACTCCTCACGTACGAGCTGCAAGTCCTAGCAGCACAAAAATGCAAACATGAACATGTCCAGGCTGCCAGAGGTTCGCGCGGCGAAGGCGATTGAGGCGTGCACCCATCCTTGCTCATAAACACTCCAAATGACTGCTTAAAGTACACACGCTGCTCCTCATGCGGCTTCTTGCGCTGCGCACCAGCAGGGAGTGACGCACCCGCCGAGATCTTATGAATACTTCAAGTGTTGACTTGAAGTTTTAAAATATCCCATGCTGCTGATGCGGCGTTTGGCGCCAGGCACCAGCAGGGAGTGACGCACCTGTCGTGATCAATGCCCGTCACTTCGTTGTGGTGTCAAATAACCTGAAACGGCTCAACTATTAATGCGCCCCACCCTTCTTTCGTCCACAAAATCGATGACGCACCACCCCCATATTTTTGTCCTCACAAGAAGCTCGCCCCATGGGCTTAATCATAGACAAAATGGTACTTGAAGTACATCCCGTGCTGCTCATGCGGCGTGTGGCGTCGGCCGTCAGCAGGAGGTGACGCACCTGTCGCGACCCTTTTTTCGTCCATACGTTAATGACGCCCCCCCCCCCTCTTTCTGTTCTCATAACAAACTCGCCCCGAGGGCTTAATCATACTTCTAGATAATACGGTACTTGAAGTACATGTTATGCTCATGCGGCGTGTGGCGTCAGCAGGAGGTGACGCACCTGTCGTGAGCAGTCAGCATCGAGCAGCGACTCCACAGTGGATAAAAACACACTTTCAAATAACTACTTGAAGTACACATCAAGAGGCGACTCCACCAATGATGAAAACACACTTCAAATACCTACTTGAAGTACATGTCATGCTGCTCATGCGGCGTCAGCAGGAGGTGACGCACCTGTCGTGAGCAGTCAGCGTCGGACAGCGACTCCACCGTTCATACGCCCATTCTTATGAATACTTCAAGTGACTACTTGAAGTACACCTCATGCTATGCGGCATTTGGCGCCTAGCAACAGCAGGAAGTGACGCACCTGTCTTGAGCAGTCAGCATCGAGCAGCGACTCCACCGTCGACAGGAAGTGGCGCGCGTAGTCATACGTCTGGAAGCCGAGCAGGTCGGAGCCGAGCAGACCTGCACGCGACATGAAAAAAGTGCACTTGGTGAATAACCACTAGCCCAACATGTAGGCATATATACTCTGAATAATAATGTGCATTTGTTATTCAGATGCGTGGATTTGTTGAAGCCCAGGTCAGCAAATTTCATGTGATGATGGTGATACTTGCAGAAATTTGCTTCACGTGCCACAGGTGTTGATTAAAGGGTGCTTTTGATGCAGTGAGCCGGATGTTCCAGACACCCTCGCCGTTACGAAACCGGTTCCAGTTGACTTGCACCACTGAGTAGTGCGTGTAAGGGTCCGTACGGCATGTTGACTGGGGAGACATGAACTTCGATGCCGGAGACAAAGCCACGGCGTCACATGAAAACAAGACTGCAGTTGCTAGTCAAGAAATTGAATCTATTTTAATATTCAGGAAAGCGCATCTTTCATTTTCAAGAGTGTTAAAAAAAAAGGGTTTCGGTAGTATCCAGTAGTGATTTCATGCCCAAGATCTGAACGTTCAGGAATTAATCTGCCACGAGCACGCTACATACGACCATACAAAGCCGTGTGCCACACACTCTGTCGCACAGTGGTTGTGTGCGTCAAGGGGGAACATGTGGTCACATGGAAGCTCAACAATATCTCGTACACCTTGAAAACAGGCAAACGCTGATTGAATGAATGAATGAATGAATGAGTGAACGAATGAAGCTCATGCCCTCATGAGCAGAGCAGACGCACATGCAGCTTGATAGCCTGTCTGCGCGAGCGCAAATGGCCGCTTAGCGGCGTTCTGGCATGTGTTGCTTGATATACGCATGTGTGGATGAGCATCTCGAGAACGTTTTACGAACATGTTCACCGACGCAACCTTTGCAAATGTGTATTTCCCCCCCGTTCAGGACGCACAAATGTCGACATGATTGATGTCTTGCTTGCTGCCAGAGTTTACACGCATGTACATGTGCCATTGTGAAAGAGGGTCTCGATGCTCATTAACGGTCACCCAAAGTTAAATTCTCGGACCTAGCTGAGCGTCATGAGGAAGCCTTAGCAATTTTGCAAACGTTTCTTGAACTACGTTTTATTGGTGATTGCCTAGGGCGCAAAAAAAGTTGAGATGAGTGATACCAAGCCTGCTTCCAGAGTTTACGCGTACCCATTGTTGAGACGATTGATACCAAGCTTGCTGCCAGAGTTTACATGTACCCATTGTTTAAGAAGGGTCTCAAATGCTCATTGACGATCACCCAAAAGTTGAACCTCTGGATCAAACTTCACCTTCGAGGATCTGCTCGCGGTTGGGCAGTATCCTGTAGATCTCGCTCGAGGGGAACGGCACGTGCAGGAAGAAGCTGATCTTGGCGGACGGCAGCAGCGCGCGCAGCATCTGCGGCAGCAGCATCAGGTGGTAGTCGTGCACCCAGATCTGCGGGTGCAAAGTGGGGAGTGTCACATGTGTCAACAAGGACCTGAAGTTGATGTAGCGTGAGCGACGCACAGCGAGGCAGCAGCGCTCGCAGCATCTGCGGCAGCAGCAAGAGGTGGTAGTCGTGCACCCAGATCTGCGGGGGTGAAATAGGGAGTGTCACACGTGTGAACAAGGACTTGAAGTTCAGTTCGCCTAAGCGACATGTGGCACAGTGGGGGGTGTCACATGTGTAGCAAGGACTTGAAGGTCATGTAGCGTTTGCAACGCGCGATACTGTCAGCATCTGCGGCAGCAGCATCAGGTGGTAGTCGTGCACCCAGACCTGCGCAGCAAAGAGGGGAGCGTCGTACGATGCAGTGCAATTGCAGTTCAGATTACGATGCGAAGCGTGGCTCCGCTGCTGTCAAGCCACACAAACAGGTGGCTGCAGAGTCATTCATACTGTACATTCAACTGACGTTTCCCAGCTGCAAGGGTTGTAGTTGTGTTGCTTTTTGGCAGACCGCGGTAGCTGTTGCGGCATCATGGATGCAGGGTCTCAGCGACTTTATTTTGTGTGTTTGCGTGCGCAATTCAGGCGGGCAGGTGCTTGAAGGATGAAGCAGATGTCAAGCTCCGCAATGCCATACTCCACAGCACAAGCTAGAGATTGCCATGCGCCACACGCTGTTTTGTGCAGTGCGTTGCGCATGCATGCTAAGCACGCCCGAGTGCATCGCAAGCACGCCTCCATGCTTGCTGAATGGGCCACTAGCACAAACTTTGCAAATGAAAAATGATATAGGTAACGTTTGCCCACTACGCCGCCTTCGCAGTAGATATCTGTGTGCGTGCTCGAGCGTGTGTGTTCATGTTTGCTTTTACCATAGTCATTATTGGAAAGCAGTGCTTGTGAAAAAGAGGAAGGTGCGGAGGTAGGGTTGCTCTTGCAAAAACAGTCAGGGTTGTAGGTAGGGTTGCTCACCATGTCGCCGTCGCGGTATATTTCCTGGATGGCATCTGCAAACTGCTGGTTGACCGCCTTGTACGCCTGCGCACAGCGACAAGCGATGCAACGTCAGTGTCGCCATGAACGTATACTTCGAGGTACTTCTAGTTAGGTATAAAGGAGCAGAATTTCCTATACGGGAACTTCGCAGCTACATGTATCCTCCTGCGTTCCGTGGACTGTGTTGACAAGCAGGCGGTTGAATGTCTTGCGCAACATCAGTCTCAACACCCATGTACATTCATGAAGGAGCAGAGCGTCCTCCACACTACTTGGCGGTGCGTGTAAAACAAGAAGCATTCCGTCAAGTCTGTTGACACGTGGGCGGTTGAATGTCTAGACTTGATTCAAGCGTGCATGCCTGCACACTCCCCCCTGAATCCCAAGAGAGCAAGCAACATGGTATGCTTTCACAAAGATGAAGTTGATTGACGCATGGAGAGGCTTAGGGAACGCTGCAGCGTAGGGCCATCGCTTGAAGTTGTTGAGTGACATCGGCAACAACACAAGTCACGCAGCTGCGACAGAGCCCTATTGTAGCTGGTAGGCAGTACAGAAAGTTGACACACAGGCAGTAGCGCATTTGACGTCGTGCGGCGGACTCAGACCCAAACACTCCTCCTGCCCGTGACCTCAAGTGCACTGACGCTGGACAATCTTGGATCCTGAGTGAACCCCCACTGAACCCTGCGCGCGGCCCTGCTTTGCAACACGGCTTCATCGGACACTGTCTACTTGACAAGCGGGCGGCAGTCTAGCCCTACATACACATAGAGGCACGCCCTAACCTTGATGCTGATGGTAGCCCTACGTGCCATAAGCTAACCCGAACCCTAGTACTGAGCATGCCCCTATCTGCCACATGTCTAGCATGTACCGCCGTATCGTGTGCACTGCTTCTAGCACGGACTGATCAATTACTGCCAACATGTTTACGATGATACGGCAGGCAGCAGTTGAGCTCCAGTGAAGTAGCCCTACGTGCCATAAGCTAACCCCGAACCCTAGTACTCAGCATGCCCCTACCTGTTACATGTCTAGCATGTACGTATGGACTTGTATTTATAAAGGCCCAAGGGAGGCCGGGTTGCCTATGCAATCAAAAAGCTTGCGTCAACGCAGCAGCCTAGTCTGCGCTGTGCCCTAGGAGCTTGGATACCGGCGCCGCAACACAGCCCAGCATTCGCGCTCCACGTGTGTACGCCATGACGCGCTCCGCCAACTCCCGCGCCAGCGATATGCTCAGCTCAATGAGGATCTGACGCTTAGCTAACCCGGCCTTGCGTAACACATCTGCCTTCCCCCCCCCTGAGCACAGTGCTGAGTGCATTGCCAACTCCTTAACAAAAAGGCTTGTCTGCTTGCCCAGCCGTCCGTACGACTCCTGCACGAATGGCACAAAAGCCCAAGATGACGTCAAGGTGCCGGTGTGGTGCTTGACCTTCGCGTCCTCCCCCACCCCAGCAGCATAGCCGTCCGTGTTCGAGGCATTTGTTCTGCCTGTCAGGTACGAGCTCGCTGTGGGCGCGCGCACACTTGTGTCTAGCACTATTCCCTTGTTACGGTATGCACTGCTAAAGTGCAGACACCCTGGGTCAATGACTGTGTCCGCCCGATACCCCGGTACCTTGAAGACGCTAGCGTCCTCATTGCGGACAATAGAGACATGGTGCTGTCTCAAGATGCGCTGCAGGCACCGCTTTTGGGCAGTGTGTGTCGCGTTGTGCCCCCGTATGTGCTGGCTGGGGCAGCTGATCGCATGCGTGGAGGTGGGGCTCACATCACTGCACCGCCATGGGCACACCTCGCCCTGTATGCCCCACCCGTCTATGAAGATCGCAATCAAAATCATCGTGGCTGCTGCCATACTGGACATGGGCGCCGCACCCGGGCGGTCATTGGCAGTGGGTGGCACGCTCATCCACGCCATTGCCCCGGACGCACGCTGGCTGCGCAGCTGCGCCAGGACCCGTGCGCTAGCCTGTTGGCGGCGGCGGCTGGTGTCGCGCGAGTCACCAATAGGTGCAGCCTGCGTCGGCTTGCCCACGGCACCAGCCGAGGCAGCCTCTAGGTCCTCCACCAGGCAATCCTCGTATTGACGTCGAAGAACATTTGAAAGGCCGGCTTGTAGTCCGTGCGTGAAGTGACCGCGCCGGCGGCGGGGCACTACCTTCCTGCAGATCTCATCAGCATAGGCCTCCCAGTCGTCGTCGTCGTCCTCCTGCCCGCCGCTGCAGCTGCTTTCTTCCGCGCTAGTTTGTGTTTTAGCGGGCGTGGAAGGGGCAGCCGCGGCAGCGGCTTGAGGGCCAGGTACGGTCGCCGCCGCAGCGGCCGCCTCGGCGCCAGGCACAATGCCGTGGGTGTGTGGGGCTGGCTCAGTGGTCACTGTCTCCGTGACGGCAGTTGTGGCGTAGATCGCTTGCACCGCAGTGGGGAGCGTCGACGCTGCGGCCGTCGTATCTGCTGCCCACCGTAGCAACGATGCTGGGAGCTGCTCGGCCACAGCTGTGCGTGATTTTTCGCCGCCATCAGCTGTCAGCGCTCGCGTAGAGCGTCGCACGGCCTCGATGATTGGCGGCAGTCCCTGGTCCTCGCGTATTGCGCATGAGTGCTGCGCGAACCAGGTGACTGCGCCGTGTTCGTCAGTGCCGAGCCTCAGGGCCCCTGCTGCCACAGTGGCATGAATTATTGCCGGCCTCAGTGTTGTGCATGCCTGGGCCGTGTATGCGGCTGGTGCCAGTAGCCCCAAAAGCGGCATGCCCAGACCGCCTCGTCGCTCCGGCAACCGTGACGCCCGCAGTGGCACTGCGATGTCCGTGAGTTCTGGCGGGCCCAAGCGCGGCAATACCAGCACGCTGCCACTGCTGGCTTCCTCATTGTCACCAGCAGTGCAGGCGGCCAGCAGGTGTGACTTCATGGCTGCCGCGGTAGAGCAGCCGTGCAGATGCAGCATGCGTTCGAGCGTCCATGCACAGAACCCGTCAAACGCGTGCAACCATGTCTCACTCAAAGCCGTGTCAACGACCCGAGCTAAGAAGCCCATGCGCTTCGTCAGTGACCTGCGTAGAATGAACTGTGCTGCCTGTAGGTGATGCCGCGCCATTCCAGCTAGCTGCCACGACAATCGCCATGTCCCTGCGTCGACAAGATGCTTGCTCATGGCAGCGTGCACATAGGCTGGGTGCCCTACCGGTACCCCGACCGACGTAAAGCCCTGACTGGATTCTGGCATGGTGGTGTCCACAAACGGTATGTCAAGGGCGCGCAGGCGTGCTCTGGCCGCTTCATCAAACACTGTGCCGCGCATGGCGATGGCCAGCGACTTGTCTGGTCGAACGCGTAGGCCCCCTGCCGCCAGCCGGCGGATCACCTCTGCCACCCCAGCGGCCGCTGCATCGTCGAAGTAGGCAGCTTGCAGCACGTTGAGGTCATCCAGGAAAGCGCAGTGCGGGGCTGGCGGTTCCGCTGTGCTGTGGCCGTAGGCCGGCATACTGCCGGGCGTCGCATTCACTCCATCAGGGTAGAAGAGTAGGAAGGCCGCTGCCACTGCAAAGTACAGCGGCCCTAGAGGGTCCCCTTGCTGGCACCCTAGGTGGGAGCAGATAATGCGAGCTTCACCGTTCACCTCCACCCGCATCTCTGGGGCAGTGTCACCACAGTATACGGACTCAAAGTGCGGGAGCAGCTCCGGACAGAAGAGCATAAGCCCCCGCACAATGGCGGCGCGATCCACACTGTTAAATGCGTTCTCACAGTATGTACTGCTGTACCCTGTGACACTGCTTCTAGCATGGCCTGATTAACCACTGCCGACATATTCATAATGATAGGGCTGGCAGCAGTTGAGCTCCAGTGAAGTAGCCCTACTTAGAGCCAACACCTACTGAGCGTTACCGTACCCCTACCTGCCACATGTCTTGCTCGCCCTTCTCGTCTTCGCGGCTGTAGACCTCGTTTGCAGCAATCTGAGACAGTGCAGGGTAGAGGAATCGAGAGCACAATCTCAGCATGCGCGCTGTGCACGGCGCTGAGCACAGCAAGAGTTCCCGCCGACACTGCGGTTAGGGTTAGGGTTAGGGTCTGGTGTAAGCGCCATAACAGAGGATGGACTCCATCACGAGTCTAAAAGGGTGCGCCTGTCGAGGCCTGTGCACGGGCAATTGCAAACAGGACAACTGAAGTAGGAAGCGAGGTATCCTGCGCCGCCGTACGATATGCCAGCGAATTCCACTGTTGTTGATTAGACGCACAGACTCACTGCAAGCCGCGGCCATACCGCGCTGTGAGTGCACGTGCAAGTCGCACACACGCACTAGTGGAAGCATGTCGCAAATTGAGCATCAGGCCGCGTCGCGGAGCGTCAATTGCAACTTGAAGCGTAAATTGTAGATAATGCTCTGTTGTTCACGGCATCCGTCGTGACACAAGCGTAGGCTTTTCCCGCATGCAGGGGCAGGGGGCAAACAATCGCTCTCACAATCCTGTATGCGCTATGCACCGCGCAGTGCAGCAGCAGCCGCGAGATACATGATGTGCAGCGCAGCGTGCAAAATGCCTAACAGCAGATGACCTTGTAAACCTACCATACCCGTCGCATGCGCATCGTGACGATGCGGGCCTTCCAGACTACCAGACTCTCAGTGGCAGGCGGTGAGACGCACAGCAGCGACCGGGTGAGCATGACCACATACGCATACCTACATACAACACACACAGCACACGTACATGCAAACATACGCACCATGTCCTCGGTGGTGGGCAGCGAATAGTGCAGCAGCGGCCACAGGATGGTGCGGCAGTAGCCGCCGTAGAACTGCTCCTCCCTCACCTGCACGACATCATGTACATACATGTATACATGTCAGTACCATCACTCAACAGCACGCTTGGACTTATGAGGCTGATGCCGAGCGTGTGCCGTCCAAACTTCTGAGCGCTGCTGCACGAGCGCGCATGGCACTGCCCTGGCAGGCCCTCCCTGATGAGAATCTCAACTGGAAGTGCCTGGAGGCAACCTTCGTCATCATTGCAGCTGCGCTGCGCACGCTGCTGCGCCTCGCCCCTCTTGAATGCCATGATAGGTGAACATCATACGACAGCCCACCTAAGCCCTGATGCAGTGATGAGTAGGCATCGCACAGCAGTCCAGAGCCTAGACCGACAGGCTGGTATATGTCCAGCGCCTACAGTCTGTCTATTAGCGCTGCGGGTGCGGCGCCACCACTTCCATTTGGTGCCAAGCAATGGCTGACATGAGCACCATGAGCGAAGGGTCCGCGCTAGCGACGCGAGCGCGCGGGCCCGTGACCTGAAAGTCACGGGTTCAGATCCTGCTAAATTGATCATACATCTGGAGCGAGGTTCATGTGCGCTTCCGGTCCGTCAGGGTCAGGGGTAGCAGCTTTTGCATAGATGGTAGTTCAAGATATCACATCGCTCAAATCTTGCTTGAAATCACCATCTTACTCGCAAATTATTCATGCTTTCAGAGTACATGGGGCATGGGGTATACGCGCACTCGCCTCGCCTGCGCTAAAGCCTGGTGAATAGCCCAGAGCACACCCCAGAACTGGCAGTGCCATATACGCATACGATGTTTTCACCCAATGTATACTTGAAGGCGCTGCACAGGAGCCTCACAGCTGAGCGTCAATGGTACACGAAAGCCCCCCTGCCATGTACTTCGACTTGCATTTCCCTGGCGAGCGCTGCTGCCGAGAGAGCATGCCTCTGCCAATCTCACACAAAATCATGGTTGGATTGAAGGCGCAGGGGGGGTTCACGTTGCTGCGCTCACGTGCAGTGTTCCCACTCACGTCTACAGTGATGCAGTGGAGGTGGCAATTGCACTCGCGCAGTCGGTCGCGCATTGGCCATCTGGTCGCCTGCGAGCGCTGCCACCACGAGAGCTCTCCCCCCGTCCCACAAAGACAAATGACGACCTACTAGGAACAGGGGTTCACGGCGCGGCGCCACAAAAAACAAAAACACTGCAGCAAACTTTGGTGCCCACTCACCGGGTCTGCAAAGATGGGGCTGAGGCGGTATTCGCGAAGCCGGTCGCGCGTGGCCATCTGGTGCCCGGGATCCACCTGGACGCCTGGCAGCCCCACCTGTCGCGGCGCACGGAGACTCAGTGATGAACAGATGCATTCATGAGAGTAAATGAGCCCTCTTTGACATGCCACCTCACATCATGCATGACCCGTGAGTTTGTTGCCTTCAACCGTGACCCTCATTCTCACCCCAATGCTTGCCCTAAAGTGTCACAGCGCACAGAGACACAGTGACCGAAACACGCTTCATTGATTTCCGACAGCGAAAGCGCTGCTGAATATTCCACCTCGTATCAATGATACGATCATTGACGGTATCATGCACGACCTGTAATTAACCCTGACCCTAGTCCTAGCCCTAATGCTGCTGCTAGCCAGAAGCCTAATTCAAATTCTTCCGCCACAGAGCACAACGTCAATCTCACCCCACAGTCCGCCGCAGCACTCAATCCTCACTCTAACCCTAACCCTTATTCTTGCCACAGAGCACAACGTCAATCTCACCCCACAGTCCGTCAAGCGCTCAACCCCAACTCTACCCCTAACCCTAATTCTTGCCCTAGTCCAGCCTTGAGGCTACAGTAGCGCTAAACCAAACCCTGCCGCCACAGAGCACAACGGCAGACTCACCCACAGGCGGCTGTAGCACTCATGCACGGCGCGCAGATTCTGCAGCGCTTAACCCTAACCCTCCCTAACCCTAGTCTTAGTCCTAGCCCTAAAACTACAGTAGGTCTAACCCAGACCTCTCCGCCACAGCACTTAATGGCGGACTCAACCACAGGCCGCCATAGCGCTCGTGCACCGCGCGCAGATTTTGCAGCGCCTGGCTCATGGCCGTTAAGCATAAACAAATCCCTAGACTACAGCTTGCCCCCTCACCCATACCCTTCCGCCACAGAAGGCAACAGCAGACTCACCCACAGGCCGCCGTAGCGCTCGTGCACTGCGCGCAGGTTCTGCAGCGCCTGGTTCATGGCCGTCATCTCCGCGCGCCAGCCCCCCCTTTCCGTCAGGCGCACCTGCGCGGCAGCGGCAGTGCAGCAGCGATCAGCAGCAGCGTTTCATGTGAAGAGTGATCATAGCTCCAAAGTTTAGAAAAGCTTGTATTGGTTTTTATCTGAAGGATTAGCCCAAGAACTAGCTCGACTTTCTTGTACGTCCGATTTTTAAGTGGCCGAATGTGCGAGGCGCTGGCCCGCTGAACATGCACGGGGGCTCACTGAAGTGGCGAAGGCCCGGCAGGCACGCACGTTGAAGTTACGTACGTTGAAGTTAGAGTTGAAGGTAAGGGTTAGTATCAAACGGTGCCAGTGCGGCAGCGATCAGCGGCGACTGCTTGCGACGCCTGGGCACGAGCGGGGGTCACTGCATAATAATAATCGGTGTATGGTCCCACCGGAGAGCATTGTTCGTTTCGTCCGGCCGCAGAGCACTGTTCGCTTCCGCTCGCGCTAATGACCCCCTGCACCCGACCGCCACAAGGTGACGTTACCGTGCGCCCTGCGCATAATGTAAACAGCTCGCGCAGGTGGGGCACGATCGCCTCGAGGGATCGCGGCGTGGTGGGAGCGCGCGTTTCCTGGCTTCGCTCGCACTCATGAAAGGCTGTATGACCGCTCGCACTCATGAAAGGCTGTAACCGCTCGCACTCATGAAAAGCTGTGACCTAGCTCCCGCTGCCATTGGGTGGCAGTCCTACCTCACGCTCATGGGATGCCGCACCCAACTGTCAGTGAGTGGCGCGCCTTCCTTCACCTAGCACGGCAGGCGCCTGCTGATGGCTTTGCTCCCTCTCTTGGAATGCGGTACCCAACGGCCGACTGTGAATCTAGCGGTGAGGCACGGTGACCGATGACAGGCGCTACCCCTAACCTGACCCTATTCCTACAACCCTTCTCCTAAGTGGGCTGCCCAACGATGCTACTGCGCCAGCGCAGGGGCGCATCACACTAGCAGACGTGAAGCAGGCGACGGAGGACCCTGCGGCGCTGTCTGCCTCTGAAGAGCAGCATACTCGCGCCAGCGATGTGGAACGGGCGGCAGAGGACCCTGCGAGGCTGCCTGCCTCTGAAAAACAGCATGTCATGACTTGCTTTGGATGAAGATCTGCATTCTCCTGCGCCTTAGGGTTAGGGTTATGCACCCCCAGTTCGGTACTCAAGGTTAGGGTGAGGGTTAGGTAAGGGTTGAAGTTAGGTTCATCCTCAGTGCTCCGCTGCACGCGCTCACCTGGTACGGGAGGCGCCTGCTGACGAGAATGATGCGCTCGCCCTGCTGCGCAGCCGCCGCCGCCGCACCCGTCAGCCCCAGCGACGACAGCCCCAGCTCACCGCCGAGCACTGCCTCCACCTGCATGATAAGCATGTTTACGAACATGTAGTCGTTGCGCGCGTGCACAGTCAAAATAGCAGTAGTGATAGCTGTAGATGGGTGGGAAGCGGCAAGCACTGCCTCCGCCTGTTTGATAAGCAAGTTTACGAACATGCAGTCGTCACGCGCGTGTACAGTCTGAAGCAGCAGTAGCGGTAGCTGCAGTTGGGTGGGAGGGGATTGCACTTAGGCGCACCCTGTGTGCACTGGGAGCTAGTCGCCAATGATATCTTGTCACTCTGATAACCTGTATACTTCGTACTGGTATCAAACTTCAAGGTGCAGGGTGTGTTTGCCCCTCAGACGATAATTCATTAATAAAGTACAATTTCAGAATGTTTACTTCGGCTGCTGAGGTGCGGAAGCCTGCAGCTCGCTTGGTCGCAACAAGCACATACTGGTTTCAGACAAAAACATGGTGGCGTCTCATCTGACAACATATTTTGTGTACTGCGAGGTGCATGAGTTGAGAAGGATACAAAAACAATGACGTGTCAACAGGTCAGTTTGAATTTGAGCCGTGCCACCGTTTTGAAGAACGCAAACAGCGACAGCCCGGTCAAGACTATACATAATACTTGCACACACGATCATGAAGTATCGCATCAAAACGCGAAGGGCCGGCACCCCAGCTCGCCATGGAGTGCCATCAAACTTTCACATCACTTCTTGCTGTGAAGCTCATGTTACCTCCGAATGTGAGCGTGTTTCTTATGGTATGCTGCGCAGCCTAAGCTATTGAAGACACATCCGTGCCTGTTGCGTTGGCGTCAGCAGCAGCACTCGATGCTAGGAAGTCTAACTTCACGAAATATATCGACTAAATTCCATACTTCGCAATTCATTGATTGTACTTCTCAGGTACCTGATTGGCCGGCAGCAAACAGAAGTTGCTGCCAGCCAGACACACTGTACTTCGGGGTGTCTCAATTTCCCAACAGCAGACTTGAAGTTGCTGCCAGCCAGATACAACAAAAAATTAAAAAAAGTTGTGTTTTCTGCGCAATGTGTGCTTCGGATGTGTGCAATTTCCTACTGTAACAGCAAACAGGTTGCCATCAGCTAGATGCACTACACACCTGCGCGCGCTGCTGCTGCACGGTCCGTAGCCGCACGTACTCCGCTGAAATGCGCTCCAGCAGCTGCGCCTCCGTCTCAGTGCTCAGCGACGGCAGCGGCGCTCCACCAGGGCCGCTGACCCCCTCCTCCTCACCCTGATACACCGCCCATGACAAACGAGCAGCAGCATTGTGTTTCAGTTGAGTTGGTGTCACTGTGTGTATGGAAAATCAATGCGTGCATGCAGGAATCATGATGTGATCAGCGCGGGGGCTGCAGCAGTTTGTTGTTTTTGTTGTGCGCGACTGCACAAATGCAAGTCCCGCATGCTTCACAGCGAAAGAGGCGGTCGCATGCTTCACAGCGAAAGAGGCGGTCTAAGCACAGCAGTGGTCGCAACAGTCCTGCGTGTATTTATCTGATGAGCCACAATGCTTGCACGGGTCACACCCTTCTGTGAATGCGCAGCAATTGTGCCTTGGCGTGAAGCTCGTGTCTGCACTCCAGGCACGAGTTCTTGCTGCAAAGGTCACCATTCAGTGGTAACTCATGGAAGGCAACTCAACGCAATTGTGGCCCCTGATGGCACTGTTGCACAGGGCACAGGGCACGTGAGAAGGCGTGAGAAGGCTGCCACTACAGTCATCTGCACTTGAGAGGTCTGCCAGTACTCCTGCTCGTAGTGTGTTCTCTGTGTGGAACTGCATGGACACGCAGTGATACGCTGGTACATCGAAATAAAAAAGTGTCAAAGCTGGCTGAGAAAACATGGCAAGCAATTTTGCACACATGGGCTGCGATGCTCATTTTCTGCGAGGCGATATTTTAGTCGGATAGACAAATCCTGCGGACGCCCAGGGTTGCACAATGCAATGAAAGCAGCTCATCAACCGCAGCAGCGGCCGTTAACGAAGTGGTTTTCTATAACGACCATATCAAATATTGCAGAACCAAGAGACCACACAAGCAATTGCTATCGTGCTGTGCATCAAACCCAGAAGCACAGCACAGCAGTCATGTTGAGGGCGCTGCCGCAGGAAGATAGTGCGGCCTTCGGACATGTGGGACGCAAGGAAAGCCACAGCGCTATACTACAGGATAGGACGAGACTTGGCTATAGCAGCTGGCTCACCATGGTGAGCAAGTTGTGACCCCGCCGAACGTGTTGTTGTCAAATCCGATGCAGCTCCTTTCTTGACTCAGATGTAGAGTGCAGGCGAAAAGAGATGAGACTCAGCAATAGCCCCAGTGTCCGCTGCTCCTGTAATGTAGCGCGCCTGCTGTCGGAGTTTTTACTGCACAACACCCGTGAGGACGCGCCACGTTTCTGGGGACACTTGAAGTTCCGAGAAGTTGTTTTCAGGAAAGATCCGATAGACACTTGTGAAAACGGGAGTAAATGACCAGTGACGCGCTGTGTGATATCACTGTGCATGAGCTGTGCAGTATCAATATGACATCATTGCCCGTTGGGCGTTCCCGCATCAGAGGATACGTGGACGGCATGTGACTACCTCAAATGGATGCTGCAAAGAGGGTGAGACTCGGCCACCTGCACCTTCCAGAATCACCAGTAACTTAAAGGTACATGCCGTGAGAAATGTATCTTATAGTGCACGCAGTGCATACAGCCTCAATGCAGGTCCATGTGCACATCGCTGCATATGTGAACAAGCTGACACCCGCTATCACACGACCGACAGTGGTGGCATCATTCCCCACGTCTCAGAGGCTCTCATGCATTCCAGATGCGCTTCGCTAGTGCAGCATCTGCGCAGTAAGTGCCCCGCCGCCTGCAGTGTGCGCTCACGGCAAGTGCTTGCGCCAGGGAGGGCTCAGATAATGTAACAAAACATGCCACAGTCCACGCAAGCTCGTGCATCCATGTCAAGCATGCTGGTGACTATTGCACCTGGGCTGTACTGTGGCATGTGTAGTTGCACAGATCCTGCTATGGCTGCTCCACATTGCTGATGGGTCACCATGACAGGAGTGTCAAGAGAGCTTGGCTTGCACTTGAGTGCTGTCTCGCAATGTGAAGTGGAATGCCAGTCTCTTCGCGCTCGTGCGGACAGTCTCTTGTGCCACCACCAAGGTTAGTAGGGTTGCAAGAAAACGTATTTGGCCACACAAATACGGCGTATTTGGGGCGTATTTGACAACCAGGAATACGTCTTGAGCAAACCTCAATATGATAACTTGCTGCGCAAAGGGCGATTCTGTGAGGCATGTGGTGAGTGTGCCTGATTCCAAGCATACACTGGCAGTCCACCACAAAATGGGCACTTGAACCAGAAATAAACTTTTTTTGAAAATACGCTTCTTTGCAACCCTACAGGTAAGTGTAAGTTATCAGGCCTTCAAGACCGCAGGCGCAGACAGTTGCACACAAGAACATGCCGCGCTTCAAGAATGACTCGCAGGCAATGACATTGCGAGACCGGTTGATGTGACACGGCTTGCTGCCATCCGCCATCGACACGAGTCTTCTGTTGCCACTTGTGCCGCTGAGACGAACAGACGGTTGAGAGTACAATATCAACTCACAAAAACACCGCCCATCAGTAATGCGACTCCTGAAGTTCCATCATTGTGAAAGAAATCGCTCCGCCGATTGCCAGACCTTGGCATGCAGGGCATCACACTGTCGCATTAGTTCATATGCATAAGTGCAGCAGCGCTCCACGTAGCTTTCAATTCAGCACATAAGAACTCACACCAGGGGACCAAATGATGGCGGCGGCTGAGAGGGCAAGGCTGCGGCAGCACACATAAGTGGAGCACTGGCACGGCTTCACGACGAGGCAATGACGATGATCCTGTCATCATTTGCCCACTGGTATGGGGGGCCTTCCGCTGCTTTAACTACAACAGACTACAGTTGCATTGAATGCCCTTGCTGACACATGTCTGACGTGTGCATCTGCATCTATGCTTTGTAAGCAGGCCGCGAAGGCTGAAGGTGGTGCGTAACATCCTCATTGCAATTGCTTGGCGACAGTTTGGCTACTAGTAGTAATACTACCAGTGACTCAGCCAGACCCCGCTCAAAGAGCACAGCATTGACTAGCAGACGCAGCGACCTGCTTGCAACAATCTACATGCCACACCAATGATCCACACACATACGGTTTTGGCATGGCGGAGCACTGGCGCGGCATCATTTGACAATGCCACGGACCTTGCCTGGAGAATTCTGACTTTTGATCTGGGCCACTCTGCGGTGATCAGAAGTGAACGCAATTTGTTGAGCTTACGCACACAAAAAAATGTAAGCTTGCCACCCGTTTTCCGCCTTCGGCAAGCGCCGAACAGTTGAAGATGGCGCGTCACACCTCAACAGCTCTGGCAATCTAATCCAGGGGCATTCCCCGTCACACACATGGAGAGAGTTTGAAAAATATTGACAATACTTGGAAGTATTTGATAGACTGGACCTCTCGGCTCCCCCGGTGACACATAAATGTGAATAATTTCAATTGCGTGTGCACTCGCTGACACAAAGCAGATGCACGCTTGAGGAGTGATATCTCTTTTATTTATTTATTCTTAAAAAATGTGGCAGCATGCGTTGGAGCTGCTGCAGCGCCGCCGCTGAGCTCGTGGGGCGCATGAAGTAACACCACTGATGCGAAGGCGCGGCGCGCCGTCGTTTGGTCACAAGTGACGCTAATAGGCATGTTTTCGAGGCCAGATTCATGCTGTTGCTGCACAAGGCGCCACACGATGGCAGCGGCCGCGCTACCGCACGCAAGCAAACCACAGTGCAGCCTTGCTCAGACCACCATGACAACACACACGCACACACCCCAGGGGCGCTGTAGCGACACACTTCGTAAGAGACGTTAAGCACGCGCGTGCATGCATGCTGCGCCCATTTAATTATCACATGGCTTGCTGGCCGCTTCTGGGCATTTGCCTTCATGATGTTGTCTCGTCTTGTGCCATTGTACGTATGGACTTGTATTTATAGCCATTGTACGGTTGCGTGCGCACTGCTGCGTGTACAGTTCTATGTATATAGGTGAGGCAGCGCCCAACACGTCTACTGTAGGGCTTGTGCTTTGACACTTGGTGCTGCAGAGATTTTTGGCATGGCTGAGCACTGGCGCGGCGTCATTTGACAAGGCCACGAACCTTGCCCAGATAATTCTGACTTTTGACCTGGGCCTTTCGGCGGTGATCAGAAGTGAACGCAATTTGTTGAGCTTGCGGACACTAGGACGAATGTACGCTCGCCACCAATGTTGGCTTCCGCAAAGCGCCAAACAGCATAGGATGGCGCGTCACACCTCACCTCGGGGCCAAAAACACAAAATTCATCCCCCTTCACACACAAGGAGAGAGCCAGAACGTTGACAATACTTCTAGTTGATAGACTGGGCCTTTTGGCTCCCGCAGTGACGCATAAGAGTGAATGCTTTCAATTGCGTGTGCACTCGCCGACACAACACAAAGCACATGCGCGTTTGCTGCATCTTACAAGCGATCTCTGCAAGCGTCTCTGCTCCGAAATAGTTAAAGATGGCGCGTCACACTTCAACTGCTTTTGGGGGAAAAAAAAATCACTTTCCACACACTGAGAGAGAGAGCAAAGGCTTACACACCTTGACGCTGCCGGATTGCCGTGGAGGGGATAACCTTAGAGCACATGGCCAGCGGCGCCCTCCATCGCGGGGCCCGTGGTGCCAGGGACATGCCCCAGAGAGGGGCTTCAGGTACTCGACCAGCGCGGATGGAGCACGGGATCGCTGCTGGCGAGCAGAGGCAGAGGCGGGCGGCGGTGGGAGAGGGCGATGGTATCGTGCGCTATGATCAGGTAGGGGCTGAGCTTGTGCTGGCTGCGCCAGAGCGGCTGCGTCATCGACGAAGGTCCATCGTGCAACTGCCTCCCTTGGGGCTGTTTCACCAGGCAAGGTTGAGGGTTGTATCCGCTCCTATAGGCGTGAATCACTCACCGCATTGTCCCGTGTGTGTGTGCGCATGGATCCGTAAGGAGGACGCGAGGGAGGACGAGGCGGCGGCGAACTTAAGGAGGCGCCAGGTGAGAAAACATCAACTACAGCTGTTTCGTTCACTTCGTGTGTCCCAGCGGCTCTCTCTTTGGATCTAAGCCATGCAGCGATGTCTGCGCATGAGCTGTGCCTAGGACACAATATATTGGACGGCATGCTGACCGTCAGGCTCCTGACAGGGCGCCGATGAACGAAGCTGTGCTCCACAGATGCTCGAAAATCCACTCCGTTTGGCTTCGACCGAAGCCCAGCCTGTACTGCTGATGCCCCAACAGACGGCATCTGGTGCGTCAGAAGGAAGCGATTCCTGCGTTTCAGACCCACATTATTTTTGTCCTTCACAAAACACATGAGTATTGCCATATTCAGGGCATGCACACAGGTCAGGGTGTCAGACGGCAAGTTGGAGGTGCCTTGCTTTTTTTACATGGTTGAAGTGCGATGCTAACGTTACTCCACGTCTGTCTTCGCCATAATGAACGAGCTCAGAGCCGTTCAAGGTCGCAATGAGGTCACAGGGTTGTCGTATGTAAAATTGCGGTGATGACATTTCGTCTCAAGCAAATAAGCTTTGCCGGTATGCAGCGTGCCACATACAATGCGCGCGGGTACCAAACAAGCCCATGGGCACGAGTACAAACATGCGTATCCCCCCCCCCCCCCCTACTCGCAAGAACAGTCTTCTGATCAAGCTCTCACTGGTGGTGAACATGGCCACAGCACCACCATTTGCCAGTGTTGAGCACTGCTGCACAATGGTCACGTAGGTGACCTGAGCGCTGCCTCGTGCTGTGATGATACATACCCATACAGAAGGGTTTGCACAGGAGCGTCGCCGCTGAAAGCCACCGAAAGCCACCGCTGCGGCGGCAACCAGTGCTTCAGCAGACCTGCCGAGATGTCCAATCTCAGACTTGTCTTGTGAACAGTCATCGCACGCCCCCGTACCATTGCCCTTCCACTCCTGAATCGTGCATCTTCAATGCTGAGCAATCGCTTCACCGTCCCTTTTGCGTGGCAGCGCATAAGCAGTCATGACTTCAGGCAGCGCCGCAGTCGCGGGTGCCGTGCGTGTGCTCCCAACAGCAATCATACGGAAGGCCAGAGCCTAATGTCTGCATCGCTCAACTGTGAACGCAGCTGCAGGCTGAGCGCTGCTGCACGAACCAGTAGCTCAGCGCCCATGCTGTGCGAATCTCTTGGCCATAAAACTGTGACAGTGGCCCCCATCCTCTGTGGGCTGCCGTGCGTGCGCATCATCGCGTCGCCGTGCCGCATGCACGCGCAGCGCGCCCCCAAGCTCGCTCCTGCGACGCAATACATGCCCCCCCCCCCACCCCCCCCCCCCCCCCCCCCGGCCCCCTCTTTGTACGGCCCGCTCTCGTACTGCGAGTGGTTCCATGCTGTCGCGACCACATTTCCCCCCCCATATGCGCGCATGTTGATCTTGCAAGCGCCCCGCACATGCACATTTCAATCATGTCATCATGTACCACTCACCCCCCCCCCCTTGTATGAAGCCCTTGGCGATTGCGTGCAGGAGAAGAGGGCGCGCAAAATCTTGGGCACCCTGTCCAACCGCCATGTGGACGAGGACACCAAGGACGAATTGTACCAAGAACTCTTGTACGGGTACGTACATGCGTATCGCTATTCATAGAGAAGTACATGAGTGCGTCACAGACCGCGCTCACGCCACGCAAGTGTCATAGTGAATTCGTGCGCTGCCGCTCCAGCCTGGCAGTTGCACTTTGGGTTATGATAAGCCTGATGCGCAAACAGAATTTGAAGTACATGCAAAATCATGTCTGTGCTAGCCGTAATTCAGTAATCAAATTGCGCGCGGTCAGTCGGTTGTGCAACTTCAAGCCCCACGCTGTTGGTGCTGACAATGCTCATCGTATTTAAATCATCTTGCGCGCACTCGCACTCTTTCTGTGCACGTTTCCACGTGCTTGTAATGGGGCCCTTGAGCCCTGTCAAGGAGACTGGAAGCAATCATTCAGCTCTTTGTAAGCTTCACAATCATCAGGCTGGTGCCACCTAGCCTCCGAATGCGTCTTGTACAAATGCTTCCTCAGCACCAATATCCGGGCCGGCGAAGGTCACCACCGTGACGGTGGCGACCCGGATACCCTCAACCGTGTGCCATACAGTCACCGTGGAGGAGCAGCAAGACGCGCTGGCAAAAGCCACCAACTATGGTTTTTCCACTTGGCACACGGGCCTGCAGGCACTCCACAAACAGGCGCTTGGGGAAAACACAGCGACGCTAGCACGTGGTGGGGAGCTTCGCCCCGTGAGCAACGTGGGCAACGGCAACTGCCTGATTCATACAGCTCTACACGGCATAGGCAGCGTCGCAGTTGAGCACGGACTGCCGGCCCCAGCGCTGGTGATTGCCATGCGAGAGGCACTGCTGGACGGGATGGTGGCATACGTCACGCAGGGGGCGGGCAAACAAGGGGCCAGCATGTCATCGATGCGTCAACTGACCGCGCATGCCGCAGCCCAACCTGCGTGTACACGTGAACAATTCGACACGTACGGGACACGCGCTCGCTGCCTCGCAATCGAGTACGGCACAAATGAAACGGATAGCAAGGACAGCGGGCACACGCTCCTGCTGCAACGCCTACAGGAAGAGGGCGTGTGGGGACGGCCCCTTGGTTTGTCTGTGTGGGCCATTGTTGCAGCGGTCTACGCGGTCTCGGTGACGGTGTGGCAGGCCAAGCCTCAGGCCACTGGCAGCACGCAAAAATCAACAGGGCTGGTGCTGGCACAACTGATGGGGCTGCCAGCGGTATTTGCACCGGCGACTCCAGCTCAGCCTGACTGCCATCTGGATGTGCTGTGGACGCCGCCTGGGCTATATACAAATGTGGGACACTTTGAACTGCTTGTCGCCCCTGCGGCAGCTCCGCCCTTGCCAACCACTATGACAGCGTCGGCGACCACTCAAGCTGACAGCACCCACATCACGGCTCCGAGTCGGACACAGCCCCGTACTGCGCTGCAGTTGCCACAGCAGCCTGAGCCACTGAGGTGTCCACTATGCACACTGGCATTTTGGCAGCTTGGTCAGAAAGAGGACAGCAAACAGCGAGGCAAACTGTCAGCTGCGAGCCGCATGGCACCGGTAGTGGCCCACTTCAACGGTGGTAGCTGCACGAGGTCGATGCTGAACCCTGAGGCGAGCACATCACACTGTCAGCAAAATCCGGCGGCAGCATACGCCAAGGGCATCCGGCAGCAGGTTGATCACGACCCATCCGGTGACCGTGCCCCTTCAGGCAGCAGTACCTGCAGCACTGGGGCACACCATGCCAAGCATGTGCAGGAGATGAGCACCATGTATGGTTGCACGGCAGAAGACTTCCTACGGGCGGTAAGGAAGCTGAGTGCATGCACAGGTGCCTGCGGCCTGGTCCATATGTCAGCCAGCGCGGGGCAGAGGCAATGCGCGCTGACCTCGCCATGCCACACGTGTCGACGGAATGGAAGCGCCCCCACGCGCGCACGCCCGGCAGTACCCCCGGGCCAGTCCGAGGGCGGGGGTGCGGGTAGCGACGGCGCGGCCGCGGCGGCGGGGGCTGCCGCAGCGACACCTCCAAAACTACCGGCGGTGCCGGCTAGTGGCGCTGCCAACTCAAAGTCTAGCAAGAAACGCCCGGCGGCTACGGCAACCGGCGCGCAACGCCGGCGCCGAACGGCAGCTGCTGCGGCACCGCCTAGCAGCGCCGGCAGCCGCACTCAGTCTGACAGCCTGAGGCTGCAGGACAGCAGCCCCTCCCACGGGACGGCCGTGGGATGGGCGGACATGGACGTGGACCCGCCGGACGATGCCGCGTCACCGCCCCCCCCGACCACCACCACCAGTGGCAGGCCCTCAAAGCCCCAGGCACGAGCATCCCTGGCTTGGGACCTCTCGACGCCCTCGGTCGTCCACGCACTTGACCAGACCAATGAGGCGGATCTACTGCTGCTGCGGTTCACCACGACTGCCAACCCCTTCCGCACTCAGCTGCAGTGCACCCAGTGGGCACGGCTAGTGGAGCACGCCACACGACTACTGGCGGACGCCACAGACAGTGCACGTGAGGCGGCACGGGTGCGCCTCCACCATGGTGCCGGGGCGTTTGCTCATCAGGTTTCTCAGACTCTAGTGCAGCGCGGCTACAGGCTGCTGCACCTGCTAGCAGCGATGGCCTTTGGTAGGCAACCGGAGGGAACCGGTATGCCGCCTGCGGCCCGGCTGGCAGCGTTGCTGTCTGGCGACTTCGCGGAGCTACTGAGAAAGACGCTGTCAGCAGCAGCGGCGCTGCGGGCCCCCAAACCAAACAACGCAGCTATGGCGTCGGCACAAACGAACTTCGATGCCGACTGGACGGAGGCTGACTCCAGGCAGCAAACAGCATGCGCTGCCCTCTCAGGCAAGCGACGGGGGGTAGGCTTGGCTGCCGCACGACTAGAGGCGCGTGAAGCATGCGCCCCAGCAGACGAGGTCACGGCACAGGTGCTGGCAGCAAAGCACCCTGAAACTGGCACCCGGCCGGGGGTAGTCGATACGCCAATGGAGCAAGTGCGCGGCCTGGTACGCGACGCCCGGCGGCACTGCTTACACAGCGCAGGGGTGGCAACGACCACCGGGCCAGCTGGCAGCGACAGTCCTGTCTTCGAATCGGGTCAGGCACATGATCACAGCGATAGGCCTGAGGATGCTGCCAGCGCAGCCGGACGGCGCCTCGAGGTGGAGGCGGCAGACATACTGTCGACCTTGTCCGCAGCAGGGGCGGGGAAGGCAGGAGGGCTGGACGGCCTACGCTATGAACACCTCTTGATGGCCGCTGGGCCTGGTGCACCAGTGAAAGCAGCCACCCGCCCCGTGAGCAGTGCCTCGCCAGGACTAGCTGGTGATTCAGAATCAGATGTGATGGAACCGGCATTCGCCCATCACCTGGCCAAGGTGTTCACGACGCTGCTTGTTGAGCCCGAACTGCTGCCGGAGCAATCGCAACGGCTTCTCCGCGCCGCGGCCCTCTCAGGCATAGGACAGAAGCGGCGTCCGATCGCCTGCTCCAGTGTCTGGCGCAGACTCCTCGGGTCCACAGCGGCACGGAGTGTCAAGGGCAAGATATCGGGGCTGCTGGCCTCCATGTCGCAGTTTGGCGTAGGATACCGGTCTGGCGTCGAGCATGTGGCAGCGCGCGCGCGCGTGTGGCACGAGCTGTATGGCACCACTATCCAACTGGACTGTGAGAACGCATTTAACAGTGTGGATCGCGCCGCCATTGTGCGGGGGCTTATGCTCTTCTGTCCGGAGCTGCTCCCGCACTTTGAGTCCGTATACTGTGGTGACACTTCCCCAGAGATGCGGTTGGAGGTGAACGGTGAAGCTCGCATTATCTGCTCCCACCTAGGGTGCCAGCAAGGGGACCCTCTAGGGCCGCTGTACTTTGCAGTGGCAGCGGCCTTCCTACTCTTCTACCCTGATGGAGTGAATGCGACGCCCGGCAGTATGCCGGCCTACGGCCACAGCACAGCGGAACCGCCAGCCCCGCACTGCGCTTTCCTGGATGACCTCAACGTGCTGCAAGCTGCCTACTTCGACGATGCAGCGGCCGCTGGGGTGGCAGAGGTGATCCGCCGGCTGGCGGCAGGGGGCCTACGCGTTCGACCAGACAAATCGCTGGCCATCGCCATGCGCGGCACAGTGTTTGATGAAGCGGCCAGAGCACGCCTGCGCGCCCTTGACATACCGTTTGTGGACACCACCATGCCAGAATCCAGTCAGGGCTTTACGTCGGTCGGGGTACCGGTAGGGCACCCAGCCTATGTGCACGCTGCCATGAGCAAGCATCTGGTCGACGCAGGGACATGGCGATTGTCGTGGCAGCTAGCTGGAATGGCGCGGCATCACCTACAGGCAGCACAGTTCATTCTACGCAGGTCACTGACGAAGCGCATGGGCTTCTTAGCTCGGGTCGTTGACACAGCTTTGAGTGAGACATGGTTGCACGCGTTTGACGGGTTCTGTGCATGGACGCTCGAACGCATGCTGCATCTGCACGGCTGCTCTACCGCGGCAGCCATGAAGTCACACCTGCTGGCCGCCTGCACTGCTGGTGACAATGAGGAAGCCAGCAGTGGCAGCGTGCTGGTATTGCCGCGCTTGGGCCCGCCAGAACTCACGGACATCGCAGTGCCACTGCGGGCGTCACGGTTGCCGGAGCGACGAGGCGGTCTGGGCATGCCGCTTTTGGGGCTACTGGCACCAGCCGCATACACGGCCCAGGCATGCACAACACTGAGGCCGGCAATAATTCATGCCACTGTGGCAGCAGGGGCCCTGAGGCTCGGCACTGACGAACACGGCGCAGTCACCTGGTTCGCGCAGCACTCAATGACATGCGCAATACGCGAGGACCAGGGACTGCCGCCAATCATCGAGGCCGTGCGACGCTCTACGCGAGCGCTGACAGCTGATGGCGGCGAAAAATCACGCACAGCTGTGGCCGAGCAGCTCCCAGCATCGTTGCTGCGGTGGGCAGCAGATACGACGGCCGCAGCGTCGATGCTCCCCACTGCGGTGCAAGCGATCTACGCTGCAACTGCCGTCACGGAGACAGTGACCACTGAGCCAGCCCCACACACCCACGGCATTGTGCCTGGCGCCGAGGCGGCCGCTGCGGCGGCGACCGTACCTGGCCCTCAAGCCGCTGCCGCGGCTGCCCCTTCCACGCCCGCTAAAACACAAACTAGCGCGGAAGAAAGCAGCTGCAGCGGCGGGCAGGAGGACGACGACGACTACTGGGAGGCCTATGCTGACGAGATCTGCAGGAAGGTAGTGCCCCGCCGCCGGCGCGGTCACTTCACGCACGGACTACAAGCCGGCCTTTCAAATGTTCTTCGACGTCAATACGAGGATTGCCTGGTGGAGGACCTAGAGGCTGCCTCGGCTGGTGCCGTGGGCAAGCCGACGCAGGCTGCACCTATTGGTGACTCGCGCGACACCAGCCGCCGCCGCCAACAGGCTAGCGCACGGGTCCTGGCGCAGCTGCGCAGCCAGCGTGCGTCCGGGGCAATGGCGTGGATGAGCGTGCCACCCACTGCCAATGACCGCCCGGGTGCGGCGCCCATGTCCAGTATGGCAGCAGCCACGATGATTTTGATTGCGATCTTCATAGACGGGTGGGGCATACAGGGCGAGGTGTGCCCATGGCGGTGCAGTGATGTGAGCCCCACCTCCACGCATGCGATCAGCTGCCCCAGCCAGCACATACGGGGGCACAACGCGACACACACTGCCCAAAAGCGGTGCCTGCAGCGCATCTTGAGACAGCACCATGTCTCTATTGTCCGCAATGAGGACGCTAGCGTCTTCAAGGTACCGGGGTATCGGGCGGACACAGTCATTGACCCAGGGTGTCTGCACTTTAGCAGTGCATACCGTAACAAGGGAATAGTGCTAGACACAAGTGTGCGCGCGCCCACAGCGAGCTCGTACCTGACAGGCAAAACAAATGCCTCGAACACGGACGGCTATGCTGCTGGGGTGGGGGAGGACGCGAAGGTCAAGCACCACACCGGCACCTTGACGTCATCTTGGGCTTTTGTGCCATTCGTGCAGGAGTCGTACGGACGGCTGGGCAAGCAGACAAGCCTTTTTGTTAAGGAGTTGGCAATGCACTCAGCACTGTGCTCAGGGGGGGGGAAGGCAGATGTGTTACGCAAGGCCGGGTTAGCTAAGCGTCAGATCCTCATTGAGCTGAGCATATCGCTGGCGCGGGAGTTGGCGGAGCGCGTCATGGCGTACACACGTGGAGCGCGAATGCTGGGCTGTGTTGCGGCGCCGGTATCCAAGCTCCTAGGGCACAGCGCAGACTAGGCTGCTGCGTTGACGCAAGCTTTTCGATTGCATAGGCAACCCGGCCTCCCTTGGGCCTTTATAAATACAAGTCCATACGTACAATGCTTCAAATCACATGGCCAATCACCTGTTCGGTGGGTGAACTCATGATACTGGCAATCGTAAACTGTTTTACTGGCCACGCCTTTGTTTACGAGCCAAATTCAACAGATATTCACCTCGCCAAAGGCTGCACTCGCAGCACCCGACTGAAGTGATTCACTTGAGATGCATGACAGTGTTCAGTGCAGAAGCGAGAGTAACACGTATTCTTATGATCATTGTCGTCGTCATCAGCGCAGTAGTTGCCTACTGTGTCACCTTCATATTTTAACTGCAAGTTGAATGACGTATCTAATGGTTGTGCAGGGGGCAGGAGTCCATTTTGGAAATGCGCGCCCAAGACCTGAAGCGTGCCATTAACTGGTACATCTGCCAAAGGCGGGTGAACGACACGTTTAAAGTGTCTGGCACCACGGTCTCCCACCTTCGCCTCAAGCTGGCGCGGCTCCTGCTCATAGACTACCTGGACAGCAACTTCAACAGCAACCTCAACAGCAATGGTGGTGGTGCTGCTCAGCGCCCGCAGGCGCGCAGCAGCGCTCAGGCGGAACCACCAGCGTCGCGCGGCCAGGTACGCATACTGTGAAGTGTAGTCTCGTGATGTTGTCGCTCACCGCTTTGTTGTGAGAAAGCACAAGTGGAACACATGGAGGTTCGTGCCTTCAGCGGGGAGTTAGGCGGCTGCACAGGGGCTCCTGGCACGCTGAAGCGCAGAACGGCTGCAGCGTTATGTGCTGTGCTGGTGCTTGAGATGCGCTCGTGTTGTGAGGTAAGCTTGCGGTGTGGTCATGTCACAAAGCTCCAAGGGTGCACCACACTCGGTTTTGGTTCTCTAGGCCTGTGTGCATCGCAGTGGCTATCGGGATTCAAACAAGCTGCACACGTGGAATTGTACTGGGAAGAGGCTCATACGGTGAACGCATGTTCAGGTTGCCACCTGAAGTCACGTCATGTCCAGCACCTCAATCTGTGCTGCACCGCCACGAGCTGCGCAGCCTAGCAGCTCCGCTCCGTTCGTGTACGCTCCAGCCAGCTCCTGTTCCAACGTCGTCGTTGTCATCGAGCTCAACAAAGCGGGAGTTTGGCGCTGACAGACCCAGCCTCACTTAGGACATCCGCGCTTGCCTCAGCCAAACGCTGAGTGCGTTGCCATCTGCTTCAGTCTGCTTGCTCGCCGTCTGGACTCATGGCGAAGGCCTCGTGATAACGTGCTGGTGCTTTCCTTACAGAGCAGCACTGCCATTTGAGCAACACTCTACTGTTCTCTTCAAGAGTTTCATCAGAAGTTGAAGTTCTTAGTTGAAGTTGAAGCGCGCTCTTCTCTTTGTGAGTTCTCCCCTCTTTGGGTTTAGAGCTGATCTCAAAACGGTTGCTAACATGGAGCTTGCAATCAGCTGTTATTGCTACCGGACAGCTTGTCTAAGGTGCGTGTTTGGCTGAGGAACGCAGAGTGAGGAAGCTGTGCACCGCGACGCAAGTACATCTTGTGGGGACTGTGGTCAGCAGGCCAGAGTCTTCTGCGATTGTCATCACCCTGTGCGTGCAACGATTTCATTGCTCCCACTATGTTAGGGTTGAAACAAGCTTGGGAGCGCATGAACTGCCGCCTCATCGAACACGAGTTGTGTGAGATCCACAGTGTCGTCGTGTAGTGCAGCTTCTTGCAGGTGTCCAATTGTCATATTCCACTTTGTATCATGTGCTCATCACATGACACTGCGCTGAGAAGCATGTTGGACAATGCAAAGGTTGGTCGTTTTTGCTATTTCGGTACACACATTTACTGCTAATGGACTTCCAGGAGTCTTTCTGACACTGGTTGGTGATCCCCACGCTGTTACGCTTTCGTTGTCTCCATGCCCCCACTGGCCTCATGACGCTGACTAGCGCGCTACTGCTCCTCGCCATTTGTGTTCGCACAGGTGCTCAACAGGCGCGCAGCTGCTGCAGCTCCCGCGGCGGTGCGCACCGCCGTCGCGCCCGCAGCCATCACGCGCCCTGCCGCCCAAGCGAGCGGCAGTCGACACCAGCACCGCCAGTTCCCACAGCGTCCGCGCAGGCAGCAACAGCAGCAGCGGCAGCAGCAGCAGCAGCAGCAGCGGCGGCGGCGTCGGCGGCCACACAGCTCAGGAGCCGCTACGGAAGCGTGTTCGCAGCAACAGCAGGAGCGGCGGCAGCGGCGGCGGCAGCAGCAGCGGCAGCAGCGGCGGCGGCAGCAGCGGCGGCGGCGGCGGCCACACAGCTCAGGAGCAGCTGTGGAAGCGTGTTCGCAGCCTCGCGGCTCCAGCACGCAAGCCGGAGGGAGGGCGCCGAGAAGCGGCTCTGCAGGGACACCGGAGCGCAGCTGCCTCCATCCGCAGCAGTGCGGTGGCTGCAGTGGCGGCGGCGACGAGCGCTGCTGCCGCCGCGCGGATGAGCCAAGGGGGAGATTCGGGCGCCACAGTGGCTGACCCTGATGTCAGCATGCACATGACGGCTGCTGCGGCGCCGGCGACGGCGGCTGTGGCACGGATTCGGGAGGGTAGATTCAAGGAGAGAGGAGGGCGCGGGGACGTGCTAGACAGCGGTGTTGCTACACCAGCAGCACTGGCAGCGGCAGCGGCGGCTGAGCTGCACATAGACATTGCCAAGGAGCACACGGAGGGCAGCACAGATGGCTGCTTTGCAACTGCGCCGGCAGCGGCGGCACCGACGGCTGCCGCAGCGGCAGCGCTCAACAGCGGGGCCCGAGAGAAGGGCGCCCTAGACCCAAATGCCCAAGACATTGCGGCTGCGGCAGCGGCGACGATTTTGGCTGCGGCACGGATTGAGGGAAATAACAGAGGCGGGACAGAAGGGCGCGGGGGCGCTTTGGATGGCAGCAGTATTGCCGCAGTAGCAGCGGCAGCGGCAGCGGCAGCGCAGGCTGAGCTGCGCAGGGAGACTCTCATGGACGACACGGAGGGCAGCACGGATGGCTGCTTTGCAACTGCGCCAGCAGCGGCGGCACCAGCGGCTGCCACAGTGGCAGCGCCCAACAGCGGGGCCCGAGAGGAGGCCGCCCTAAAGCCTAATGCCAAAGACATAGCGGCTGCGGCAGCGACGACGATGGCGGCTGCGGCACGGAGTGAGGGGGGTGCGAAGGAGGGGAGGGGAGGGCGCGGGGACGCCTTACATGGTGGCATGGCGGCAGCAGCAGCAGCGGCCACTGCAGCACAGGAGAACGCGGAGGGCAGCACGGAGGATGGCTTCCTTGCCATTGCAGCGGCAGTGGAAACGGCGGCAGCTTCCACAGCGGCAGCTCGCAATGGTGGCGCCCGAGAGGAGGGCACCGCGGCGCCAACTGCGCAAGACAAGGGGGAGGGGGAAGGGGAGGAGGAGAGGGGTGAAGCAAGGCTCCCCCACGGGTACGAATGCGATGTTTTCATCGCTGCGCTTAACGCACGTGCTCAGGGACGGGATGCAATCGCTGCTGCACCTTTTGCCGGAGCGGAGGCGGAGAAGCTCGCAGCGGCAGCAAACGGTTACTGGGAGTGCGTCAACACGGCGGACGTGCCCAAGCCCGGTGATGTACCGGTCACGGCGTCGGCCGCGACGAATGTGAGACATTGTTGTTGCCAGCGCCTTGTGCATATGCTGGGGCGCGCACGCGCTTGATTTGATGTGCTCCTCTGCTCTGCGTGCACAGTACAACAGGAGGTGCTAGTGATGGTAAAACGACAGTTGTTACTGCCAGCACGCATCACGTATATATATAGAAGTAGCAGTATTGTGTAGTAGAAGGCTGTGGATGCACCCAGGTGTCAAGATCAGTTGGTGGGGTGACACAAACATGTTGAGTGACATGCCGGCGACGATGCAGTGCATTTACATCCACCAATTACTGCACCAGTTTGTAAATGCACACTACTTTATTTCTCATTGCACCTGCTGAGATGCTTCAAAAAGTGGCTCACTCATGAGGTGCCACTGCTTTCTCGAGATGCTGCATGGTCTCGATGTCGTGAATTTCACCGTTGTGACAAGCTCACTCGCTGACAGCACACTCTGCTGCGTTCCGCGCCCACAATAGGTAGCGCACCTTTACTACGATTCGACCACTGACTCTGACGGCGAGACTTTTGACAGCGGTGACAGCGGCAGCAGCAGCAGCAGCAGCATTGCTCAACCGTCAGAGAGCAGCTATGGCGTGGCCGCGCACGCCGGTGGCGCCGTAGCAGTGCTCAACGAAGTCACGCAGTTCGACGCTGGCGGCGGCGGCGAGGCTGACTATAGCAGCAGCAGCAGCAGCAGCAGCAGTGCGGGCAATACAGGATCAGGCGGTACATCGGTTTCAGCTGTCGTCGCAGCTGCAAGATTATTGCCAGTGTCGGCAGAGGGGGCGTTGGCAGTGCAGGGGGCTATGACAGCACCTGCAGAGGCAGCGGTGGAGCTGGCGGAGGCGGAGGCGTCAGCTTTGGACCCATCATATCGACGGTGGACATTGTGACAGTGCGCGCGGGCACGTCACGTGTTCACGTGTTGGGCGTACAGCCTTCTGCTGCGGAGAGAGGAGGTAGGTCTTGTTGAAGTACAAAAGTTGAAGTTTGTAGTTGAGGTCATCGATGAGCAGGGTTTGAAGCCTACCATTCAGAAGATATGTCATGGTGTGGCTGGCTGGTATGAAAATTCACTTAAATTATGTCAGTGCACTAGAAAGGCTGACATTTGCCAGGGCACTGATGATGATCTTTTTCAGTAGAGCTGTTCATGCAGTGGTTTACGTCGAAGTACATTCAAGCAAGGAGCTGTTTGCAAATGTAATCTGCTTACATCTGTTCCAGGTCTGACTGCGCCGGTACTGCATTTTGACGCCCCATAAATAACAGTGAGGTGTCATGCTTGTGTGTGTGCTTGTGGAGTACAACGCAGGCGTCTGGCACCGTAGCACCTTTCTGCCCAATGCTGCACGTGCTGAACAAAAATGCAAGCAACTGCTTACTCACTCACTGTCAGCATCGTCGCATGGTCAAAGTATGTACAGTCCACTGTGCGGCATTTGTTTTTGCAGTTCAGTGCAGCCCCCATTTTTTTGCTGCTGCAGCCACAGTGCTTATCCAACTTCCGCACACACTTGGAGCGGCATGCCCCCACACGAACACCGTTGTACACATACATCCTTTGCCACCGGTCTCACCGCGCGGTGCTGCTGCTGCTGCTGCAGGTGACGCAGCAGATGACGGCGCAGCGGCGGAGGCAGCGGCGGCGCGTGTGCACGGAGGCGCTGCCGCCGCTGCAGCAGCGGCGGCAGCGAAGGGCGCGCTGCCAGCTGCTGCCGCGGCGGCGCCGGCGATGGCGATGGCAGGAGAGTTGCCATCCGAAGGAGCGCCGGACGCAGCAGCGCTACCCGCTGCGCGCGCAGCGGCGGACTGCGCAGGAGTCGTTGACGCGCAGCCAGCAGCAGCAGCAGCAACAGCGTCAGCAGGGCCTGCAGCAGCAGAGGCAACGGTGACAGCAGCGGCGGCGGCGGCGCAGGAGTCGGACGTAGATGTCGTGTCTAGCAACGCAGCGCGTGCGGTGGAGGCGGACATCATTTTCAGACAAAGGAACAATGTGAGCTCGATGTTCGGCGCCGTCGCTGGGACTGCGGCGGCGGCGCACGCGTTCGACGGAGGCGATTCGGAGGGTGTCCCTCAGCAGGCGTGGCGGAATGAGGCGCACGCGCAGTACTGGCGGCAGCAGATGGAGCGTATGGAGCGTCACCAGCTGGGAATGCAGGAGAACCTGCAGCAGCGGCGGCAGCAGGACCTGCAGAGGCGGCACTGGCGGCGCCAGCAGCAGGTGCCGCGGCAGCACTTGAGCCAAGCGACAAGTGAAGTGGTGCAAGCGGCTGCGGAGGCAGCAACGGCACCTGCAGCGGCGGCGGCGGTGCAGCCGCGGAAGCGGAGGCACACCAAGAGGTCGAGCATGGAGCGTGGTCACCCACCCCTCCTGCTTCCCCTGCACGGTGAGTCGGTGAACACGCATGCACTATCAGTAGGGTTGGCAAAATCCGTATTTCTGAAAACCATATACTGATAAAATACCGTATTTTGCCGTATTTTCCGTGTATACGTATTTCTAAACCGTATCTGACAAACGCATATCACCAGTACAGGCGTTTAAACTTCAACTTCAACTTCAAAAGTGAAGCAGCTAAACCAGACACTTGCAAAACATAAATACAAGCAAACACACTTGAAAATAACATCATGTATGTGCGTAATTAGCCTAGTGTAGATATTGCCCTAGTCCTTCATCCCCCCATCTGCATGTTACATGTTGACAACCTCTTCCTCCGCCGCCTCCATCACTGTAAGCATGACTTCCTCATCTGTCTTGCGCTCAGCAGCCTTATCATTGCCTTTAATGAACACTAGCTTCTCACCACGCTCAAGTGCAAGCCTGCTGCGGCACTTAGGGTACACATTGCCCCACAGGGACCAGTTGCGCTCGGTTGCACATGCAGTCACGTGGAACGACAGCAGGCGCACTGCCACCCGCGACAAATGAGGAAAATGCTCGCGACCATAGGTCTGCCACCAGCCGCGGCGCATGCTGCTGTCAGCGAGCTCAACCTTGCCCTTAGTAGGGTTGGCAAAATCCGTATTTCTGAAAACCATATACTGATAAAATACCGTATTTTGCCGTATTTTCCGTATATACGTATTTCTAAACCGTATCTGACAAACGCATATCACCAGTACAGGCGTTTAAACTTCAACTTCAACTTCAAAAGTGAAGCAGCTAAACCAGACACTTGCAAAACATAAATACAAGCAAACACACTTGAAAATAACATCATGTATGTGCGTAATTAGCCTAGTGTAGATATTGCCCTAGTCCTTCATCCCCCCATCTGCATGTTACATGTTGACAACCTCTTCCTCCGCCGCCTCCATCACTGTAAGCATGACTTCCTCATCTGTCTTGCGCTCAGCAGCCTTATCATTGCCTTTAATGAACACTAGCTTCTCACCACGCTCAAGTGCAAGCCTGCTGCGGCACTTAGGGTACACATTGCCCCACAGGGACCAGTTGCGCTCGGTTGCACATGCAGTCACGTGGAACGACAGCAGGCGCACTGCCACCCGCGACAAATGAGGAAAATGCTCGCGACCATAGGTCTGCCACCAGCCGCGGCGCATGCTGCTGTCAGCGAGCTCAACCTTGCCCTTAGGCAGCGATGTACGCTTGGTCAACGTAGGCAACGCAGCCCACATGGGCTCGGGAAGGGGTGCAAGCTGCAACTTGACAAGCTCAGCCTCAACAGCCTCTGCATGCTCCCCTCCCCCCAGCTCCAGAAAGCACTCTTGCGCACCCTTGCTCTCTAGCCTGCTGAGTTTACTGAAAGGCAGAAACCACTCCCCATCAACCTTATAGGCGTAGACAGGGTCAAGCACATATGCTGCAGGCCACGACTTGTCGAAGTGAGTGTTGTAGCGCCACTCAAATAGTGGCAGCACAGGGGAGCGCTCGACATTGTCAATGTGGTCATCGAAGTCTGCCGCATGCTGCAACAGCTGCTTCCAGATCGGCAGCATCTGACTCAACAGCGGCTTGTCGCTCTCAACCTGGTGAATGGCATCAGACACAGGCTGCACTAGCTTCTTCAGCGCTGCTGCCTCATCGAAAAAGTAGTATGCTGCCGCCCGCCCCCGTGCTGGCTCTACTGTGGCTGCAGTCGTAAACGCTGCCGCATGTGTGGTGCCCTCAGACACTTTACCCCAGCTGCGGTCGCCAACCATCAGCTTGATGGCCTCCTCGGAGTCGAGCAAGTCGGAGCAGATGAAGTGCAGGATGGCGAAGCGCGTGGGGCAGTGAGAGCGGACGGCCTTGACTTTGCCGTACTTGAACTTCTGCTGCTCACGCAGGGCGCTGTGTATGGTCTCTGAGCCGTTGATGGTGTTGGACATCATCAGCGCTTTGCCGTACGCTTTCTTGGACCAGTCGCATCGCGCATTCTTCTCGCCGTGTAGATCCTTGATGAGAAGGGCCAGTGCGTGAGCCTGGCACCCCAGAAGCAGCCAAGTCGGGTGCTTCTGCTTCATCAGGTCCAGCGCCTTACGATTTGCCTGCAAAGTTATTGCAGGTGATGGAAAACATCATGAGGCACTGCAGGCATGTACCAAGATTTGCTCCAGTTTTTATGGCCACAACATGTGCATTTGCCAGCATACTATCAATTCCTGTGTGAGCTGTGCTACTAACCACGTGTCAAGCGAAGAAAGGGAGCATCTGGATCAGCGCGCAAGCGTGGGGAGCTGGTTGACTTGCTTCCATTCAATTTATTACAATGATATGCTGCATTGCATGCACTGCTGGACTTACTGTAGCATATATTGCTGTCATTGCATGCAAATGACGCACTGGCAAAAAACTTTCACACACCGTAGCAGCTTCTACAGCAGCACGTACCTTGGTATTGTCCATGACCATCCCCAGCAGCCTGTCCAGGTTCCCCCTGGTGACCTTCTTCGCCCACCGCATGTGCAGCTCCTCGATCCACTCCGCATTCTTGCAAACGCCTCGCGCTGGCTCCGTTGTCACGAAGTAGGAACCGCCCTTTGGCAACAGTGCGCAAAGGTTAACCAGCGAAGTGCCGTCTCCGCAATGCTTGCGCCTCCACCCATCGCTGGCAAGCTGGACGAGGTGCAAGGCATCGATCGCTTCCCAGACGTCGCGGCTGACGCGGTCGTGCTCCTTGTTCAGCATTGTCCCGGCCAAGGCTTTGCGGTTAGGCAGGTCGGCGCCAAGGGCAGCGAATGCTGCAACCAAGTCCTCCTGCTCAATCAGGTGGAACGCCACCCCGGACTTGTAGAAGAAGCGGGCAAGGCTGTTCCGTGCTTGAGTTATCTGGCCTGATGTAGCCATGTAAGGTGTGATGCCAGCAGCACCGCGGTGGCGTTTAGTGCCAGTCACCTCTACTTCCTCCTCGCCATCGCCAGCAGCAGCAGCAGCAGCGGCTGCTGCTTCGGCAGCAGCAACAGCTGCTGCACTGGCAGCAGTCGCTCTGAGGCATGCCTTGCTCTTAAGATGGTCGTTTGCTGCGCGCGAAGGGTTGCTGGCACCTAGCTTGGCTGAACAACGAAGGCAAACAAGCCGCACCTCGTGCTTCACTGAGTCCAGCTCGACACTGAATGACCCCCACCAGCCCGCCTGACCTTGGCGCTTTTGATCACAACGCTTTTGATACAATGCTCTGGCCTGCTTGGCCAGGTCGGGGCCAGGATCGGCGGCATCCGCCATGCTGCACTGCTCTGTGTGACTTGAAAGAAGGAAATACGGCAAAATACGAATTTTGGCGCGCCAGAAATTGACATACGGCGTAGATACGGCGTATATACGGATATACGGTGTATCTACGGAATACGGTGTTGCCAACCCTAGTCTATCAGTGTCCTCCTATGTAGAAGTGTGCCTGCACCTTAAGTACTACCTCTGGCATTTATCCACCGCTACAGGGTTCTATTGTGACAGAGGTGTCTCATAGCGCTCATATTGCTAGTGTGATTACAAAGCAGCACTGAACTAACTTGCTTTGCCCGCGCTGTGCCACCTCATGGTTCCACTCTCATTGTCAGTGATGAGTATGACTCGCCTGCCAGTTTTATCTTCCGCAAGCTTTAATGGCATGATTAGCACATCTTGGTGCAAGGCCAGGACAAGCCCTGAAAAGCTGCTACGGCGGGATGCTTTGACATAACTTACTGCAGTTAACTCAAATGTCATGGCCCACTCTTGAGTGGCCTGATTGGTTGCGGACTTTTCCTATAGGTATGTCAGCCCTTGCTTTTCTCGCAGCACATTGCAGTGCTCAGCAGATGCGATATCAGCTTGCCATGAACACACATGTACGGGGGAGCTATCTGGCTAAAAGTGGGAAATGTTATCAGTGCGTACACAATTTGTACATATTGATCATGTAGCAACAATTGGCGTTCAGTGAGCCCAGCACAATGTCGTGTTTGTATTTGTTAGTGCAGGCAGTATTATTCTTGGCAGGCCTTTTTGACTGTCACAACCATGATAACGTGTATCGCGCTATTTTCCATTCCCATTGCATTTCTGATGAAAACGCGCGTCGCTTTCCTCATGCGCAGGCATGCCACGCTCGGTCCAATGTCGGACGCTATGCCAACGGCTGGGCCAAGGCACACGAGTCCCAGCGGCAGCAGCAGCGGCAGCGGCTATTCCACCGATGAGTCAGAGGAGGAGGACCCCACAGTGGCACGCCTGCTCAAGCGCAAACGGGCGCATGATGACGCGGTCAACACGCCGCTGCGTAAACGTCCGGCCACTTTGAGAGCAGCAGCGCTGGCAACAGCAGCGGGGGCAGGGTCCGGTGCCCTCGTTCTGCACAGCGACAGCAGCAGCGGCGCCGGCGGCAGCAGCGGAGGCGTCATTGCCGTCAGCAGTACTCAGCGCAGCAGCATCAGCGATGCTCAGCGCAGCAGCGCCACCGGCAGCGGCGGCGGCGGCGATGACGGCACCGGAGGCGACATGGACGTCGGCAGCGCTCAACATAGCAGCAGCAGCGGCAGCAGCAGCAGCAGCAGCAGCAGCAGCAGCGAAAACGGCATGGACATCGACAGCGCACCTAGTAGCGGCAGCAGCAGCAGCAGCAGCATGGACGACAGCAGCGCTCAGCACGGCGGCGCCAGAAGCTGCGATGCTGGAGATCTCGGTGACGCTTCCGACGATTCGCTCCATCTACTCCGCCAGCGACGACGACGCAGCAGGCGACCATGATGACATGGATGCTGCGTCCAGTGGCTACCGCAGCGCCTGCGACGACATCTGGGCAGGTGATGCTGACATGGACACTGCGTCCGTCAGTGCCACCAGCAACGCCGACCCAGACGGCAGCGCTGCGCCCGCTGCCGCCGCTGCTAGCGATGCTGTTGCTTTTTCCAGAGGAGGCAGGCGCCGCCGCGCCGACTCTTTCGATGAGGATGCCTTGATGAAGGACCTCTATCGCCAGGTGGCGGCGCACTACATGGTGGGGCCTGAAGCGGGACAGGCAGACGGTGCGCTAGCGCAGGAGCACGGCGAGATGGATGCTCAGCAGCACGAGGCACCGCCCGCAGCAACAGCCGCAGCCCCAGCCTACGGTGCCACTTCTGAGCACGGCAGCAGCGACAGCAGCGCTCAGCAAGCCGGCGACGCCGCTGATGCTGCGCAGGAGGCTGCGCCGAGCTGCGCCGACTCTGTGCCGCCAGCGACAGCGGCACCTGCGCTAGAAGAGGAGCCTGCTGTGTCCGCGCATCATGCCAGTGGCGACTACAGCATCAACGGCATGGACATCGGCGGCGCACAGCACAGCGGCAGCAGCAGCAGCATGGACAACAGCAGCGCTCAGTACGGCGGCGCTAGAAGCTGCAATGCCGAGGATGTCAGCGACGCCGCTAGTGAGTGCGCCATATACTCCGCCAGCGACAATGACGCAGCAGGCGACCGTGATGACATGGACGCTGCGTCCTGCGGCCAGTGCACCGTGTACGGCAACAGCGGTGCAGGTGATGCAGACATGGACACTGCGTCCGTCAGTGCCACCAGCAGCGCCGATGCTGACGGCAGCGCTGCGCCCGCTGCCGCAGCTGTCAGCGACGCCCCGGACATCTCCAGCGGAGGCAGGCGCCGCCGCACCCGCAGCTACAGTGATGAGGATGCCTTAATGGAGGGCCTCGCTCGCCAGGTGGCGGCGCAGTACATGGTGGGTCCTGAAGCGGGGCAGCCAGAAGGTGCGCTAGCGCAGGAGCACGGCGAGATGGACGCTCAGCAGCACGAGGCGCCGCCCGCAGCAGCAGACGCAGACCCAGCCTACGGGGTTGCTTTTGAGCACGGCAACAGCGACAGCAGCGCTCAGCAAGCTGGCGATGCCAACCATGACGCGCAGCAGGCTGCCGCAAGCTGTGTCGACTCTGTGCCGCCAGCGGCAGCAGCACCTGTGCTCGAGGGGGAGCCTGGTGTGGCGGCGCATCATGCCAGTGGCGACTACATCATCAGCGGCAGCGCGGCGGACTGCTCTGATAGCGGCCTCAGTCAGCAGACCAGCAACTGCGCCAGCGCACGTGCGGACGGAGATGGCAGCACACCCGGCAACAGCGACGCGTCGCATGCCGGCGGGGAGCAGGAGTCAGCAGCCTCTGCAGCGCTGCGCTCACGAAAGCGCAAGCGCGCCGCCGCTGATGACACGCCGCCGCGCAAGCGTCCCGCCGCTGGGCCAGCATCGGCAGCAGTAGCAGCGGCGGCGGCAGAGGAGCCAGCCTTTGACGCAGCAGCGGCGGCGGCAGCGGCAGCTGCGGCAGTGAGAGCGCGGCTGCGCAACCACCGCGCTGCGCTGGCAGCAGCAGCAAGGGCGGCGGCGCCACACGCGGCATCGCGCAGACGGGCCGCTGCGCACCCGAAGCGGGGGTCGTGGCGGTGCAAGGCGTGCACTGCCCTCAACCACGCAGAGAGCAGGACGTGCCACATGTGCAATGCAGCAGCTCACGACACGGCTCAACGCGCTGCCGCCGCTGCTGGTACACCAGCAGAGCAGAGCGCTACTGCCGCACACGCCACGGCGCACGCAGCAGAGCAGAGCAGCATCATCAGCAGCGCCGTCGCCGCCGCCATGGCTGCCACCGCCGCGCGCTTGGCGACTCCTCGGCTTTCGCCGCAGCCATTCGTGTTCAGCAGCGACCATGAAGACGGTGGCAGCGCTGCAGGCGTGTGGCCAGACTACGGCGGCAGCACTGGGCTTGCGTCGGGAGCGAGGATCCACCCTCCAGGCTACTACGCGCAGCCTGCGCAGCAGCCTCCAGCAGCGCCCGCCGACATGGGAGCAAGCGCCGCTGCGGGGCTTGCGGCAAGCACGCATGCCCACGGAGCTGCGGGGCGTGAAGCGGGTGGCACGGACAACAGCTGCGGTGGCAGCGGCAGCGGCAGCGGCAGCGACAGCGGCAGCGCAGATGACGAGTCCATCAGCGCGGCGAGCTCACCGCTGCCTGGGCGGAAGCGCAAGTGCGCGCCTGCCAGTGAGGACGCGCCGCCTCGTAAGCGCGCCTTCACCATCTCAGCAGCAGCGGCAGCGGCAGCGGGGCGGCGCAGCAGTGACTCTTCCGCAGCTGGCGGCAGTGACCACAGCAGCGATGCTCTGCGTGCCAGCAACGGCGCTGCGGTCGAGTCTGATGGCTGCCTCAGCGACTGCGCCAGCGAGGGCGGTGCGCGCGCAACGGAGGAGGAGGAGGATGCTGAGTGCAGCTTCGGCGCAGAGGGGCAGGGCAATAGGCTCGCTGCCACAGCTGCTGTCAGCGCCGCGGGCGGATCCGCCAGGCCGGCTGGCAGTGCTCCGCTTACTGCTGCAGCAAGGGCTGCTGCGATCGGGGAGATGGGCGAGCCTGTGAGGCCATCGCAGCGCCCTCGGGTCAGCTGGCAGGACCCCCGCCCCCTGGTTGCGGCGCCGGCAGCAGTGCCCCGCGTGGTTGACATGCTGCCTGCGGCGGTGGCAGCATCAGCACCAGCAGGTGTGCGGGGACAAGACAACCCCTTCGTGGTGGCTCGCCCACCGTGGATGACGTCCCTCCCTTAGAAGGGTACACGCGCATTGACTGCAGCGGGCGTCAGTATGGCACAAACTATCGGTGCGCAAGATGCCATCGCTCGCGGTAATGACGCTGAGGTTCCCATGTGTGCCAGCAGTGTCGTCGCACACCCTTCAGAGTCTTCTCAGCTTGGTTAAAAAGGCCCCTTATGCGAGTGTGACACAAGTTGGCGTTGCACGGCTCTCTTGCTGGTGCAGCTCCATGCCAGTGGTTTTGATAGAGCAGACCTGTGCAGTGTTGACAGATTTGTTCATACCTTAGCAGGACAGCAGCAATGTGCAAGGTCTTTCGGCGGTGTTGTGTATGTCGACAAGAGCTTTGAGGCATGCAAAGGCGCAGCGCACATTGGTGCCAGCTTTCGGGGTGTGTGGGGGTTTGCAACGCTTGGTTGTAACGTTAAACAACAGGTGCTGATAATGGTTTCATACGCATTTACCATGCACTGAATCATGGTGTTGTTGCCGCATGTGCGTTGCCTGCATGCTTGCTGCAAACCTGCATGATGCGGTGCTGATCCACTTGCCCATATGTCTGCATTGACGCGTACGAGAGGACTGGATCAAATTATACGCATGCAATTCGTCCCTTCTGTTGGTGCGCCGCACAGTTCACACTTTTCGGGACAAGTAGTTGTAGGTGTATTAAAGTCATTTCCATCAGCAGCGCTCTACATGGCGTACTCTTTGGTATACATGAATGCATTTCATGACATACATGGCAGAGTCCAAAGCGGGCGAATAAATGGATCAGGACATCGTGGAGGGAGATGATATTTGGTGATGTCGTTCAAAAGTACCGTAGTCGTCAATGCGCCTTTCACAAGATACAATGTCATTCACAAGATACAATGTCATGTAGATTCCGGTAGCAAGCTTGAAATTCACCATGTGGGCATTTCATGGCGTAGGCGAGAGTCTCATGAAAAAAATTGTTGCCAGTGTGGCAATAAAAAACATGTGCGGATGTTCATGAGGGCAGGGGCGACAGCGGTGACACGAGCATTTGTAAGCCATGTGGAAATTTCCGTCGTTGTCATCTGGCTCAGCCAGACCTGCGACTTGGAAGACCACAGCATTGGTGAACATACGTCAATAGTGCTTCACGTGGAATGCACGTGCACTTACTTTTTTTTCACATGGTTGAGCACTGGCGCGGCGTCATTTGACACGCCACGAACCTTGCCTGGAGAATTCTGACTGTGGTCTGCGCTCTCAGCCCTTGAAGTGATGATCAGAAGTGAAAAGTTTCTGTTGCACTTGCTGACAACAAACAGGTGTACTCATGCCGCCCACTTGCAGCTTTCGCAAGTGCCCACCAGTTGAAGATGGTGCGTCACACCTCACTCGCCCAGGGCGGGCACACGTGTTGGCGAATTCGATAGAGTGGCACCTCGGTTCCCTCAGCAACACCTACCAGTGAGTTTAATCAGTTGCGTGTGCGCTTGCTGACACCAGGCAGATGCACACTTGCTGCACAGAGGAGAGATTATCTACACACAAAGAAGATCTCACAGTTGAAGATGGCGCGTCACACTTCAATGGGAACATCAAAAAGAAGGAGGTCGCGTGTAAGAGAGTACGCTTCCAGCATGGTCAGCGGAGGCCTCCACCGTGGGGCCCGTGGGGCTAGGAACATGCCCAAAGCGGGGCTTCGGGCACACGACCAGCGCGGAGGGAGCAGGGGATCTCTGCCCAGCTGCCAGCACGGAGGGAGTGGGATCGCTGCAGCTGGGGCAGCTGGGCAGGTGGGCAGCGATCCCATACTCAGTTCTTTGATCACCGCTGAGAGGCCCAGATCATAGTTAGAATTTTCCAGGCAAGGTTCGTGGTCTATCAGACGACGCCGCGCCAGTGCTCAGCCATGCCAAATCAGCATCTGGATCGGTAACTGCACTTGCATGCTGCGTGAAGCACTATTTGCGCATGTCGGTACCTGCATGTGCATGCCACGTGAAACACTATTTGCGTATGTTCGCCAATGCTGTGGTCTTCCAAGTCTCAGGTCTGGCTGAGCCAGATGCCGATGTTTCCACATGGCTACAGATGCTCACGTCACTGCTGTCGCCCCTGGCCCCATAAGCATACCGCTCATGATTTGATTGCCACACTGCAACTTTGTACTTTTTATTAATTCTCGCTCAGGGCGCGAAAAAGCCCAGATGATTGGCATCTAGCTGTAAGGAATCTACATGTCGTATGACAGTCTGAAAGTGTCGCAACGACAACCACTCAAACGCCGCCGCCGCCAAATGGCATCTCGGGGTCCTCCCCTACGTCCTCCTCCATGTGCCCCCCCCCCTGGATTCTGCCATGTGTGTCATGACACGGCCAGAGTACGCCATGTGGAGCGCTGCCGACAGTGCCGAGCGTAAGCGCGCCAGGGCGATGCCCTTGAGAGCTTTAGGGCGCGCTCCTCCGGGCACTGACATCCTGCTGGCATACTCCGTCGCCACAGCCTCCAGCAGCTTCCGCCCCTGCTCCCCGATGCTGCCAAATGACCCTATTGCCAATGTGGCAAGTTTGTAGCAATTCTGATCATAATGACCAGAATAGTGGGTAGTCTTGGCGGCCTCTTGGTCGCGGCAGCATCGCTCGGGGTCTGCTGCAGTCTTCGCCGCCCGCGACGCCACCTGTGCCTCGAAGCAGGTAACGTCCACCATGAGCGGTAGGTGGCGTGTCGGGTCGTCGTAGCCGGTCACCGGGAAGGCGTCGGCAGGCAGCACGATGTCCATCCTGCGACTCCCCGGCGGCCCGGCGGACCCCAGAAACGGCGTGTAGTCCTCGTCCACCAGTCCCGTTTTGAGGTATTGCCGCAGGAGGCGCTGCGTGGCCCTCTTGACGCTATTGTGGACAATAGTGTCGTGCGCCTTGACGCGTGGCGCTTGACACAGCCGTGCATGCAGGGTGCCGCCCGGCGACTTCCCGCACAGCTTGCAGCCTGCCGTCTGCTCCTCTACTCCGATGGCGCGTTTGACGGCCAGCTGCCAGGATAGGCCATCGAACGAAGCCGTTGTGGAGTACATGGGCTCGTTGAGGAATGCCATGCCGATCGAGTGCATGTGGCGCTGCGACCGGAATCGAGCAAGTGCTTGCGTGCGTTGCGTGCCCTGCGGCAGCTGTTGCAGGTCCGCCTCCACCTTATCTGCAAGCTCGGTAGCGACGGCATCTGCAAGCGCACTCTGATTGGGGCGCTTCAGGCTACACTGCAACTGCAGAGCACTGGCATCAAGTACGCAAGCAGCATCCGCACCAGTGCCACCACCTGCTGTCGGCCGCAGCGGCGGCTGCTGCGTAGGTGGTTGCTGCTGCAGTGGCGTTAGCGCTGGTGGCAGTATATGTTCCAGCTTGTCACCTGTTGCTGCACGTAGAGATGTGGCAGCTGTGGCGATCGTCCGCATGAGGGGCAGGCGCGCCACCTCTGCCGCTGCTGCGCCTTGTAGCATTGCTGGTGTGGAACGCGCAGCGCCTGCATTGACGGCTGCCGCTGCTGCGTGCGCTGGTGCTGCAGCTGTGCCGCCAACTTTGTACTTTTATTATATTCCACTTGTGGCTGTGGAAATGCCAACTTTGTACTTTTTATTAATTCTCGCTCAGGGCGCGAAAAAGCCCAGATGATTGGCATCTAGCTGTAAGGAATCTACATGTCGTATGACAGTCTGAAAGTGTCGCAACGACAACCACTCAAACGCCGCCGCCGCCAAATGGCATCTCGGGGTCCTCCCCTACGTCCTCCTCCATGTGCCCCCCCCCCCTGGATTCTGCCATGTGTGTCATGACACGGCCAGAGTACGCCATGTGGAGCGCTGCCGACAGTGCCGAGCGTAAGCGCGCCAGGGCGATGCCCTTGAGAGCTTTAGGGCGCGCTCCTCCGGGCACTGACATCCTGCTGGCATACTCCGTCGCCACAGCCTCCAGCAGCTTCCGCCCCTGCTCCCCGATGCTGCCAAATGACCCTATTGCCAATGTGGCAAGTTTGTAGCAATTCTGATCATAATGACCAGAATAGTGGGTAGTCTTGGCGGCCTCTTGGTCGCGGCAGCATCGCTCGGGGTCTGCTGCAGTCTTCGCCGCCCGCGACGCCACCTGTGCCTCGAAGCAGGTAACGTCCACCGTGAGCGGTAGGTGGCGTGTCGGGTCGTCGTAGCCGGTCACCGGGAAGGCGTCGGCAGGCAGCACGATGTCCATCCTGCGACTCCCCGGCGGCCCGGCGGACCCCAGAAACGGCGTGTAGTCCTCGTCCACCAGTCCCGTTTTGAGGTATTGCCGCAGGAGGCGCTGCGTGGCCCTCTTGACGCTATTGTGGACAATGGTGTCGTGCGCCTTGACGCGTGGCGCTTGACACAGCCGTGCATGCAGGATGCCGCCCGGCGACTTCCCGCACAGCTTGCAGCCTGCCGTCTGCTCCTCTACTCCGATGGCGCGTTTGACGGCCAGCTGCCAGGATAGGCCATCGAACGAAGCCGTTGTGGAGTACATGGGCTCGTTGAGGAATGCCATGCCGATCGAGTGCATGTGGCGCTGCGACCGGAATCGAGCAAGTGCTTGCGTGCGTTGCGTGCCCTGCGGCAGCTGTTGCAGGTCCGCCTCCACCTTATCTGCAAGCTCGGTAGCGACGGCATCTGCAAGCGCACTCTGATTGGGGCGCTTCAGGCTACACTGCAACTGCAGAGCACTGGCGTCAAGTACGCAAGCAGCATCCGCACCAGTGCCACCACCTGCTGTCGGCCGCAGCGGCGGCTGCTGCGTAGGTGGTTGCTGCTGCAGTGGCGTTAGCGCTGGTGGCAGTATATGTTCCAGCTTGTCACCTGTTGCTGCACGTAGAGATGTGGCAGCTGTGGCGATCGTCCGCATGAGGGGCAGGCGCGCCACCTCTGCTGCTGCTGCGCCTTGTAGCATTGCTGGTGTGGAACGCGCAGCGCCTGCATTGACGGCTGCCGCTGCTGCGTGCGCTGGTGCTGCAGCTGTGCCGCCTGCCGTTGCTGCTGCTGCCAGTGGTGTTGCTGCTGCCGCAGGTGTTGGTGCAGCACCTGCCGCATTGGCCGCTGCCACCGCCATTGCCGCTGTCGCAGCCGGCACGGTTGCGGCGCCGCCTGCCGACGCTGCTCCTGTTGCAGGTGCTGCAGCAGCCCTTAGGCTAGTAGGGCCTGTAGCAGCTGTATTGCCTATGCCCGCAGCCGCTGCTGTTGATGCTGCAGTTAGTGATGCCGCCGAGGCCACTTGAGGTGCAACATGTGCTGCCGCTGCTGCAGCAGCCTCTGATGCTGGAGCAGCTGCTGCTGCCGCCGCTGCTGCTGCCGCCGGAGTAGTTGCGCCGTGCGCCGCCGCTGCTGCTGCTGCCGCTGGTGCCGCCTGTGCTGCCGCCGCGGCCCCTGATCCAGCGGCAGCTGCGTCGTGTGTTGCCGGAATGGCTGCGCCATAAGCGCGGCCAGCCGCTGATGCAGTTGCCGCTGCCGGAGCGACTTTGATGGTTGAACAGTGGCACGTTTGTACTTTTTTATTAATTCTCGCTCAGGGCGCGAAAAAGCTCAGATGAATGGCATCTGAGTTGAAGCTTGCTGTACGGAATCTACATGTCGTGTGACAGTCTGCAAGTGTCTCAACGACAACCACTGAAACGCGCGTTTGTATTTTTTTTTGGCTCTCGCTTAGGGCGCGACAAAGCCCAGATGGTGGACGTCGAGCTTGCTACCGTAACCACATGGTATTGTATCTTGTGAAATGCGCATTGCCGAATACTTTTGAACGACACCACCAAATGGCATCTCCCCCCACAGTGTCCTCGTCCATCTGTCCACACGCTTCAGACTCTGCCATGTGTGTCATGACATGTATAATACAGAGTACGCCATGGAGAGCGCTGCCGATGGAGCTGAAAATGAGTCACATATACACATGCCGACAAGTGTGAGCTGTGCGGCACACCAGCAGAAGACTGAATTGCGTGCACAACATCTGATCCAGTCATCTCATACATGTCAGTTCAGACATTGGCAAATTGATAATCACCGCATCATGCAGGTGCAGCGAGCATGCAGGCAACGCACAAGCAGCAACAACACCATCATCCAATGCATGATCAATACGTACAACACCATTATTAGCACCTACTCTTTGGCCATACGGCCAAGCATTGCAAACCCACACACTCCGAAAGCCAACAACAGTGTGCTTTGCGCCCTTGCATGCCACAAGTCTCTTGTCGACATACACGATACCGCCGAAAGACCTTGCACATTGCTGCTGTCCTGCTAAGGTACGTACAAATCCGCCAACACTGCAAAGGTCTTCTATTCACAACCCACGGAGCTGCAGCAGCACGAGGGCTGTGCAACGCCGACTTATGCCACACTCGCAAAAGGGGCCTTTTCAAACAAACTGAGACGACTCTGAAGGGTGTGCGGCGACACTGCTGGCACACACGGAAACCCCAACGTAGACACCGTGGGGTCATGACATCTTGCGCACCAATAGTTTGCGCCATGCTGACGCCCACAGCCATTGTGCAAGCACCCTACTAAGGGAGGGATGTCATCCACGGTGGGCGAGCCACCACGAAGGGGTTGCCTTGCGCCTGCACACCTGCTGGTGCCGCTGCTGCCACCGTCGCGGGCAGCCTGGCGCTCACGCGGAGCACTGCTGCCGGCGCCGCAGCCAGGGGGCGGGGGTCCTGCCAGCTGACCCGAGGGCGCTGCGATGGCCTCACAGGCTGTCCCATCTCCCCTATCGCAGCAGCCCTTGCTGCAGCAGTAAGCTGAGCACTGCCAGCCGGCCTGGCGGATCCGCCCGCGGCGCTGACAGCAGCTGTGGCAGCGAGCCTATTGCCCTGCCCCTCTGCGCCAAAGCTGCACTCAGCATCCTCCTCCTCCTCCTCCGCTGCGCGCGCACCGCCCTCGCTGGGGCAGTCGCTGAGGCAGCCGTCAGACTCATCCGCTGCGACGGCGCCGTTGCTGGCATGCTGAGCATTGCTGATGTGGGCGCTGCCGCTAGCTGCGAAAAAGTCATTGCTGCGCCCTCCCACTGCTGCTGCCGCTGCTGCTGAGATGGTGAAGGTGCGCTTACGAGGCGGCGCGTCCTCACTGCGAGGCGCGCACTTGCGCTTTCGCCCAGGCAGCTGTGAGCTCGCTGCACTGATCGGCTCAGCATCTGCACTGCTGCTGTCGCTGCCGCTGCCACTGCCGCCGCTGCCGCTGCCGCCGCCGCCGCTGCCGCCATGCGTGCCGCCTGCTTCACGCCTTGCGGCCCCCTGGGCATGCTTGTTTCCTGCAAGCCCTGCAGCGGCAGCTGCTCCCACGTCAGCGGGCGCTGCTGGAGGCTGCTGCGCAGGCTGCGCGCAGTAGCCCGGCGGGTGGATCCTCGCTCCCGACGCAACCCCATTGCTGCCGCCGTAGTCTGGCCACACGTCTGCAGCGCTGCCACCATCCTCACGGTCGCTGCTGTACACGAACGGCTGCAGCGAAAGCGGAGGAGTAGCCAAGCGCGCGGCGGTGGCAGCCATGGCGGCGGCGACGGCGCTGCTGATGATGCTGCTTTGCTCTGCTGCGTGCGCCCTGGCATGCGCAGCGGTGCCGCTCTGCTCTGCCGATGCGGCGCGAAGGCTGCCCATGCGCGCTCTCACTGCCGCAGCTGCCGCTGCCGCCGCCGCTGCCGCGTCAAATGCTGGCTCTTCTGCCGCCGCCGCTGCTGCTGCCGATGCTGGCCCAGCGGCGGCACGCTTGCGCGGCGGCGTGTCGTCAGCGGGGGCGCGCTTGCGCTTTCGTGAGCGCAGAGCTGCGGAGTCCCCTGGGTCCAGCTCCGCGCCTGCATGCGACGCGTCGCTGTTGCCAGGTGTGCTGCTGTCTCCGTCCGCACGTGCGCTGGCGCCGTCGCTGATCTGCTGACTAAGGCCGCTATCAGAGCAGTCTGCCGCGCTGCCGCTGATGCTGTTGTCGCCACTGACATGACGCGGGGGCACCGCAGGCTCCTCTTCTAGCGCAGATGCCGCTGCCGAGAGCAGCACCGCATTGGCGCAGCTCACGGCAGCCTCCTGCGCGTCATCAGCGGCGTCGTCAACTTGCTGAGCGCTGCTGTCGCTGTTGCCGTGCTCAAACGCAACCCCGTAGGCTAGGGCTGCCTCTGCTGCTGCGGGCGGCGCCTCGTGCTGCTGAGCATTCATCTCGCCATGCTCCTGCGCTAGCGCAGCGCTTGGCTGCCCAGCTTCAGGCCCCACCATGTACTGCGCCGCCACCTGGCGAGAGAGGACCTCCATTAAGGCATCCTCATCACTATAGCTGCGGCTGCGGCGGCGCCTGCCTCCACTGGAGATATCTGGGGGGTCGCTAGCAGTGGCGGCAGCAGGCGCAGCGCTGCCATCAGGGTCGGCGCTGCTGGTGACACTGACGGACGCAGAGTCCATGTCAGCATCACCTGCGCAGCTGTCGTTGCAGGCGCTGCGGTAGCCACTGGACGCAGCGTCCATGTCATCATGGTCGCCTGCTGCGTCACTGTCGCGGGCGGAGTATATGTCGCACTAACTAGCGGCGTCGCTGACATCCTCGGCATTGCAGCTTCTAGCGCCGCCGTACTGAGCGCTGCTGTCGTCCATGCTGCTGCTGCTGCTGCTGCCGCTGTGCTGTGCGCCGCCGATGTCCATGCCGTTGATGCTGTAGTCGCCACTGGCATGATGCGCGGACACAGCAGGCTCCTCTTCTAGTGCAGGTGCCGCTGTCGCTGGCGGCACAGAGTCGGCGCAGCTCGGCGCAGCCTCCTGCGCAGCATCAGCGGCGTCGCCGGCTTGCTTAGCGCTGCTGTTGCTGCTGCCGTGCTCAGAAGTGGCACCGTAGGCTGGAGCTGCGGCTGCTGCTGCGGGCGGTGCCTCGTGTTGCTGAGCATCCATCTCGCCGTGCTCCTGCGCCAGCGCACCGCCTGTTGAGCCGGCTTCAGGCGCCACCATGTACTGCGCCGCCACCTGGCGATAGAGGTCCTTCATCAGGGCATCCTCATCGAAAGAGTCGGCGGGGCGGCGCCTGCGCCTGCCTCCACTGGAAAAAGCAACAGCATCGCTAGCAGCGGCGGCAGCGGGCGCAGCGCTGCCGTCTGGGTCGGCGTTGCTGGCGACACTGACGACCGCGATGTCCATGTCAGCATCGTCTGCGCAGCTGTCGTCGCAGGCGCTGCGGTAGCCACTGGACGCAGCATCCATGTCATCATGGTCGCCTGCTGCTTCGTTGTCGCTGGCGGAGTAGATGGAGCAGTCGTCGGAAGCACCGCCGACATCCTCGGCATCGCAGCTGCTGGCGCCGCCGTGCTGAGCGCTGCTGTAATCCATGCTGCTGCTGCTGCTGCTGTGCTGTGCGCCGTCGACACCCATGCCGCCGTGTTCGCTGCTGCTGCTGCTGCTGCTGCCGCTGCTGCTGTGTTGAGCGCTGCCGACGTCCATGTCGCTTCCGTTGCTGTCGTCACCGCCGCTGCTGCCGCTGGCGCTGCCGTGCTGAGCGTTGCTGCTGCTGCTGCGCGGAGTACTGCTGACGGCAATGACGCCTCCGCTGCTGCCGCCGGCGCCGCTGCTGCTACTGCTCTGCAGAACGAGGACACCGGACCCAGGTCCTGCTGCTGCTGCCATCGCTGCCGCTCTTGAAGTGGCCGGACGTTTACGCGGCGGCGTGTCGACTGCATCGTCATGCGCTCGGTTGCGCTTGAGCAGGCGTGCCACTGTGGGGTCCTCCTCCTCTGACTCATCGGTGGAATAGCCGCTGCCGCTGCTGCTGCCGCTGGGACTCGTGTGCCTTGGCCAAGCCGTTGGCATCGCGTCCGATATTGGACCGAGCGTGGCATGCCTACGCATGAGGAAAGCAACGTGCATGTTCATCAGAAATGTAATGGGAATGTACAGTAGCATGTTACACGTTCTCATATTTTTGACAGTTGAAACGGCCTGTCAAGAGCATCACTGCCTGCACTAACAAACATAAACACCACATTCTGTTGGGTTCAATGCATGATATATAGTTGCTGCATGTAACATGACCCACACCAACAGGTTGTGTACACGTTGACATTCAAATATGTATATATTGACCAATTGTAGCGGAAATCACTCCACAATACTGTTCTGTAGATGGGAAGCTGACTACCTGCCTCCTCTGAGCACTGCAACGCGCTGCGAGAAAACCTTGGTTGGCACACCTGCAGGAAGCTCCCACCATTTAGGCCCATCATGAACCATGAAACTTGAGTGAAGTTCACGGTAAAAATAGTAAAGCATGCCAGCTCAGCAGCTTCTTAGTGGAAGTCCTGGCCTTGCGCCGTAGTGCGCGCAATCATGCCATCACAGCTTCCGGAAGAGGATACCGGCAGGCAAATGAGGTCATGAGCATCATATTGATCATAAGAATAGGAACGTTGAGGTAGCACAAGCGGGCAAAGCGGGCTAGTTCAGTGCCACTTTGTGATCACACTTTGTAGCAATACGAGAGGTACGAGATACTTCCACAACAGAATCCTGTACTGGTGATTGAATGCCAGAGGCAGGACTCAAGGCGCAGGCACAGACTTCTACGTGGGCAGACACTGATCATAAATTGATAATCGAAGACTCACAGCGCAGGGGAAGCAGGGGGGGTGGCTGACCATGCTCCACGCTGGACCTCTTGACGCGCCTCCGCCGCCGCCGCCGCCGCCGCCATTGCAGGTGCCGCTGCTGCCTCCGCAGCTGCGCGCGCTTGCACCACTTCACTGGTCGCTTGGCTTAAGTGCTGCCGCGGTGCCTGCTGCTGGCGCCGCCAGTGCCGCCTCTGCAGGTCCTGCTGCCGCCGCTGCTGCCGCCGCTGCTGCAGGTTCTCCTGCATGTTCAACTGCGTTTGGCGACGCTCCATCTGCTGCCGCCAGTACTGCGCGTGCGCCTCATTCCGCCACGCCTGCTGCGGGACACCCTCCGAATCACCTCCGTCGAACGCGTGCGCCGCTGCCGCAGCCCCAGCGGCGGCACCGAACATCGAGCTCTCGCTGTTGCGTTGTCAGAAAACGATGTCCGCCTCCACCGCACGCGTTGCGTTGCCAGGTACGGCGTCTACGCGCGGCTCCTGCGCCGCCGCCGCCGCCGCCGCTGTCGCAACCGCTGCCTCTGCTGCTACGGGCTCTGCTGCCGGTGCTGCTGCTGCTGCTGCCTCTACTGCTCGCTGCGCATCAATGGCTCCTGCGCAGGCCGCCGCCGCAAGCGCAGCTGGCATCGCTGCTGCATCCAGCTCCTTCGGATGGCAACCCCCCTGCCATCGACGGCGCCGCCGCGGCAGTAGCTGGCAGCGCTCCCTCCGCCGTCGCCGCTGCAGCATCTGCGGCGGCAGCGCCTCCGTGCACACGCGCCGCCGCTGCCTCCGCCACTGCGCCGTTCTCTGCTGCGTCATCTGCAGCAGCAGCAGCAGCAGCACCGCATGGTGAGACCAGTGGCGTAAGATGTATTTGTGAGAAGGTGTGCGTGGTTGCATGCCGCTCCAAATATGTGCGGAAGGTGGATGAGCACTGTGGCTGCAGTAGCAGAAAATTGGGGGCTGTGCCCAGCCGCGGCAACACATGTTGTGCAATAGACTATACGATCTCTGACCATGCGGCGGCGCTGACAGAGTAAGCAGTAGCTTGTGTATATGTGGAGCGCATGCAATCGGTGTGCAGAGTCCAACTGATAGTGCTACGGTTCCACAAGCCTGCAGTGTACGCTACAAGCACACACACGAGCATGAGACCTTACCACTGCCTTGTAGAATGTCAAGATACAATACCAGTACTGGAGCAGTCAGACATCAAGACATGTCAGCAGATGACATTTTGAATACATTTCTTGCTAGAATGTACTACACAGTAAATCACTGCATGCATAGGCGTCCCTGGAAACGAGCATCATCAATGCCCTGACCGGCAAGTGTCAGCCTTTCTTCTGCACTGACATATTTCAACTGAAAGTGAATACCAACCATCCATGCCATGACACATCTTGTGAACGGTCCGCTTCAAACCCTACCAATCGCACCACCTCAACTGCATACTTCAACTTTTTGTACTTCAAGACCCACCTCCTCTTTCCGCAGCAGAAGGCTCTACGCCCACCACGTGAACACGTGATTCGCCCGCACGCACTGTCACATTGTCCACCGCCGCTGTGATGAGTCCCAAGTTTGCAGTATCTGCCTCCGCCAGCTCTGCTGCAGGCTGCGTCTCCGCGTCCATGGCTCCTGCGCAGGCCGCCGCCGCACGCGCAGCTGGCATTGTTGCTGCGTCCAGCGCTGCTTCCGCCAGCAAACCCCCTGCCATCGCCGGCGCCGCCGCAGCTACAGCTGGCAGCGCGCCCTCCGCTGCCGTCGCTGCTGCAGCATCCGCAGTGGCAGCGCCCCCGTGCACATGCGCCGCCGCTGCCTCCACCGCTGCGCTGTCTCCCGCTGCGTCATCTGCGGCAGCAAGAGTACCGCGTGATGAGACCAAGAAGTGGCATAGAATATATGCGTGGACAGGTGTGCGTGTGCAAACTGCTCCATGTATGTGCTGATACTGGATGAGCACTGTGGCTGCCGCAGCAGAAAATTGGATCCTGCGCTGAACTGCACATATATCAATGCCGCACAGTGGACTGTGCGTTTTCTGACCAAGCGACCGTGCTGATGGTGAGTGAGCAGTTGGTCATGTATTCAAGCACAAAGACGTAAATCACAACGATGTACAGATTGGGGCAGAAAAGTGCTGCGGTTCCGTCGCAGCTGCAACACTGCCAGTTTCGGCAGAGGGGGCGTTGGCCATGCAGGAGGCCGCGACAGCACCTGCAGGGGCAGCGGTGGAGCTGGTGGAGGCGGATGCTTCAATTTGGGACTCATCACAACGGCGGTGGACAGTGTGACAGTGCGCGCGGGCACGTCACATGTTCACGTGGTGGGCATACAGCCTTCTGCTGCGCAGAGAGGAGGTACGTCACATGTTCACGTGGTGGGCGTACAGCCTTCTGCTGCGCAGAGAGGAGGTAGGTCTTGACGAAAACAACTTGAAGTATGTACCCCACGTGAACATGTGACGTGCCCGCGCGCTCTGTCACACTGTCCACCGCCGTTGTGATGAGTCCCAAAGTTGAAGCATCCGCCTCCGCCAGCTTCACCGGTGCCCCTGCAGGTGCTGTCGCGGCCTCCTGAATTGCCAGCGCCCCCTCTGCCGACACTGACAGTAATACTGTAGCTGCGACGACAGCTCAAACAGATGTAATCTGCGATCTTGGACTGCGCGCGCTGCTGCTGCTGCTGCTGCTGCTGCTGTAGTCAGCCTCGCCGCCGCCAGTGTAAAGTGCCTTTGTTGAGCACTGCGACAGGCTCACCGTCGTGTGTAGCCGCGCCATTGCTGCCGTCTGACGGTTGAGCAATGCTGCTGCTGCTGGTGCTGCCGCTGTCACTGCTGTCGAAAGTCTCGCCGTCAGAGTCAGCGCTCGAATCGTAGTAAAGGTGTGCTACCTGTTGTGGGCGCGCAACGCAGCAGAGTGTGCTGTCAGCAAGTGAGCTTTTTACGGCGCTGGAAATCACAACATCGAGACCAGGCAGCGTCTCAAGAAAGCAGTGGCACCTCATGAGTGAGCCACTTGAAGCATCTCAGCAGGTGCAATGAGAAATAAAGTAGTGTGCGTCTACAAACTGGTGCAGTAATTGGTGGATGTAAATGCACTGCATCGTCGCCGGCAATCAACTCAACATGTTTGTGTCACCAATTGATCTTGACACCTGGCGTCCACAGCCTTCTACTACACAATACTGCTACTTCTATATATATATGTGATGCGTGCTGGCAGTAACAACTGTCGTTTTACCATCACTAGCACCTCCTGTTGTGCTGTGCACGCAGAGCAGAGGAGCACATCGAACATAGCGCGTGCGCGCGCCAGAATCTGCACAAGGCGCTGGCAACAACAATGACTCACATTCGTCGCGGCCAATGTCATCATCGGGACATCGCCGGACTTGGGCGTTTCTCCCCTGTTGATGCACTCCCAGTAAGTGTTTGCTGCAGCTGTGACCTTCTCCGCCTCCGCTCCGGCAAAAGGTGCAGCTGCGATTGCATCCTGTCCTTGAGCATGTGCGTTAAGCGCAGCGATGAAAATGTCGCGTTTGTATTCACCGGAGAGTCTTGCTGACCCTGTCTCGTCTGCCCCCCCCTCCCCCTTGTCTTGCGCAGTTGGCGCCAGGTGCCCTCCTCTCGGGCCCCACTGTTGTGAGCTCCTGCTGTGGCAGCCGCCGCTGTCGCCGCTGCCGCTGTAGTGGCGAGGAAGCCATCCGTGCTGCCCTCCGTGTCCTCCTGTGCTGCCGCGGCCGCTGCCGCTGCTGCTGCGGCAATACTGCCGCCATCTAAAGCGCCCCCGCACCCTTCTGTACCGCCTCTGTTATCTCCCTGAATCTGTGCCGCAGCCGTCATCGTCGCCGCAGCCGCAGCCGCAATGTCTTTGGCGTTCAGCTCTAGGGCGCCCTCCTCTCGGGCCCCACTGTTGAGCGCTGCCGCTGTGGCAGCCGCCGGTGCCGCCGCTGCCGTCGCAGTTGCAAAGCAGCCATCCGTGCTGCCCTCCGTGTCCTCCTCGGTGATGTCTATGTGCAGCTGCGCCGTCGCTGCCGCTGCCGCTGCCGGTGCTGCTGCTGCAGCAACACCGCTGTCTAGGACGTCCCCATGCCCTCCTCTCCCCCCCTTTCTACCCTCCCGAGTCCGTGCCACAGCCGCCGTCGCCGGCGCCGCCGCAGCTGTCGTGTGCATACTGGCATCAGGGGCAGCCACTGCAGCGCCCGTGTCTCCCTCTTGGCTCCTGATCTGCACTGCAACGGCGGCCGTCGTCGCCGCCACCGCAGCCGCCGCATTGCTGCGGATGGAGGCAGCTGCGCTTCGGTGCCCCTGCTGGCCCGCCTCTCGGTGCCCTCCCTCCGGCTTGCGTACTGGCGCCGCCACCGTACGGACACGCTTCTGCAGCGGCTCCTGAGCGGTGTGGCCGCCGCTGCCGCCGCCGCTGCTGCTGCTGCCGCTGCCACTGCCGCCGCTGCTGCTGTTGCCTGCGCGGAGCCTGTGGGAGCTGGCGGTGCTGATGTCGACCGCCGCTCGCTTGGCGGCAGGGCGCGTGATGGCTGAGGACGCCGCAGCGGTGCGCACCGCCGCGGGAGCTGCAGCAGCTGCACGCCTGTTGAGCACCTGCGCATAGATCAAAAGCATGGAGAAGTAGTGCGCTCATCAGCAAGGAGACGCTGAAAGCATGGGAGCATCGGGGATCACAAATCAGTGTCAGGAAAAAGCATTGGGCAAGCTTAACTGTAAAAAAAGAATACCCTTGCATTCCCCAACATGCTTCTCAGCGCAGTTTCATGTGATGGGCACATGATACGAAGTGGAACATGACAGTGGGACACCTGCACGAAGCTGCATTACACCATTACACAGTGGATCTCACACAACTCGTGTTCGATGAGGCGGCAGTTCATGCGCTCACAAGTTTGTCTAAACCCAAACATAGTGGGAGAAATGGCATCGTTGAACACACTGGGTGATGGCAATCGCAGAAGACTCTGGCCTGCTGAGCCATACCACCACAAGATAGTTCGCGCCTCGTTGCCTCCCCACTCTGAGTTCCTCAGCTGAATACGCACCTCAAACAAGCTGCCCGGCAGCAATAATAGTTGATCGCACGCTCCATGTCCGCAACCGTTGTGGGATCAGCTCTATAAGCAGAGTACACACACTTTTTTCTCTACGCTTCAACTTCAACTAAGAACTTCAACTTCCGATGAAACGCTTGAAGGGGTGAAAGACAACCCAATCAATAATCAGCTCTGGCACTGTATGAGTGTTGCTCGAATGGCTGTGCTGCTCTGTGCGGAGCATACCAGCACGTCATCATGGGGCCGTTGCCTTGAGCGCAGCCGGCTGAGCAAATCCAGACTGAAGCAGATGGGCTGCACTCCGCGCTGTGCTGGGCAAGCCAACGTGGATATCCTACGCAATGCTGTGTTGTCAGCATCAAACCCCCAATGATATGAGCCTGTGACTAGCGCACATGAGCTGACGGAGCGTGCCATGGCGTACACGCGCGGAGCCGGGGATGCTAGGCGGCGCAGCAGCCTGCAGCCTCGCTCGTGGCGGTGCAGCACAGACTGAAGTGCCGCGTACCTCCCCGCTGAAGGCACGAACTTCCCGCAGAGCAAAGCTGTGATACACTTACCTCGATGCGTTCCACTTATGCTTTCTCACAACAAAGCGGTGAGTGACGACATCAAGAGTCTACTCTTCACAGTGTGCGTACCTGGCCGCGCGACGCTGGTGGTTCCGCCTGAGCGCTGCTGCGCGTCTGCGGGCGCTGAGCAGCTGCACCCCCATTGTTCAAGTTGCTGTTGAAGTTGCTGTCCAGGTAGTCTATGAGCACGAGCCGCGCCAGCTTGAGGCGAAGGTGGGAGACCGTGGTGCCGCGCACATCGAATTCGTCCTTCAAGCGCCCCTTGCAGATGTACCAGTTTATGGCTGGCATCAGGTCTTGAGCGCGCATGGTTGCAATGGACTCCTGCCCCCTGCGCAGCCATCAGATACGTCATGCAACTTGCAGTCAGAATACAATGGTGACACAGTAGGCAGCTACCGTGCTGGTGACAATGTTCGTAAAATTCGTGTTACTGTAGCTTCAGCATCGAACACTGTCATGCGTATGAAGTGAATCACTTCAGTTGGGTTTGGTTCGAGTGCAATCGCTCGGCCTTGGTTGAATCAAATGTCTACTTCAAAGTATTTCATTTTGCTCACAACGAAGGCGTGATCAATCAAACATAACTGATAATTGAGGTAGTTAGTGTTATGAAATCACCAATCCACCAAGTGATGGGCGATGTGATGTCGAGCCTTTGTACAAGGCGCATTTGAAGGCTAGGTGGCGCCAGCCTGATGATTGTGAGGCTTAAAAAAAGCTAGGTGATCGCTTTCAGTCTCTTTGAGAGGGCCCAAGCGCCCCTTTCACGAGCACGTGCAAGTGTTCACGATATGAATGCAGGGGCGCGCAAGATGATTTCGAAGCTACAAACATTGTCAGCACCAACAGCGTGGGGCTTGAAATTGCGCAACTGACTGACTGCGCGCAAAATTTGGTCACTGAATTATGGCCAGCACAGACGTGAGTTTTTGTATGTACTTTGACTTTCCCATGTGCTTCAGGCTTCTCATCACCAGAAGTGCAACTGCTAGGCCGGAACGGCAGCGCACGGATCCACAATGAAACTTGCTCGGCGTGCGCACCGTCACGCATTCTCTGTGACGCGCTTGTGTACTTCTCCACGATCGTTGAACAGCGATGCGCATGTGCATACCAGTATGGGAGCTCCTTGCACAGGCAATCCTTGGTTTCCTCGCGCACGCTGCGCTTGGACAGCACGTCCAGGATTTCGCGCGCCCTCTTCTCCTGCACGCAATGGCCAGAGGGCGTCAAGGGGGGGGGGGGGGGGTGAGCGCTACATGATGACATGGTTGAGGTGTGCGTGTGCGGGACGCGCGCAAGAGAAATGTGCGGCGCCTACGGGGGGGGAGTGGTCGCGACCACATGGAACCACTTGCAGTTTGAGAGCGGTTCGTTACACGGGGGATGGGGGGGGGAGGGGGCGCGCATCGCGTTGCGCGTTGTGGGAGCTTGAAGGCGCGTTGCGCGTGCATGCGGCACTGCGACGCGATGATGCGCACGCACGGCAGCCCACAGAGGATGGGGGCCACTGTCACAGGTTTATGGTCAAGAGATTCGCACAGCATGGGCGCTGAGCTTACTAGTGCGTGCAGCAACGCTCAGCCTGCAGCTGCGTTAACAGTTGAGCGATGCAGACAGTAGGCTCTGGCCTTCCGTATGATTGCTGTTGGGAGCACGCGCGCAGCAGCCGCGACTGCGGCGCTGCCTGAAGGTCATGACTGCTTGTGCGCCATCGCGTAGAAGGGGCGGTGAGGCGATCGCTCAGCATTTAAGGTGCACGATTCAGGAGTGGTAGGGCAATGGTACGGGGGCGTGCGATGACTGTTCACAAGACAGTGTGAGATTGGACGTATCAGCAGGTCTGCTGAAGCATTGGTTGCCGCCGCAATGGTGGCTTTGAGTGGCGGCGACGCTCCTCTGCAAACTACTCTGTACGCGCGGTGTGGGTATGTATCATCACGGCACGAGGCAGCGCTCAGGTCATCCACGTGACATAGTGCAGCAGTGCTCAATGCTGGCAAAGAGCGGTGCTGTGGCCTTTTTTACCACCGATGAAAGCTGTATGAGATGACTGGTCTTGCAGGGGGGGGCGGGGGATGGGTGTGTTGCTACTTGTGGACTTGTCTTGTACCCCCGCATATTAAGTCTGGCACGCTGCATACTGGCAAAGCTTATTTGCTTGAGACGACAAGGCATCACCGCAACTTTACATATGATAGCCCTGCGGCTTGTTTGCGACCCACAACGGCGCTGAGATCGTACGTTACCGCGAAGACAGTCGTAGAGTGACGTTAGCATCGCACTTCAAGCATGTGAAAAGCAGGGCACCTCCAACTTGCCGTCTGACACCCTGACCTATGTGCAGGCCCTGAATATGGCAATACTCACGTGTATTGTCAAGGAAAAATCAAGTGAGTCTGAAACGCAGATAGCGCTTCCTTCTGACGCGCCAGATGCCGTCTGTTGGCGCATTAGCACTACAGGCAGGGCTTGGCCCGAATCCAAACGGAGTCGATTTTTGAGCATCTCTGAGTGGAGCGCAGCTTCGTTGAACGGCACGTTGTCAGGAGCCTGACGGTCGGCATGCCGTCCATTATGTTGTGGTCCTAAGCACAGCTCATGCGCAGACATCGCTGCGTGGCGTAAATCCAAAGAGAGAGCCGATGGGACACACGAAGTGAACGAAACAGCTGTGTTGATGTTCTCTCACCTGGCGCCTCCTCAAGTTGGCCGCCGCCTCGTCGTCCAACGCGTCCTCCTTACGGATTCATGCGTACACACATACGGGACACTGCGGTGAGCGATGCACGCCTATGAGAGCGCATGGAACCATCAACCTTGCCTGGTTGAAACAGCCCCAAGGCAGGCAGTTGCACGATGGACCTGCACGATGGACCTTCATTGTTGACGCAGCCGCTCTGCCGCAACCAGCACAGGCTCAGTGTCTACCTCATCATGGCGCACGACGCCAGCGCCCTGTCCCACCGCCGCCCGCCTCGCCCTCTGCTCGCCAGTAGCGATCCCCTGCTCCCTCCTCGCTGGTCGAGTACCTAAAGCCCCTCCTTGGGGCATGCCCCTGGCGCCACGGGCCCCACGATGGAGGGCTCCGCTGGCCATGTGATGTAAGTTACCCCCTCTTACGCCGATCCGGCAGCGTCAAGGTGTGTGTGCCTTGGCTCTCTCTCGGTGTGGGTGGAGTGATTTTTTTTTCCCCAAAAGCAGTTGAAGTGTGACGCGCCATCTTCAACTGTGGATGCACCTTGTGTAGAGTCTCTCCTCTGTGCGGCATCTGCTTTGTGTCAGCGAGTGCACATGCATTGAGTGTGCTCTTATTTCTGCATCACCGAGAAAACCAAGACGTTTTAGCTCTCGCTTCGTGTGTGTGACAGGGGTGCTAAACTTTTTGTCTTTGTGCCCCCCCCCCGCGGAGTTGAGGTGTGACACACCGTCTTCAACTGTTTGGCGCTTGCCGAAGGCAGAAATGGGGTGGTGAGCATACGTTTGTCTTAGTGTCCGCAAGCTCAACAAAACGTGTTCACCTCTAATCACCGATGAGAGGCCCAGATCAAAAGTCAGAATCCTCCAGGCAAGGTCCGTGGTCTTGTCAAATGACGCCGCGCCAGTGCTCAGCCATGCCAAAAAAGCTCTGCAGTACCGAGGCTGAGAGCACAAGCCCCACAATAGACGCTATGGGCGCTTCTCACCTGTATACAGAAAACTGTATACACAGCAGTGCGCACACAACCGTACGATGGCACAAGACGATACTACATTATGAGGGCAATGTCCGAAGCGGCCAGCCAGCCATGTGGTATTATATAGGCGCAGCATGCATGCACGCGTGCGCGCTTAACGTCTCTTACGAAGTGTGTCGCTACAGCGCCCCTGGGGTGTGTGCGTGTGTGTTGTCGTGGTGGTCTGAGCAAGGCTGCACTGTGGTTTGCTTGCGTGCGGTAGCGCGGCCGCTGCCATCGTGTGGCGCCTTGTGCAGCAACAGCATGAATCTGGCCTCGAAAACATGCCTATTAGCGTCAAGTGTGACCAAACGACGGCGCGCCGCGCCTTCGCATCAGTGGTGTCACTTCATGCGCCCCACGAGCTCAGCAGCAGCGCTCCAACGTTTGCTGCCACAGCGCTCAGGAGCTTGCTGCGCAGCAGCGCTCAGCCCCGCCCAACGAAAATCGTGCAAAGTTTTGCCGTTGCAGCGCTCCGAAGCTCGCTGCCTCAGCGCTCAGGGGCGTGCTGTCATGGTGCGATCGGGAAAGCTGTACAGCTCGACACTGCACTTCTGGACCACGACGCGGCCCCCGCCGCCGCCGCTGCCGCCGCGGCCGCTGCCGCTGCCGCTGCTGCCGCCACCGCCGCTGCGCGCCCACTCCCACCGTCCGCACTTGTCTTCCTCCTCCGCTTCGTTTTCGCTGCAGAGCAGCTGCGCCGTGTCCGGGGATATGGGCTGCAGCCGGCGACCAAGTGGCGATAGTTGGAGCGGACTGAGGTGTGAGACGAACCATTGACACTGATGGGCGCAACCTGATTCTACGAGCACAGCTTGTGTGGTACCAGATCATCTAGTAAACGCTAGGTGATGGCAAATGCGGAGAGACTTAAGAAGCATTTGTCTGCAAGTTTCCTGCGCGCGTCAGCCCCACCAACAGCTACACTGGGAGAACAGCCTGATGCTGAGAGCTGCACTATGCAGTTTGCACCGGTAGAGTGAGCGGGCTGATGGTGGCGCATCACTTGAACTTCAACTTTGCATACTTCAGAAGTAGTTGTATGATGCCCGTCCCGGTTGCTGCAGCTGCACAGCGTCCAGGGTCAACACGCAAGCTATACAGTGCAGACCGCAGCAGCCATCGCGCGCCGAACAGCGTCCGAGGAAGACAAGGCGAGGCTCAATTGCACACGCTTCCTCGATTGCACATGCTTCCTCGAGAATCATAGCCCGATCGGTGTGGCAACCGCGCATGCTCAGCTGGCAGCATCAAGTGGCACGTCAGATGTGCCATGGCTGCCGTCGTTCATCTACGCTTTGAGAAAGGGATGATGTCACTGGCACATGGCGCGACGTCGATTGCCAAGGATCAGACAGGTTGAGGTCCATGCATTGGCGCCAACTGGCGTCGGCGCTTGCCTTGCGGTTGCAGCGCGATGCTTGTTGACCCATTCACACTTCAAGCACTTGTAAACACAGCTGATAACTCACACTCCCAAACCGTCGATGCTGCGGTTTCAACTACCTGCTGGCGCTGGTGCTCGAACTAAGCCATCACGTACGCCGCCCGTTCGCGGCGCGTATGCATGCAGCCGTGACGCTCTACAACGCTGTACATGTTTGCCCGATCTAGCCCCCTGGGGCTTTGCTTCGGTCGCCGCCAGCATGCGTCCACCATAAGAATGCATGCCAGTGACGGCGGGAGGTAGTGATCAATCTCATCTTCACACCTAGTCATGTCAACGCCATACACACATAAATACACATGACTTCTTCCAGCCCTACTTCGGCGCGAACGCTTACCCGTGTAGGGTCCCTCGGCTCCGCTTCGCCAGGGGTCGGCAAGCCCCACGAAGGCTGCCGGATGGTGGCGGTGGCCGATTGAGCAATGTGCATGGCACCACCGCCGCCACTCCCATAGGGCGTAGCTGCAGCGAGAGGCGTGCGGCAGAGTAGGGGCAGAGATGAACGTGAGCTACTTTTAGTGAGGGGGTTCGGGGCGCGCAAGATTTGCGGGGGGGGGGGGGGGGGCAATGCAGTGCATGCGTGCTCTGGGTGACATCACCGCCGCCGCTGCTCCCATAGGGGGTAGCTGCAGCGAGAAGTTTTGGGCAGTGGAGTAGGGCCAGAGATGAACGTGAGCTGCTTTGAGGTGTCTGTGAGGGGTTCGAGGCGCGCCCCAGGGGGGCTAGGGGGTGAGGAAGGGGGGGGGGGGGGCAGTCTGTGCACGTGTACTCTTGGTGACGTCGCAGCAGCCCTACACAGTCACGCTCCTGCTGTCGTTGGAGAGTGGCAGGGTCCACCAAGTAATATGTGTGCGTCAGGGTTGGAAGCTTGGTGAAGTTTGTGCGAACGAAGCCCGGCGAGCTGCTGGCGTAGGCGCCATGTAACAACGCAACGCCGTGCATAGCGTGTTTTTTGTTCCACCGCTGCAGCGCTTCAAGAAGTCACTCAAACGAGGACCTGCTGAACGCTCAACACAACAGTACAAGAACGCGCAACAAGGTTATCGCTATGGAGCCCGCTTGCGCTGCTGTGTGCTGACACATACTGACAGTCAAGTGTGCCGCAGTTGTTTTGAGATTCAAAACATATTATCGTTTTAGCTTGTTTAATTCATTATTGCGGTAGCCCAACCAAGTAAACTTAAAAAAAAAGTTAATAGTGGGGCAAAAAAAAACAATGCAGTTTCTGCGTTGCTTGGGCAAAGAATTTCTTTAACAAAAAGTTTTAAACCGTCTGCTGGCTCAGATTGCCTTAAAAACTTAGGTTGGAATACGTTTATAAAAAAAAAAGCCTAAGATTTATCCAAAAACTGTTAGTTTAAAGACTAAAAGTGTATTTTTAAAAAATGATGAAATACTGTGCCCACAGCGACTGCTTTGCACGGCGACAGTAAATTGCACGGAACATCTCTGACAAACGGCATCCGACGCAGCCCATCAAGACAGAAAGTACAATCCAATTTTGACGAAGTGTGTCTGCTTCTGCCGCTTCAAAATCCAAGCTGCAATTCGCAGAAGTTCTGTCTGGGCACACAAAAAGGCTTCGCTGTGTTTCTGCCGCTGTCTCTACAAGAGTTTGTGCAATGCGCAAAATGAAGTTGTCGCACCTGGCGAGCCCGCCTGTGCTGCGGCAGCGAGCAGCGTGTCGCACAGCTGTAGCAAGCAGAACAAGCACAAGACAACGAAAATGTCCCATGAGCATATGCTGTAGCTTCAGTAGGTAAGCAGCGCAGGTGCCTTGGCCATGCCCTGGCAGCGTCTGAAAACTTGAAGTGTCGCAGCAGTGTTAATTGCTGATCTCACGTCTCACGCGGTCGAGCAAAGGATACATGTACTCAATAACTGCACGTAAAGGTGTGGCAAAGCTCAGTACCTTGGGGTAGGCAGGTACACTCGCACAGAAAGCTTAATCAGACCCTGGGGAAGCTCGCAAATACTGCAAAGGTGGATCAATTGTAAACGCATTTGGCGAGCTGCTGCGGCAAGTGATGTGCTCTCGCGCACTCGTGAGGAGCAATGTCAATAACCTACCTGACAGTAAATACTCCAGATATAGGACGTCTACACGGAAAGCCACCCCGCTTGGCGTGTCAGGTATCCAATGAGAAAAAAATTGAACCCACTTCAGTATCACACATGCAGACTGAGATTTTTGCTCGCTCTGCGACAGAAGTGACCTGCTAGAAGACGAATTGGCTGCATAGTACATAGACTGACGCATCGAGCTTGAGCTTTTGTGCTGCTCCGTTCCTTGCAAAAGTTGAGCACACACGATGAGTGTTGCTTCTTGTGTCCCCCAGGACTGCAAGTGTGACGCTACCATGTCAGAATATCCTCCTTACCCCCCATCCCCCCCCCCCTCCCCGCTTCCCCCCTTGTTGCTGCTGTGCTGCCTGTTGAAGTCATGGAACTGCACTATCAGATGTAACATTTTTCTTTCATTTCTCTGCTGCAACTTCAACTGTGACTCACCCCTTTCAGCATGTCATCCGTGATGAAGCCCCCCGCTGTCCGCTGCTGTCCCGCCGACACAGGCGCCGCATACTGGGCCCCAAATCCGTTCCCCATGGCGCGCACCGCTTGAGCGTCTGCGGCAATAAGAAAAACAAGAGGCACATTCATTGATAAACCATGAAAGGTTACTAAAAAATATCATCTGTTGTCTTTATTGGTACTTTGACTGCATCCGCTTGAGGCACAACCCCTATATATTTTGTATTTGTATCTGATTGTCGTGTATTGTATGTGTACCCAAAATTTACAGAAACCGCAGAGCACTGCTGCAGTATTTCTCTGGAGGCGGCCCCTCTGAGCTGCGGTCACTCTGCCAAGGTAAAGCGCACTGATATCCTACGTGGGCCCTGTCATCGCCGCCCGGAACGCCGCCGCATGTGCGCCCACCACTATGAAGGAATGCACTTGCTGGGACGCTCCTCGAGCATAGTGTCCATGGCATGGCGGCGCGCTACGATGGCAAACGGTCACGTAATTCAAAGTAACCTTGAGTGAAGCGCACACACACTGCCACAGGCACTCGCCCACAGAATAAAAAATTGATGCAAGGCAACTCTGTTTCTAAGATACTTCTTTAGAATAATGAGCCTACGCCACATCTTACCCAAAATTACGACGCATTCACCCATGCAGGCCGTTCGCAGATTCAGATCATTGCACCTGGCTGAAATTCGTTGAACCCCGGCAGAACGCCGTGCGCCCGCTGCGGCGGCAGCGGCCACGCGTCGTTCCTTTCTTGGACGTCAGCGCTCGCCGCAGGGCGCCGCGGCCGCCCCCGCTTCCGTGCGTTGCTCGCCTGACAGCAAGAAGAGCGCAATCAATGAGAAGAACAGGCGAGAATAGAGCTCAGCAACGGGCAAGTCGCAGCGGCGGTGGAAGCGCTGAACGTAAAAGAAAATTTTATGTCGGCGCTCGTCACGCGCTTGTTGCATCGCTCAGCACTGGGGTGCACGCAGGAATGTCTGTTTCAAAAAGTCTAGCATGTAGTCTGCACCTTGCAGAGACAGAATGCGCAGTGTGACACGGTGACAGAGCATCACGTTGAAGGTCACCGGCAGTTGAAGTTGAGCGCACAGCAGTGCTCCGCGAGCGCGCCGCACGCACCCCGTTTTGCGACTGGATTACCGCAGACGCACATGATCCGTAATCCACCCCCCCCCCCCCGCAGACTTGACATGAAAAACAAAAACAGACACCAACAAACGACAACACAACAGCACCCGCAGAGCCGCGTTGAAGTAGAAAAGACGTGCGGCATGATGGCCGCGGGGAGCGTCACCATGCATAGGTATGTATGAATGCTGTGTGATGGCTGTGTGGAGCGTCACCAAACGTGTGGTGGGGCGTCACCATGCGTACGCTGCAGGCTCGAGGCTATCTGCTACAATGACCGCAGCGTCGTGTACAATGGCTCACAGAGGCGGAAACAACGCCCGCCAATTTCACTGCAAATTTTTCTGGAAAGACTCGGTAAACTGCGCTGCTCGGGCACATGAATGGTCATTCCACTGACATCAACTGCAACTTCGAACACCGGAAAGAAAAGTGCGCTGCTCAGGCAGATTAATGGTCCCTCCACTGACGCCAACTGCAACTTCAATTGCCAGAATGAAAAAGCGTCACGCACTTGTCATGGAGAGTAATATTGGGCAGTGTGCGTGATTGAACAACCCCGAGCGTACCACGGCCATTAAAACGGGCAGATGCGTGCGCAAAGAACGGTCTCGAAATGTGAGAGCAGAACATGAACCGCTCAGCTGAGGCTCGCAGCACTATTGGAACGATACTCAGCATCGTCTGTGAAGCGCTCTGCAGGCACAGTATCAAGGTTGCGGTCATGCGCTCACCTGACTGCTGCACCGCCGTGACAGGTGTGAAGGGAGGGGCAGCAGGAGCACCATGTGGAGAATTCATGAAAATTCAACGGCACGCCAACAAGAAAACAGCAGCGCAGGCTCGGTCAGGACAGTGTGTACATGGGCCTTTGCGTCAGCGTCGCGCTGCAGAATTGATGATTGAATATGTGAATGGACGCCGGTGATTCGTATGTATCTGTAAAACCAGCAGCGCTCAACCGCTGAAAATCCAGTCCTACAGCCAAGCAGCAGGGTTAGGGTTAGGGTTAGGGCTAAGTGTGAACGCGCGCTGCTGCCTGTACGTGTTCCCGCTGCAGGGGCGAAGGAGGGGGGGGAGGCGCGGCGTAACGACTAGTGTTAGGGTGAGGGGTAGGGTGAGGGGTAAGTTTGAGGTCACGGTCAGGTCTTGAAAGGCTAGGAAGCGCAAATTCAGCCTGGCAGAAAGAACTCAAAGAGAACAGCAATGGCATGCTGAATATCGTACTTCTAGCATTCTGGGGTGGACAACGGCAAGTGCGGCAGTAAGAGCAAGTTGTGATGCGTTCAGTCACAGAGCTCAACACAGTGCGCACCAACCAGCGCGTTCCGTGTTTGCACACATCTGGTAGGTATGTGAACGGGAAAAAAACGTGTAGCATGCAGCAATGAAAAACATTGAATTAAGTCACTATTGAAGGGGTACTGATATGGTGTGACTTTTGAACAATTTAGATTTAATTTACACATGAAATACGACTTTTTCTAGAAAGGATGGAAAGTATTTCAATTCCAGATTCGTGATGAGCACGTGACCACGTAGGCTGGGTCGAAGACTGCCCACTACATAAGTTCGTGCGAATCTGAACAGCGCAGCACGAGGAGGGTTAGACTAGGGTTAGCAGCAGCCATCCTATGGCCATGATCCGCAGAGGCAGTGCATCGACATCGCGCACGCCATGACGTAATGGCTCAACACCACACTGACATGATAAGGTGCCTCAACAAAAAGATATCGACAGGTTCTGTCTTGTACTTCTCTTGCCTTCTTCTGATAGAACGCAACCTTGCACAGCAGCCCCAACGGCAACAGATCCATCTGAGTCTACGCACTGTTTGGTTTGAAACTATACCTGTTGGTCTAACGCTTGACTTGGTTGTTGAAGCGTTGGAATGATACATTACAGTAATACGGTGCCTATCACAAAACATGCACTGCCGTTTGCGAGCAACTGAGCATCACCACCCATGACATGCCGCCTCAACAAAAACATCCCTACAGGTTTTTATCTTTTACTTCTCCTGATAGAACGCCGCCTTGCACAGCAGCACCAATAGCAACAACCTCATCTGGGTTTACTGTTTGGTTTGGAGCCTGACCCATTGGCCTCAAAAACACTGCAATGAAATGTTGCGGTAACTATCACGACACGTGCACTGCGTACGCGAGCAACCGAGCATCACCACCACCACCTATACACGGCAAGCTGCTCTCATTGCTGTGCAGCGAAGCAGCCGCCACGGCCTGACTGACGGCAACAGTGGTATGTCACTACCACATCAGCACACAGTATACTCGTCTTCTGAAGAGTTTTCAAAGGCCAAGCCGACGCAGGCTCTGGATAACCCGGTCGCTCAGTGTTGCAACCATGATTGGCCTGGCCGACCACACCTCGGCAACACTGATGCGTGCGTTGATCAGTGTGCTGCAAATGCTCAACCTGTTGCTGCTTCAGTTGCCCAAACCATTGCGGCGAGTGGAGCGCATTCAACTCAAACAACTGCTACCGCAAAAGTCATTGGAAACAATTGAGGCAACGGCACTGAAGTTGCACCGCCGCCACGCACATTGGCAGCCGGGGGGACCAACCGCACAGCCACCAAAGTAAAGAAGAGAGAACATCGGTAAGTCTGTCACAATGATGCCGCAGACTCTAGCAAACCGTCAGTTACATCAGTTACAGCGACGCTGAAACCGCCAAGCGCAGCGCTGCCACACACCTTGGCAGCGACGCGTCCGCCGTCGCCTGGCTGCTGCCGCCGCCGCTGCTGCTGCTGGCGCCATCGTCTGCGTCGCTCCCGTTGCGGCAGTCCGTGCAGCGGCACTGGTCGCTGCACTTGATGTTCGCCTGCGGCAGCAGTTACAAACGGGGGGCATGTAGGGTATGGTGGGTATTGCGGCAGTCTTTGCAGTGGCACTGGTCGCTGCACTGGATGTTCGCCTGCGGCGGCATTTACAAACAGGGGGCGGGTAGGTACGGTGGGTGTCGGCGGACGTGCCGCAGCAATTGTCTGAGCAGGCGATGTCGTCTGTCTGTTGAAGTTTGAAGCAGGGGTTCACCGCTCAGGAAAATGCTGAACCTGCGTTGCGATGTTTGCAGCAGAGGTGATTCAGGGAGCACCGAAGGTGATTGGCAGAAATCCCCAAGCTCGAAGCTACATGCTGTGGACTGTGGATCCCATGACACCACACCCCTCGCTGGTACTCTGTTGAATTCTGGTGCGTCCCGACTGCATGCAGTCAGGCCAACAGCAACAAACGGCATGCAGGAATATTAAGAGCTCGCCGCCAGAGCGTGCGGCGTACAGTAGTAGAGCGCCCGCTTCGATCTGTGACGCGCATACCAGTCTCCGCCGCTGCCAGCTCCACGCGGCGCCAGAGGCACGGTTACGCTTCCTCATACCCCCCGCCGCCACACCCATTCGGTGGGTGGGCATCATGAACAGTGCAATACGCGCACTGCACGCGCCAGTGCAATGTTCAACGCTTCAGCAGAAGTCGCTGAAGCTGCAGTGCAAGGTCTTAATTAAGGCTGCCGTCGCTGTCAGCAATTGCCGCTTCTCTGAGCACATTTGACTATACCAGTGGCTTTACAAACCTGCCACTTGAGCTTGCAATGACGGCACTGGCCACTCAATAGCTGGCGCTCTCACTTGCAGTTTGGGTAATAATGCTGAATTCAGGCAGTGTGGATTACAATAAGGTCATGTTTACACAGTGGGCGCCTGGCGCATCACAACGTTATGAATGCACAAGAGTCGGCGAAACAGAGTCTTGCATCAGTGCTCATGCGCGCACCACCAACACTAAGTGAGATCCAGCGTTGAGCTCTGACCTGGAAGCACTCACAGCACCTCTCGCAAAAGAGTCAGCGAGTCACAGTCTTGCATCAGTGCTCATGCGCGCACGACCAACATGAGATCCAGCATTGAGCACTGACCTGGAAGCACTCACAGACTGAGTCACAGTACCTCTTGCAAAAGCGTCAGTGAGGCAGAGTCTTGCATCAGTGCTCATGCGCGCATGACCCACACAAGTGAAATAAAATCCGGCGTTGAGCACTGACCTGGAAGCACTCGCAGTACCGCTTGAGGCAGTTGCTCTTCTTGCACTGGCACCCCTTGTTTTGTTGTTTGACTGCGTGGGCACAAGACGCGTGACGCACATAGAGCGTCAACTGCAGCAGTTCAACCACTTTAAGTTAGAACCGCAAAACTGACGCTCACTCGGAGCGGTCGAGCATTTGCGTGTGATCGGATGACACGACTTGAAAGCGGTACAGTGACATGCAGAGTAAAAGCATCAGCGCACGCAGGCGATCGCGCAGACCCCAAACACACGCACAGCATCTCCAGATGTTCAAGTGCTAGAGGTTGTAATCGAAATGTCAAGGAGCTTGCATTTCGTGTTCCGTGTTTTGACCTACGGGCATTCCATTTCCGTATTGTTCTGTGTCACTTTTCGTGTGGAAAACAGAAACGGCAAGAACAAACCCGGGCGGCTAAATTTGCTTGAACACGGGACCATTTTTTGTGTTCTGTATCTGTGTTTGCGTTTTCCAACACGGTCTGCCGGTGTGTCCTAACTTTTCCGTTTCATTTTCAGTGCCCTTGAAATTCAGTTTTACGATGTGATACCGTGACCATGTCGTGTAAGTATGCTAGTGGACCTTTAGAGGTGCCCGACTCTAAGTTAAACTAAGTTAAAAAATACTTTTATTCCATTTTTCTGCCCTTTTTCTGACCTCAAAAAAGTGTGCCTTGCTTCTGTTGCCTGATGTAGGCTTCAAAATGTTGCACTCTTGCAGTTTGGCGACATGTAGCCGCAAGCTGCGAGCGACTGGTGATGTTTTTTGCACAGACACAGCATAACGGTGCCTCGTCAATATTAAATTTCGCTCCAGTGAAGCGTCCACGTGGCCGCAACTCTGGGTCGGGGTCAACATGCGCGCCGCTGAGGCCGGCAATGAAGTTCAAGTTGAAGCAACCGTGTAGCATGTCTGCACAGATGGCATATCGATGATATCAATGTACAGTCATCTCTGAATTTTGCCGCAGTGCAGTCTCATGCGGCGGCGACTTCCCACACGTGTCGTTAAAGTTTGTGCGGGACCTACCGAAGACGAGGAGGAAACGCGACAAAGTTGAAGTTGAAGTAACCATGTCTCTCACCTGATTGCGCCGTCTTAGGCCTGCACGCATCCTTATTCTTCTCCTGAGCTGCCTCCACTGCTGCCAGCCTGCATCACAAACCAGGGTACACAGGGAAGCAAGAGTACTTGAGCATTTCTTTGGCAAATTGACATCGCGCCCCCCTGCGAGCTGCGATGGCTGCAGAGTCACATTGATGACTGAGGTCATGTAACATGCTCAGGTCTCACAGTCGTTGCTTATCCTCCCTAGCCTGAGATTGAATGCCCTGTAGTCCACTGAGTCAGCCGCGCTGCGCACTGTGCGACACACACGCTTCTAGCACAGATGCAGTTGACGAGGTGCACTTCAATGTTGAAGCGAAGTGTTGCGCCTGCACACGACACACCACAGGTCAGCAGCTCTACAGTAGATAATACAAGAATTTGCTGCATGCATTGCTCTAGGTTTGGGCGCTGAAAACCTCATCCATGTAGATCAGAGGCACTTTTCGCACTATGTACATGCACCAACTTGCATTGTAGAATGACACCCTGTCGTGTCATGATGGGAGCACACCGTTTTTTCCTCTGCAGCTTCACGTCTGTGTCTGTGATGTAGACATGCCCTTTGTGCAGCGTAGACACGCACAAAACTGTGCTGAATGCGTTGCAAGTGCCCTTCACGGCTGTACGTGGGCTGCGGAACTGTCACCACGCCTCAGTGCTGCTGAGTATATGACACACCACAAATATGTGCTCCACAGCAGACGAGCATGCCCACTCCGCAGAGGTGCAGGCCCTAAAAGAGAACTCGGGCTCAAACAGGCCAGCGCTTCAGAAAAGCAGCTGGAAAAAATAAGAAGCTAGCACACAGAAGTCGTTTGAATACCGTGGATATGATGGCACTGTTTGACTCGTGGCCAATGACTGCAACAGCGACGACAACGGTTAGTGCTGAAAGGCACTTGCGGCCAACCCCTCCCTGTCACCTAGAGCTCTACGATCTTTTGATTCGTCTCCAAGAAAAATTCTGTGAGGGTGGCTCACCTCTCGCGGTCGAAGCGCACCGTGTTGCGGCAATTGGTGCAGCGGCAGTTGTCCTCGTCGCACATGTCCCCGCCAGCGAAGCACTCGCAGTAGAGCTTCAGGCAGTGGCTCTTCTTGCAGCAGCAAGCGCGCCTCCTCTCCAGCTCCCGCTGCTGCAGCGGCGGCGGCGGCGGCTGCTGCGCAGCTGTCACAGCTGACGCCGCTGCTGCCGCTGCTGCTTCCGCCGCCGCCTGCTGCTGCGCATGCAGCCGCGCCTGCTCCTGAGATCGCCTCAGATTAGCCATCATTGCCGCTGCTTCTGCTGCCGCCGCTTTGGCTGCAAACTCCTCATAGTCCTCGGACTCCGTTTTGGTGTGGCGGCCCCGCGTGCCAACGGCGGGGCCGTCGAAGCTGTCCAGCTGCTTACGCTTGCGAGGAGAGGGCTGCATGGCGGAGGCTCCTGCCGCGTACATCTACAGGGGTCGCAGCTTTTGCAGGAGCTTGTCATGCACTACAGTGCCAGAAGCTTTCGCGAGTCACCTTTTGTGGATCGTTGGATGCGAAAATACAGGAGACAGAGGAAGCACTTTCAGGATTGCACAGCCAGATTATGGAGAGTTCGACATTAATGGAACATATGCGTTACAGGCAAGCCTCACGGACTGAGCAGGTCATTCGGGCACGTCTACGCCTTGCTCGAAGTTCAAACTGTGAGATGAGAAAAGGTGCGAAGCCTGATAGATTGCGACAGCACCAGCTGTGCGATTGCAAATGCAGCTTACCTGGTGCCACAGGCGGCCTAGTTCACCGGCTCACACCAAGACGGCTGCACAACAGCAGCAGCAGCAGCAGCTGGTTGGTGTGTGCCGAAGTTCGGCAATCGAGCGCGAAACACACACCAAACCCTAACCCTAATTAGCCCTCCTTGTGCCTGCTTATATTTATAAGCTTATTTTGAAGGTTTTGAAATTTCTGGATACCCTGCAACTACTTTGCTCTGCAGCACAACGCATGTCACCGGCGCTTATGCCCGCTAGTACAGCCGATACTGCGGCGGCACGCCTGAGGCACGCGCAGCAGCTTCACGTTCAAGTTGAGATGTTGCAGGCCTCCGATTTTACACGGATACACACATGCATAATGCATAAATTGCAACGACATAACTGTCACGTTGATTGACACTGTTCGCTTGTTGCGAAGCATATTGGCACAGGTAAAATCTTGCTCAGATGTGTCAGAGCACAATGGCACAAGTGCCACAGTGTGGGTTGGTGCAAAATAACGTTCCTACCGATACCTTGCAGTTCTGGGGCACATAGGTTTTCATTTTTTCTAATTTCTAAGCGGTTTTGAGCACCCATAAGCTGAGGCTGCTGACGAACAGGTTCAAGATAGAACTCCGGCACACAAGTCCATGAGTAACGAGCACTCGACCATGTACCCCAGATGTTCACGACTGTAAACATTCCAGAGCACTAGTTGACAACAAAACAGTGCCCCGTGGTGCAAGATGCAATGCCAGCCAAATCTGGCATGTTCAGCTAGAAATATGACACGTTGCTCCGTATATGTGCACATCGGCAGCAACAAGGTGGGCAAAAGCACAATACCAGCATGATTAGGTACACCCACTGCTACTACAGCGCCCGATCTGAATGGTCTCAATGAGCAACATCCAACTAGTCCTGCTCAGCCTGAGTGACTGTGGCTCGAGTCAGGCTGTCGCTGCGCATGCATTACACAATGTGCAAGCATTGACCAATCACGCTGTTGGAAACTTGTGAACAAACACGCAATACAGGACACACACACACACACACACATGCGCGCGCGCGGACGAGATGGTCGTCATCGGTGCGCAAAGGTTTAGATATGTGCGCATTTAGCCATTGTCTACACCACGATGAGCACAGCAGGTGCCATTCATGGCGTGCAGCGTTGTGTAGGTGGTTGCTGACAGCGCCAGACACACTGATGCCCAAAGTGCTCACATGCCATCCCTGCGCGCTTTCACTTCGGGCTACCAGCGAAAGCTGTTTGACAGCAGCCTCACGACTATGCGCGGCGCGAGCGTATGTCATACTGTCGCTCCCCCGGTCATGCGCCATTTATGGTACATGATAAGTACGTTACGAACAGAGGCCTCATGAGGTGGTCAGCCCTGGTCTGCGGCGCTTGGTGTGGAAAGGTCAAACACCAGCGGGCTGAACTATCGCTTCTTAGAGCACATGTCTTTTGTTTTTCAATGGCGGCATGGAAATGGTGGTGACATGGGCAGTATGCGGGGAACGTTCTTGTCGTCCTCTTGGTGAGTTTCCAATCATGTGGCAGCACACACAGACTCGCATCTGAATGCAGACTATCCGACAACACATTTAAAACTACACTATGTGAGCACTGTGTCAGGTCCCTTGAGACGCCGCGCATTGACGGCCGTCTCCGCCTAAACACAGTTTAAGTGGGGGAATGCACAGGGGGGGTTGGGGGCATCGTGTGCACATGGCAACAGCGGGTGCTCACTCCCCAAGAGGCCGCTAATGTAGGTTTGAAGTCTCTGCCGCAGTTACACCATCGTGGGCTCAATGCCCTGGGCCTGCAGCGTGGGGGGCCGGTCCAGCGACGCGCTGCTCTGCTTGCGCGACCTCTGCAGCGCCTCCTTGAAACCGCGCCTGCGCGCGGCGCGCGCCGCGGCCGGCGGCGCGCGCAGCTTCGCCCCGCAGCTCAGCAGGACGCACAGCAGCACGGCCGCCGTCGTCACCACCGCAATCTGTCAGGCAAAAGGGGGTGAATGCGATTGTGGTCGTCAATGATGCGACAGTTGAGCATCGTCAGATTTGAAGTCTGAGGGTGGCATGGCGCCCTTTGATGCCGCCTGAGAGATGCAACATCCTGGCCTTTGCCGTCTTTTCTCAACTCCTCTGCACGAGGCTCCCATGGGGGGGTAAACAGGAGGCCGCTGTCGAGAAGGAGGGTTTTAGTGCAGCAACTCTTCGGCTCGCGTGCAGCAACTCTTCGGCTTGCGTGCAGCAACTCTTCGGCTCGCGAGAATTGAGGCCAGAGTTGCGTGAGAGGAAAGTATGTACAGGCTGGAAAGTGTCGGACGTCCGCTAGCAGTCATGACAAAAGAGTGCACCCAACCACACGTTTGCATCAATGCGCCATGGAGTTTGGTGCATGTAGTGAATCCGACGGATGAATGCTTTGAGTGCGGCACTGACAGCAATGCTGAAAATGGTGCTGACACAAAATACTGGCACTGTTGATTGCTTAACCACTTGACTGCAATGCAATTGTGCCATATTCCTCATTGCTTATTGTACTCGAGCAGCACGCTGGTCGTGCATCAGCGGCAGCGAAGGTGCTCGTCCTTTCCATACGCAGGGCGGCAAAACGCGTGCTGCGCTACTGCAACACGCTCTACCCGGTCGTCTTTCCTGCGCGCCTGAGCCTTCTCTTGCCATATGTCACTGCCATCATTAAGTTATAGCTGCTGTTTCAATGCATTTTATACCGCACATGTGTCCTCTCATTCACTCAATGGGCGTAACTCACGGCCCATTATAAGCTGATCTACGCAATTAGGGCCTCACGTGGATTCAGGGCAGGGAGAGGAACCGTGAGTACTGCGCGCACGGGCCCACATGATTTTTCTCCATTGTAAATTCAACCTCAGAACTCGCCATACGTTGGCACCATTTATCATGGGCGATGTAAGATGTCATCCAGTGAGTGACAAACTCGGCTTAAGCCGCTTTGCTAAGAAAAGTATCACTGCTAGCTCACTGCAACAGTAAAGTAGCATTAGGTGAGGTCATAGTACTGGACAGCGAACACGGCGATGTCGTGTCAATTTTCAAGGATGTTGCTGTCCGGCCCTCACGTGTGCGCGACAAGCTTACATTCAAAAAGCACCACTCACCGCTATTGACAGATATACGATAGTTGAATGAGTTGGTTTCATGCTGGGCCCTCCCGCTTGCGCCTCCAACCCCTGCTCAGCTTTGTTGCTGTCCGAGTTGCTGCCCATGTTGGTGTTTTGGAGATCTCGAACGTGAGAAGGCAGACTGGGTGCTGGCAGCAGGTCGATCATGCTCATGTTCCCAGGTAGCTAGTGGCTGCTCCCTCCAGCGATGTGTGTATACACACACACACACACACACACACACACACACACACCCGTAACTTCAAGATGAACTTCAAAAGTTTTAAATTTATTCCTTGTGTGCTGACGACATCACAATCAGACTTAAAAAACAATTCAGGGAAAACTCCTTATGATATTGTAAGTGTGCACGAGTGACCCATATCTGCACACACACAGCGCGTGAGTAACGATTCGTGTCATTGTTTCTTCCACTCACCGGTATGGAGCTCTCCCATCCGTGCAGATACAACTTGTTGAACTGGCAGCACACCCCGCAGCATCCTTCCGAACAATGCTGCCAATCCGATCTTGCCCAGGCCGCCGCGCTCCGAGAATTGAGAAAATCTGTACTCCAACAAAGTTGAGACGATCCTGTATGCCCTTGATCATTCAATCAAGTTGCTGCTGCCGATTCGGAAGCAGCCACAGCCACCTAGTCTCCTCCCCACGTGAAAAGCTGCAAGTTGGAATGCAGTGCTCCTGGCAAACAGCAGGCTCGCAGCACGTGCGCAGCTTAGTCTGATGCAGTCATAGCCATTCCCCCTTTGGCCAGGCAGAACCGGCAGGAAGCTGCACTCGTTGCGGCACGGATCACTCCTGCCAGCAGCACCAGTCAGCTGCTGTGCGTAAATGCTGACATGTTAAAGTTGTACATTTACATACATTTACATACGTAGGGCTGATCATTGAGCGGCGTATGATACCTCAAATTTGGTCAGGTCAGTTCTCACTTGAGAATATTGGCATCATGATTTCATGCAGGACCTCAACTGCTTTGTGCTTTACTGGTTACAATGTATAGTATACACATATTATACAATAGTCTCGCCGACGGGATAACCTGCCGGGTGTGTTCATGCCTGGCCCATTGTATGCATACCCATCAAAAGACCGACAGCCTGAGGTTATCCAAAGCGGCAGATTATCGATTCGGAAATGGCACTTGTGGACTCAAATAATGTAAAAATGAGTGCAATCCTGCTCCGCACTTCCTGATCATTTTCATTTTTGGGGGTTCCGCCCAAAGTGACCAGCAGGTTATCCAAAATTGCAGGATATCCACCTGCAGGTTGTTGCGAGACTACTGTATACACAATGTTTTACACATTCATCATGATCAAAGAAGCGTGTTGTTCGATTTGATACCAACAGCCTGAGGCTTGCAGCTACGGTACTACCATGTAACGTCGTGCATTGTGGACTCATCAGATACATATGTGGGAGCTCAATCTGTGTTGACACTGCAGTCATGATGATACATATTTGACTACTCACTCTCCTCATGACATTGTGCACTGACAAGTACCACTGGCACGTACGCATGATCACGATGCGTATGAGGATATACACATGTGCAATCACACTTATTAACCTACAAGAGCCACTGCATGCATGCATGGATACATACACACCAGCCTAGGCTGAGTGTACTTTTTATTAATTCTCGCTCACTGACAGGGCGCGAAAAAGCCCAGATGATGGTCTAACTTGATGCTGCTGTACGGAATCTGCATGTCGTGTAACTTCTGAAAGTGTCTCAACGGCTGAGTGTACTTATGGCTCAGTGTCCATCGATTCACACGTGCAGACCCTCAAAGAAGTCTGCCATGAGGCTCTCCTTCAAGTTGTTCCTGCATAAAGCCCCAGATGCATACTCGCGGCGGCTTCGGTTCAGCCTGGACTCCTATAGTATACCGCCGACAATAGCGCATATGATATCCTCACAGCTGCAGCAGCAGCTACTAGCACGGTAACTGTTCTGCGCTGCTGCTTTCCGAGTCACCGGCAATTTGCATGTACTTTTTATTAATTCTCGCTCAGGGCGCGAAAAAGCCCAGATGATTGGCATCTAGCTGTAAGGAATCTACATGTCGTATGACAGTCTGAAATTGTCGCAACGACAACCACTCAAACGCCGCCGCCGCCAAATGGCATCTCGGGGTCCTCCCCTACGTCCTCCTCCATGTGCCCCCCCCCCTGGATTCTGCCATGTGTGTCATGACACGGCCAGAGTACGCCATGTGGAGCGCTGCCGACAGTGCCGAGCGTAAGCGCGCCAGGGCGATGCCCTTGAGAGCTTTAGGGCGCGCTCCTCCGGGCACTGACATCCTGCTGGCATACTCCGTCGCCACAGCCTCCAGCAGCTTCCGCCCCTGCTCCCCGATGCTGCCAAACGACCCTATTGCCAAAGTGGCAAGTTTGTAGCAATGTACTACGGCATAATGAGTGGATACCCCCCTGATACCCCCACTGGCATCCCATGCACAGTCAGACGGTCGAATTGTTTGCCAAGTGATGCATCATGATGTAACAGTTGATGATCATCGATGCAGTTTCCTGTGCCGATCGCATATGAAGCCATGCAAGATATCTGCACCATGCGCGTAGTCTGCAGGCGCGTCTGACTTCGGAAGCGATTGACCATTCGTTGACCATTCGTTAAACTTTGCAGACTCGCAGCCCTCGCCCTCCACGCACGAGCGGAAAAAGTGTTGTTCCTGGTCAAGTACTACTTGGGCCTTTATAAATATACGTACTACGTCAGATTCCAGGGGGAGAGTATTTAGCATTTCCAAAAGACCCACCTACCAATAATAATAATGGCATTGGTTGCCATTTGGTCGCACCTCCTAGTGCGTGTGTGGGGGGTTGTGTGTGGTGTGTGTGGTCAAAGTTGTCGGTGTATTTCTGACAGAAATTCGAATACTATTGAAAAGGTTTGACCGTTCCCGTGTCTCTTCACATGTGGTGGATCCTGAACTATAATGAAGTAATCGTGCTGGGGCAATTGATTGCCCACTCCATTCCCAACGTTGTACAGGTTTGCTGCGCAGGAGCGGCTGGTGGCGCGGTAGGGAGCCCCCGTGATTGTTAGGTGAGCCCCGCATTGCACTCGCTCTGTCAAGCTCATCGCCATCATGTTGATACGAGTTGGAACGCTCCCAGGTGGTAAAAAACTCGTTCTGATATATCACCCAGCTGCGTCCCGGGCCGCCGTCCTCAGCGGCGAGGGACTGTTGAAAGGCGGCCTACACAATTGATCACATCACCATGTTTAAACTATACGTCCCTCCTCAAGGCTGTTGCTTGGCGAGATTGATGCCATAATGATTGCACACCGGCCACGCGGCGGCAGCTGCAGCTGCGCCGGGCCGCCGAAGACGCCGGCGGCGAGAGACTGAGTGATATGCACTCACCATGTCAAGGTTTATCGCGGTGTTCATACGAGCTGGTTCGCTCCCGCCTCAAACTGTTTTGGCCGCTTCAAGTTGATTATCATACGTTAAACTTTGATCATAGCACGGCAACTACACTCTGAGCTGAGGTCTGCGCTCACCCTGTCAACTTATCGCCATATTGATACGAGCTGATACGCCTCTCCTCAAGCTGTTGTCAAAGTACTGCGTAGGCCCTCACTGTAAGAAATTCAATGTAACAAATTGAATGACACAACAACAGTGTTGTCGACCTCCAGTTCAAAATCTGAATCAGCGGTGCACATCTCCGTACGTCTCACAGAATTGCTTGTGCACGAGTACGGGCAGCGGCTGAGCTGCCATGTTTCATGCAGCGGGCGATAGAATCGGCCAACACTAAAATCATCCTAAAACACAAGACTTAGTGAGTCACCACTGTATTATCAGAATCAAACGAACAACCACAGGTGCTGCCGTATCTTTTTGCAGCACCGTAGTGACTAAAGCACCTAAACTCGTTCTTGCCAGACACATGCAGTGCCATGGCTGCAGCAATAGTTCTGGCGTGCATTCTCCATGTAAAACGCGCATGCAGTGCACGTAGTGGTACCAAAGCTTGAAGGACTCTCAGACTCAGACTCTGTCACAATGTGAAAGCTGCGCGATTAGTCAACGTAGAATATTATCATGACCCAGTCAGTCGCAGAGGTGGTGGTCAGAGGCGGCTTTTGTTTAAGAATGGTAGCAGTTTCTCGATTTTGTGGCTGTTGTCGCAGATGTGTTGAGCGCAAGTGGCAGGCAACCATGCTGATGCAGATGGAAGTCTATCACTTAATAGTTCAACAAAGTTCTCTCTTTGTTTGCATGCACTGCCAGGCAGCTCATCCCGCCAGCAGGCACATGCCATCAGTGAAATTGTCTCCACACGTTCAACTTCTGAATCATCCCGAGGAGTCGGAGCTCCTTGTCGTAGATAGGGCACTCGTGGTCGTTTAATGAATTACAAAGTGTTGGCCAGCGAGTAGCGTGAGCCCGCCTTGATGCACTCCATGAGCTTCTCTCGCATGCCAGTGGCCGGTGCCTGATCCCGTTGAGCCACTGGCAGTTCAAAGCTTTAGTCTGACTCAGAGCCGAGCATACAAATCGCTCTGCTTCGGGCGTAGTACCATTGGTGCGTGGCACGCTCCGGGCAGGTCATCAACACCTCTGAGGTTGACCACTTGTGGTAGTACGCACAAATTCACCTTCATACTTGAAACCGACGCAATGATCAGGTGGCCTGGCACTGCATATTTTCCTGCCAGTGCGGTAGCATGTCCGCTCGTGTGAGACCAAAGTCACTTTTGAAAGTGGCAATGCCGGTCATCCTGCTGCTCGCTCGACTTGAGCTGGACCACACATCTTAACTTATCACTGATGGCATCAACGGAAGCGCTGACATCGACGGTCATGCCATCTGGCGCGCATGTGTATTGAAGTGTGCTGTCCCGCATTGGCATGCAGGCCTGACTGGTTGATCAACCTACGTTGAGTCAATCATTTCAAACTCAAGATGACACACCTGGCGCAGGCCACGGCCGCCGTGCATTGGTCGAAGTGCGCTTCTTTAAATCATATGCCAGAAAGCTGCTTAGCCTCCTTGTACATCACATTCATCTCATGCTGCAGGTGACGTGCATGCCAAGGTGTATGCCATCGTGACGTTGAATGCTGATATAGTTATATGTGATTCCACATTTTTCGTTTGCCTCTGTCAACCGCACATTTCTGACTACTGTATGATGCCTGCACGTGTCTCACATCTCTCTGTCACATTGCTGACTTTCAATCTGCACTGGCCTACAGGCACGTTCTGCAGCATCAGCAACCGCTTCAATGGCTGTTGATTTTGCGCATTGTTTCTAGACGTCCGCGATGCAGCGCTATCAGTCCACTGCAGCACACAGTTGGCACGCTGGCTATAATACACCCCTTAATGTGTACAACAACGCCGCCTTTGCGCAATTCGGCGCAGGCTCTATGGATCCTCAGGCTCGACGCGGCAGCTCCAAGTTGACGTGGTCCTCAGTCCCAGCTGCTGCTGCTGCTGCGTGGGCGGTGGTGCTATGTATGCTTTCAAGCATGACATGTGCGCTTGCTTGGGAGCACAACATCGGTGGCAGCCTCAGCAAAGTGATGCAGCGGGAGACGCCCACCCTGGAGGCGGCGACTGCCGGCGCGTTCTTCAACCGCAGGCTGCCGACGGTGTGCACAGTGTTCACAGCTGTGCAACGATTTGAGGTGAACAGACGACTGTTACAGACCACCTCCTGATTTTACTAGACAAAGTAGCTGTGTTACAAGTAGTTAACCATGCAAAAGACTTAGTGTGAAACACGTATACGTACCTGGTGAACATCAGCGAGCATCAGGGCCGTACATTTGTGCTTGTAGTGTCGTTGCATGCCTCGTCAGTTCCGCATCGCAGCTATATGTTACCGCACGCACTTTCCAGGTAACTCGGCAACACGAGTGAGTAAGCATACTGAGTCTTCTTGGCTGATGGCGCTTGACTGGAGGCAGCGGCAGCAGCTCCTAGAGCATGCAGCGGCTCACACTGCACCATCGTCTACTACATGTTGCATGCGTTTGATACCGCATGCTGATGCTTTGGAACTGGCAGTGACGAGGCGGTGGTGGTGCAGCAGCTCAGAAGGGTGCACCATCATGATCGTACGTTGACTTCAGGATGTGATCGTACGTTGACTTCAGGATGTCACGGCTGGCACTATGTCATCTGTTGAAGCTTGCTTCACATCGGAACGCCTGAGTGACCACTGGCATGACCACCACAGCAGAGCATACTGATGCGTTCATCGAGCAGGGCAGCCGTGCTAGAGCCATAGCATTGCGGCAATTGTTTTGGGTTGCCAAGGTGCACTGGAAATTTATTCATGGCGTACTTTGCCTGTAAGTCCCTTGTACCATATCCCGTATGTATAGTACCTTGCCATCCAACAATTGTTGGAGCTCCTTGACACAAGGGTTGCTCGGTGTCCAGAGCTTCACGTACTTGTATATTGGTGCATTCACATACAACCATACATGCATTATCAGCGAAGTATATGTATGCTCAGCACCTGAGGCTATGTTCACAACTCAATTTGGTGCTGTTGCCAGGGATCCTTGTTTCTGCTTTTGCCATGCAGTGCCTGTACACGGCAGGGCAGTGCGGACCTGCACATCTGCTGCTATGTAGCAGCTGCCCCTTATGTTGCCCTTACATGCACCCATGGCTTACGCACGCGTGTGCGACACTCAGCACATCACACTGCAGCAGCAGACGCAGCAGCAGCTGCGCTCGTTCAGCGACTGATTCTGCAAAGGTGTTGTCTTCTTGCAGTGCAGAAGTTGCTCTGCTGCCTGGCCCTTTGCTGGAGCAAATGAAGACTGCTCTGCTGAACATTCCTCGCTCTGCTTTTTGTGCCGCGCAGGTCGTTGATGAGGCCGCTTCTTGCAGTGCACAAGTTGCTGCCTGGCCCTTTGCTGGAGCAATTTGAGACTGCTCTGCTGAACATTCCTCGCTCTGTCCTTTGTGCCGCGCAGGTCGTTGATGAGGCCGCTTCTTGCAGTGCACAAGTTGCTATGCTTGCTGGGCCTTTGCTGGTACAGTTGGAGACTGTCCTGCTGAACATTCCTCGCTCTGTCCTTTGTGCCGCGCAGGTCGTTGATGATGCCGACGTCCTGGCGCTCACAAATTTCATCGCGAGACCCTGCGTCAAGGCATCCGCGATATGGTCCGGCGCGATCGTGCTGATGCAGCCCATCATACTCGGACGGGGATCGTGGCTCGACGTCCAGGCAGCAGCAGAAGGCACGGCGGCCGCAGTAATTGAAGGCGAGAGGCTCATGAGGATATTCAGCGTGGCCGCGGGCGGGCGGCTGTCGATGGGAGCTGTCACGCTCTCGAACGGGAAGGTGAGCGAGCGATGAACATGCGAACCGGCTTTACTTATCCTATGTTGACATTTTGGAGTAAGGCCATATTCCTTCATTTTGCACAAGTATGATATCAACGTGTTTCACATGGGCCTGGTTGACGTACCATGTCATGGTGGCACAAGCAAGGCCTTTCAACGGGGATGGGTGATGCGTGGCAGAAGTGAACATTCATTGCTTGCAGCCATGCATATACAACTCAGTTTCTTGCATCACCTGTGCTTTAAGCCGCTTTGCAAACGCGTGGTGCCATGTCGTACATGCGCGAAACCACAGGCTTGTAATGAGTCGCGCTGTGCAGTAGCTGTCAGCAGAGCATTGATGAGGCGACCAGAGGGGGTATGCTGCACGCAGTTCAACATTACCTGCTCAGCCCTACTTCAACTACTGCTTAGACCCCAGGGTGCCTCACGATAGGGAATATACCCGACTCTGGTGACTGTGTGGGCCGCCCAGCTGGGGCATTAGCTAATACGGGCGAATGAGCAGAGAGTCAGCTGCCCTCTGTGTCACAGCAGCGACAATGAGTCGCCATTCGGCCTGCGCGAAGGGCCTCTGACATCATGGACATGCAACAAAGCGCGTGAAGCGCCCATCCTGCTTCTTACTTATCGTCAGCTAAGAACACTTGGTCCCCTTGGTACGCAAGTGTTTATCTCATAAGCAGACCGAGAATTTTTTTCAGACCCAGGCCATCCTGGTATCGAAGAGCTCAAAAAAATGGGATGGCAAGGTATGTACATCATATGGAATGTGCATGCCTGTGGTGACGCAGTCTAAGGCAATTCAACAGAGGCTGCTGGTGAGTCTGGAGAGCGGGTAGCCATCACATCATGCCGCAGTGGTCACCAGTCAACAGTTGTGCTGCCAGCAACAGATATTCTGCGCGTGCTTGAAAACATTTGTCAGTTAATAAGGGTTGTAGGTCTGGTGAACTGGATGCACAGGCTGGCGGCTAAACCTCCGCTCCTGCGCCTGGGCAGTTTAGCCCTGCCCTTGCGCCCGGTGGCGCCCGAGAAAGAGCGTGTACGGCCCAGGCACAAGGGCGCACATTGGTGCTCAGCAACCCGCTGAACAGCTATATACCTGCTCAGCAATATATGTGCCCCCCTTGCGCCCCCAGGCTCAACGAGGTTGCGCCTGAGGGCCTGCGCTAAACCTTGTGCGCCCCCCTTCCCCCCCCCCCCCCCCTTTCATGTACCCGCCAGCCCTGTGAGTGCAGGTGGTTTGGGCACCGATTCAAGCCTCAACTTTAACCTCATTTTTTCTTTTTTTCTTTTTTCGCCTGTGACAGGCTGTGTCAAACACCACTGCAGATGCAGATGTTAGTGGGGGTGCCATAATGGCAGCCTCCGGCAGCGAGGTGGTACTGGTCAACACGCAGCTGAAAGGCAACAATGCTACAAGAGGTGAGTTCAGCGTCATGCATGCGTGACGTCGCTTTGTCGCAGGATGGCCGTGATGCCTTTGCACACTTGTATGGGTTTGAAAGTCCTTTCGGTCTGGTTTTGAGATAAACGCTTAAGTACCAAGGCGACCAAGTACTTTGATGAAGAGCTGACGATAGGTAAGAAGCAGGATGAGAGCTTCACGCACTTTGTTGCGTTTCCATACATGTACATGTAGTTGGATAAGCCCCGACAACACTTAGAGCATGTATGTACAGTGCACACCTGTTCAGGACACCATGTTGGAGGCGAATGGGCGTGCAGGTAGCGGCAGGCTGAGCACAGCTTTGAAGGCTAGATGACACGGCATATAGCCCGCAAATAAGAAGCACAGCAAAGGCGTCAATCGTCGTCATGTTTAACTTACTACGTAGTATATCAGCATATATTTGTGTATGTGCGGGGTGCGCTGATGGCAGGGAGGGATGCAAACCCTGCAACAGCGCTTCTATGTGCAACGCCGCCCTGAGCAAGGCGGCACCCTGACTCTATCAGTAGCCCGCAAATGGGCTAAGGCCGATGTTACACATGGTATCACTACGTACTCCTTGTGTAACCTAGCACTACTTTAGGGCATAAGATGTCGCGCATCAGGGCTCCGCTGTCAGCCTCAACGCAGCTGGCGCTTTTAGAACGTGTGATTGACACGTGGCCTCAACGTGGCAGAGGGGCCAGCAAGTACACTATGTGGGGGAGATTCCTGGAGCAGAGGAGGAGCTGGACTGAGATGGGTTGTAGATGTTTCAGCCAGATTCTGGTATAATGATGATCTTCGTTGCACAAGGCCTGTTTGTGATTATTGTAGCTGGCCGGTCAGGGACCCAGGGGTGGTGGTTGTGGATCGACGCCCCGTGATAGCAAATCTAGCAGTGCAACATATTTCGCTCATGCTCATGTTTGCCGCACTCATCATGAACCATCAGGCGCCATTTGGAGCCTCGCTCATGCTCATGTTTGTCGCACTCATTGTCGACCATCAGGCGCCAATTCGAGCCTCTATGTGAAGTCGTAGTGGCACCGGCTACGCTGTACATGTGGCGCTAACCGTAGCTGCTGTAAGCCTCACACTGCGATGAAAGACGAAGACGTGCTGCTTTCCGAGTCAGCGCATGTGCAAATCGGACAGAAAGGAAATGCCGGCAGCGATGTGGCGTGACTTTCTGTGGCGTCTGCTCGCAATTGCCATCTTCCACTTCACTATTAGATCAAAACTACCACTCAATGCCTGTTGCAGATCATCGAAGGCTACTCTAACCACGACTGCTGACATTTCGCCTGTCTTCAACAGTCGTTGTTGCTGCTGGCAGCACAATTTTTTGCTGCAATTTAACCACGCATGTGAGCAGAACTGCTGCTCTCGGACAGCAACAAGGTGTATTATTACATACCTCTGGAAGTAGTATATACTGCACCGCGGTGAGGTAGAGCTCGGGGCCAACGCGGTACCTAATGCGGTACGTGTTGCTACCTCTTGGGGGTACTGCCTCACCGACTTGCACATGAGCATCACACTGCACGAATTTACATGTGTCATGTGGCGTCCACCCGTAGCACTGCATGGGCGAGCTGCTGATCAGTCGCCAGGCATTGGATGCAGATGGGGCGTATGTTTAGATGTTCCACTACTTCAAGTACATGCGCTGGGCAGCGACGCTACTGTCACATGCTCATGCGTGATCTCTCTGCGCACACAGTTTGCTGGTGTGGTCCACAAAGCCGCAGACCAGTGCGCATGCAATGAGATAGACGACACAGTTGTGCTTGTTTGCATTGCTTCGAGGGTCACTTTGTTGTTGTTGCGTGCTGGGGAACCGATACCTAGCTAGGCAAGCTATTTGCCCTTGAATGCTACTGCATGCAACTGCCGGGGGTACTTGGCGTCTCATCTGCACCGCTGTGGCAACTCTCTTGTGTGCGTAGGTGGAGCCATCGCGCTGCTTTCGGAAGCGCATGCCACTCTCACCAACTGCGTTTTTAAGGACAATTATGCTCTACAACAAGGTATGTCACTGCAGCAGTTGCCACTACGTCATGATACTTTTATTACTATCATTATCATTAGTAAATGCCATACTACTGGTAGTGTATTGCAAGCCCGACGAGCCCCGACGAGCCTCGACCGACAGTTTATCGAAAGGAGGGCAACATGGGCCTGCGAGCTCTTGCCTTGCTCAAAATGCTGACCGGACGCTTTGTACATGATGTATGTCTAGACGTATGAACATGAATTGGGCACAAACAGCACAAGATGGAGATCAAAGTCAATTCTTCACAATGCAATCAGCAGCAGGGGTGCTGGTCTGAGCCATTGTCAGCATATGCGCGTCAAAAAGGCCAATGCTTCATCTTACACTCACCGACTTTTTTTTGCCAGGACAAGCCTGCGCGTTACACAAGTGATATCGAAATCAACCGCTCAATGATTTTGTCCCCAAGAGGATTGACGTCATATCTTTCCTTGGACGTGGCCTGTTAGATCAGTCAGTCACATCAGGTATATGGAACCCAACAAAGTGTGAGCTCTTGATCCTGTTTTGTAGCTATTGCCAACTAGAAGCACTTGATTCCCAAGTACACGAGGGTCGTCTCATAGCCAAACTGTTTGCCCCATCTGGTATACATGCATTGTCTCACAGCCACACTGAGAAAACTTTTAGAGGCCCTGTCAGCCTGGGACAATGAGCTTCAGCTTAGTCGGATGGCATGGTGCTTGTAAGTCGGAAACTCTGTTATTGATCGGCAGGCCAAGCTCCCCAGGCCAATCCCTGCGAGTTCCAGTGGCAGCAGTGAGACGTCATTGAGAGCGCAGCAGTGTGACAAATGATGAACGTTTACTGCAAGCTCTGGTAGAGCCAGTATGATAGTACAGCAGCAGCAGCAGCAGCAGCAGCTCGCACATGCTTATTCACTTTGTGCGCTTCGAATCTGATCAAAGCTTGCAGCAGTGACCTGAACAAGCTGCTCTCCCGCAGATGTTTCTGCCAACATTCTGGCACCAGCATGTCAACGTGCAACAACATGCCGAGCGCCACCACTGCAGGTCCATCTTGACTGGCACGTGCAGGAATGTCATCACCATAACTCTGATGTCACTTCATATCGGTGCGCTAATGCGACGTACTGAACTTGCGCCACCAAGCTCGGTGCGTGCAGGCAGCGTACGGATCACGACGCTCTTTGCGTGTCCTGCACACTTGCATCCTAATCCCATGCTGTCGGCAAGTGCTGGGTCATGTCAAGCACCAACTAGAAATCAATTCATACAATAGCATGACTGAACACTGTAGAACAAGGCCTCGCATTCCGCACAAACCATGTACAGCCAACAATATGACCGAACAAGGCATGACTGGCTGAAGCAGTTGCGCTTGTATCTACAGTTGTCATCTCTCATTCTTTTGCAGCAGACGCTTGCCAAGCGCGTGTGTAACCTTAAGTATGCGTGCAATGCGTACAAGTCAGCCCTGCAGTGCTCCACTCTTACGGTGCTTGACGCGCCTCAGCCTCTCTGCAGCCCACCATGCATCTTGCATCTCCAGATGATCAATGAGCGTAGCCTTACTGAGGGCGTACCCCTCAACCTGAATGACATATTCTTGTCTTAGAAGAGGCCGCAAGCGCAAGCGAGGCCGGTCATCTGCGTGCAAACACCAGAACTGTCGGTGGCACTGGCTCAGCAGAGCCATGTTTGAGCAAATGCCAAAACCAAGTGCGCTGCGCAGCCGAGCATCGCCGCTCCGCACGATGCGCCATCATGCGCTCTTTGAGCTCCTGTGCCAGCGACCTGCTCGTGCCGGGTGCCGCAGCCACCGGTTTCCTGTTGACAGCCCTTCACACTGCTATGATATGTGTGGTACGCTTCCCCTGATGCTGCCCTTGCTTTTCGTCTTTATTTAAGAAGAAGTATATGTGTCAGTTTTTACATTTATGTGGGCAACAAACAGGGCCTTACTCTTTAGTGACACAACAACCTGTTGGTGGAAAGTCACATAAAACCTATACTATCATCTTTAATACTTGAGTATAAGCGTACTTGACGCCAGTGCTCTGCAGTTGCAGTGTAGCCTGAAGCGCCCCAATCAGAGTGCGCTTGCAGATGCCGTCGCTACCGAGCTTGCAGATAAGGTGGAGGCGGACCTGCAACAGCTGCCGCAGGGCACGCAACGCACGCAAGCACTTGCTCGATTCCGGTCGCAGCGCCACATGCACTCGATCGGCATGGCATTCCTCAACGAGCCCATGTACTCCACAACGGCTTCGTTCGATGGCCTATCCTGGCAGCTGGCCGTCAAACGCGCCATCGGAGTAGAGGAGCAGACGGCAGGCTGCAAGCTGTGCGGGAAGTCGCCGGGCGGCACCCTGCATGCACGGCTGTGTCAAGCGCCATGCGTCAAGGCGCACGACACCATCGTCCACAATAGCGTCAAGAGGGCCACGCAGCGCATCCTGCGGCAATGCCTCAAAACAGGACTGGTGGATGAGGACTACACGCCGTTTCTGGGGTCCACCGGGCCGCCGGGGAGTCGCAGGATGGACATCGTGCTGCCTGCCGACGCCTTCCCGGTGACCGGCTACGACGACCCGACACGCCACCTACCGCTCATGGTGGACGTTACCTGCTTCGAGGCACAGGTGGCGTCGCGGGCGGCGAAGACTGCAGCAGACCGCGAGCGATGCTGCCGCGACCAAGAGGCCGCCAAGACTACCCACTATTCTGGTCATTATGATCAGAATTGCTACAAACTTGCCACTTTGGCGATAGGGTCATTTGGCAGCATCGGGGAGCAGGGGCGGAGGCTGCTGGAGGCCTTGGCGACGGAGTATGCCAGCAGGATGTCAGTGCCCGGAGGAGCGCGCCCTGAAGCTCTCAAGGGCATCGCCCTGGCGCGCTTACGCTCGGCACTGTCGGCAGCGCTCCACATGGCGTACTCTGGCCGTGTCATGACACACATGGCAGAATCCAGGGGGGGGGGGCACATGGAGGAGGACGTAGGGGAGGACCCTGAGATGCCATTTGGCGGCGGCGGCGTTTGAGTGGTTGTCGTTGCGACACTTTCAGACTGTCATACGACATGTAGATTCCTTACAGCTAGATGCCAATCATCTGGGCTTTTTCGCGCCCTGAGCGAGAATTAATAAAAAGTACAAGCTTAGCTTCACTATTGTTCTATCATACTCTTTCACAGAAAAGTGAGCCTCTGGTCTCATTTGTGTTTGTTCTCAACAACGCGTGCAGGTGGCGCCATCATGCGCTCTTTGAGCTCCTGTGCCAGCGACCTGCTTGGCGCGGCAGCCACCTGTTTCCCGTTGGCCGTACTTCGCGTCTTGCTCCTATGACATTGGAAACGAGTTCAAATATTTGTAAAGCTCTAGGTAGACGAAGTGAGGTCGCATGTCATGCTTCCACGACTAACACAGGTCGCCGCCACTCGCTGACGGAATCGGCCTGGGTCAAACAGTGCCACCTTTCACGAGAATGAACTGCGCTGCAAGCTGTTGTGCGTTCAAAGCAATGTTGTGCTGTGCGCTTCCCCTGATGCTGCCGTTGCTTTTAATGCGTGCAGGTGGCGGCATCACAGTGGGGGTCAACGCCACTGCCAACGTGACCGGCTGCAGCTTTTCGCAAGGGAGGGCCATTTTTGGTACGCAACAAGACGGGTCGTTGCATGCAGTCAATGTTGATGACGGCAAGTAGATGGGGCTTGTGCAACACGCGCTGCATTGGCAGCACGATGCTCGTTGAACCGCGCGGTCCACTGCGCACGAGCATCAGCTAGAAGCGTTTAGAGACGATGCGTTGTGGGACAGTATTGCTGGTGGCACACAATTGTGCTGGCGCTGGGGAAGCTGCTTGTCACGTACTTTGGATGGCTAGCTATCGTTCACGTCGCGTGTTTCCTCTGCCCCTCTCAAGCCCCACTGCTGCTGCAGTAGCTCTTAGCAATATCTGCTGGCATTGTATCAGCGGGTTCTGCCGTTGGCTGGATCAGGGTGCCTCACAGCGTACGCTGCATTGCACAGGAGTAGCCATGCAAGGCACTTGGACAGCACTTGTGTCTTATCCGGTGCCACCAGCTTTGTCTGACCGAGTGCACCTGTACCGCATAGTCATTGGCGAAATGCACGCGACTCACTGCTGCTGCTGCCACTTGCCTCGCAACTGTGCAGGGGGCGGGGGCGCAATACACTTGGACTCTGACGCAGTGGTATACATCGTGGACACGTCTCTTGACAGCAACGTGGCCGTTACAGGTGCGGTACTTTTAACCACGTATTGGCCTGCCATTGCACGTGAGAGCTTTCCATGTTGTACACCACCCCTTGTTTGAACACACAACAGCTTGCAGCGCAATTCATTCTGCGTGAAAAGGCGGCACTGTCTATCCCAGGCCGATTCTGTCAGCGAGTGGCGGCGACCTATGTCAGTTGTGGAAGCATGTTATGGAGCTTCACTTTGTCTACCTAGTAGAGCTGTACGAATATTAAATTCGTTTTCATAACATGTGCTAGTCTCCCATCGTGTCGTGAAGGTCCTACGGTAGCACTTCCCTGCACATATCAACAAGCAGAAGACCGTACGCATGTGCACGTGCGACCCAGCACTCATGAGCTGGGCCAGCGCAAATTCACTTTCCATCTTTTGTGAACGACAGCACTCATGAGCTGGGCCAGCGCACACTTACATTCCATCTATTGTGGACGGCAGCTGTGCGTTGCTGCTAAACACGGAACTGCCATCAATATTGACACTGCACCATAACCTTTGCAAGGGGATCCGACGATGATGTGCACACAAGCGTGTTGTAGCTACAGCTAACGACATGGACGCCACAATGCGGCATCACCATATCGCCACATCGTACAGTATGGCTGCCCTGCTGGTTCCGCGGGAGTTTTCAATGTGCACATATTGCTCTACAAACCATAGGGTGTTAGGACACAAGCTCAACCTGCCAATTGAACAAGGCACAAGCTCTGTCTCTGCACCAATGGAACCCAAAACATCACAGGCTGGAACCAGATCTCCGCAAGATCTGAGCACTCTAGCTGAAAGTGCAGAGCCCCATAGGCGTGCTTTAACAAGGTTCCTGAAGCTCCATGTTGTGCACACTTGCCATGCTTGGCCATTGCTCGTCATTTTGGCGCCCCTGCTTCAAAGGCTTCCATTGTGAAGCGTGCAATTGCACGTAGTGCTGCCGCCAGCTTCTACTGATGCCATCATTGTGGCTAGCCCTGCAGCCGCCTTGTGCTGGTCTGTAATTTGTCCGCTGTGTGACTCGCTGCCGTCAATAAGTCGCTATGATGTACCGTGCGCAACGGCAATAGCAGCAGCAGCAGCAGCAGCAACATGCTTGTTGTCTAGCGGAGATCCACTGTGCCTATTGTCTTTGCATAGCAGACGCTAGTAAGCTGTGTAGGCAACAACTTCGTATACACTGTACTGTGCTGTAGTGCACACAGCGAAGTTGCCGCTTTAAGCCTATCTCACTTCAAGCTGCCTGATCACATGTGCTCACGTTTTGGGCCCTGCGCTGCATGACCTCAGGTATTTGTTGATCGGACAATTGCAATAACATCAGGAGAGCAAGCAGCCTTGAAGACTCAGTGAAGAGGAATTGAATATCTGTGGGCAAGGCATCATCCTTGCCAGCAACTGCAAAACTTTGCAGCAACGCCAATGTGCGTGCGTGTTTGCTCGTATCGTAAGGATGCCTCTACAACCACTGGACTTGCTGCATCACCCTGAACGCTTGCGCAGGAATGGCCCGTGCAGCAATCCACAAGGCTTGCATGCGCACGCTGCTGCGTGGAAAATCCCGAAGGCACAACTGCGAATCTCGCTTGAAGCTGATGACCTGCAAGTGGGGTTTGACACCTGTGTCTTCTCAATACAACGCATGCACACAGGGGGTGCCATCTACTCCAGCGGCGTCATCCACGTGGTCGCCAGCAACTTCACACGCAACTCTGCGGTGTCCGGCGGCGACATCTACACCGGCAGAGCCGTGTCCAGCGCGTCCACAGGCAGCAGCGCTGTGCAGGTGTACGTGTCCGACAGCACGTTCGCGGATGGGAATACAACAAGCAAGGTTACAACAAAAGCCATCCCGGACAACGGCTACGGCGGGTCCATGATCATTGGTCCACAGTCCGATCAGGACAGCTGCCTGATGATCATGCTGCGCTCGACGGTCCGAGGTTACATGGGTGAGTCAAGTACTGTTGAATTATTTTCACGGAGTGATTGCGCTCATCTATTTTTGTGTTCAAATCCGGCTTCACTTGCGTCGCGAGGCCGGATTTCTTTTTTCTCATCAAGCTCAACAGTGCTTTTTATGCAAACGAAGCCTGAATTATTTCCAAGTTCATTTTGAGCGTGGCAACCACTAGCAGCGGCACATGTAGGCGGATGGCACGCCGCAGGCGCAAGGGAGGTAGCTGCTTGACAGCAGTTAGCAAGGTGGTACTCTCGGCTGTCCGTCGCACCCCACGGGTCTGCTCAACGTGTCGCATGCGGCTTTGTAGCGCTCGGTGCGCCAGCGGATGATTGTTGAAAACCAGCAGACCCGACCACAGTCCTCTCAGTTTGAAATCATGTGCACGATTTGCTGTGGTGCTTCCTGCGGTCGAACGGCTGGCACTCTTGTGTAGGAGATAACTGAGAGCCTCAAACTTCTTGTACTACGCAGTACGTTTTGTGAGGGATGTGACTGCAGCAGCACAACATGATTGCTGCAGCCCTATCAAAGACCCGGAGTGATGAAGGCGAACGTTTTCAAGAGCTGCATCTTATGAATCAGCAGGCGCCTGCGCGTAGTGCGATCACAAGCTACTTGAAGTTGAACGAGTACCAGCAGGACTCGCTTGTGTTGTGCCCGTAGCAACATGCATCCCATCGGCTTTCTCCCGTCTCTCGTCATGCACTCAAGCTCATGTGGCAGTTTCTGGTGCAGGTTCTTAGCATGGCAACAGCCGCCACACAGACACTTGCACGACGATGTCGTTTCTTGATATTGTTGCAAGACACCCAGGTGCTGTAGCGTCCTAACATGCGATGACCTTGGCCACCCATACAGGCAAGCAATGTGCCGGCCACGCAAAATCGAGCAGCACTTGGAGTCGTGCTGCTATTTCTCAAGTACAAGATACAGAGTCTTCACCAGCCGTGAGGTTGTTATCATGTACAGTTACAAATGCTACTGATACGTTAACAAGAAGAGGTAGCGTATATGTAGAGTCAGACACACTAATGAACGATTTCCGGCATTAGCCCTCAGTATTAACTTGTCACAAGGGCAGAAAGAAAGGTCTGTTTTGCGCGTTCATGAATCACATGTCTCCAGTTGTCTGACAGATGCTATCACTGCTGTACCTTGACTGCTGCTCACACCTCAGCGGATGGTTGGGGTGTGGTCAACACCAAATGCAACACCACCATCAGCGGCTGCACCATAAAGGACAACCGTGCACGTGAGTGCCACCGTCTGTGTAACGGTCAACAGTATAGGTTGCAGATGCTCAGCTAAAACGCGGGCTTCTCGACAGACAAGCCAACCTATTGCATGCCATGCGCCTCTGTCTGGGTCTGTGCTGAAGCCATGGACAATTCAAAGCCAAGGAACCGAGTTTGTGCATCCTACGATGCCGCACCTCTCTGTCCAAACACTGCATTGCACGCTGCACTTGCTAGCATTCTTGGCGGTAGACCATGCCACAGATCCTTTCAGGCGGAGCTTGCACATGTTGCAAGCAGAGCCCTGCACGGCAGCATAGTCTCATGTAGATGCACTGAGTTGGTGGCAAACCTTGCCGAGCACTTCGCTATTGAGCGTGCTTTGCTCGATGTTTACAACCAACGAGGACTGTAGCTTTATTTTGTAGGCAGACCCACAAGGCGTGGAATAGGGAGTGCTGTCGTGTCTTGTACGCTGTTTGTCGGCATCACATGACTCAGCTTGCTGCGCTATGGCACTTACAACTGAATTGTCAAGCGACACACCGCCAGCTCCAGTGGTACGGTGAAATGAGATGACTGGCAAGGTGCGCGTTAGGCTGCGCAGCGCACGTGGTCGCTATTATGCCATGGCACATTCATGCCGTAGTTGTTCACACACCGTACCTGCAAGGCACCAATGCAGATACCGCAGGGATTACCTCACAGCTTTACAATCTCGTGACAAAACTGCCTAGCAAATTCGCACACTGGCCATGTGTAATCGAGCACTGTCGCTCAGATCATGCGCGTCTGGCCTGGCCCTATGGCAGAGATGACACCGTCGACCCTCCTTGCATGCCAGCAGCGTCAGCCATGCATGCTGTGCCGTGGATGCCAATTAGCGTGCGCAGCGTGATACATATGCTGGCAGGTATGCCACCAGTTGCTTGAACTTCATAATCCCGTTGAAGTACCAGTGTACCAACATATTTGAATTCAAATGTGATCAGCCAGTTTTCTTTATTTGTACTTGGAGTAGGCTGTTTCATCTTGAGACCTGGACGCTCCATCATCAGGCTTTGTAGGAAGGTTGAAAGCCGCAACTGAGAGCCTCACGAACTCCTGCTACATTTGCACAAGTTTAGCGTGGAGGTAATCTTATAAACATTTACTGTGGTTTGGCCGCCGTCCCTTGCAGCCCTATCCCCTCACAACCTACGCCTTTCAGCAACTGATCAGCAGATCAGTACGCTCATTGTGCACATTGGCAATCAGCACCATTTTGTGGTGCTGACTGGCAGTTCGGCATCACGAAAAGCCGTGTTCAGTGCTGCACTGCCTGTCGAATCGAACAATCAAGCACGCGTACGTGCACTGCGCTGCAAGTATCTGACTAGCACGCCACATGCAGCCTTGAATCTCGAGCGTGCAATGCTCATCCGGTCACCAACGGCGTAGGTGTCTGCCAGTGCAAGTCATCCGCAGGCACATTGAAGCAAGACTACTGCAATACATTGCACTGGCACGGTCTGCAAGGCAGCCCAGCGCCACCTTCAGCCACAACTTCAACTTCTATCTTCACGGGGCAGTTGCCATCGCTTCCAGACCCTCGAAGTTCACTGCACATGCCGCTTTTGCTGCAGAAAACGCTGCGGGGCTGCGAACGATGGGCGCAAGTGGCGAAGTTCATGTCAAGGATACCACATTCAGGTACATGGTGTGGTTTTGCGATTTTGTGCCAGCGGATGTTGTGCACTTTCGGATACTGTGCTGGTCATTTTGCGTGAATTGAGCAAAAAGCGATTCGGCCGGGAAGCGTTGAAGAACTGGCAGTCGTTTGCAGGTTATTGGAGCAAGCTAGTGCCATTTCGAGTGCATGCTGCTTTAGATTTTGTGCCAGTTTTTGCAGTGTAGACCAGACCAGCATAACACGAAAGTGTGTTGCTGAAAAAGTGTTAGTGGGAGTAGAATTGAAAGTATACCCCTGTGGATTATAGGCAGTCAATGCCTTTGCAGTTGCTGTACGAGGTTGCTGTCTCCGCGTACGCAAAGAATAAGGGTTGAACTCAGCTGAGGTCTTCGTCTCCCACTCGCCTCCTTCCACCCCTCTCCACATGTGTACAAAACATGCAGCGGGGCCTTGGCGTGGTGATGCTGTGTAGGTCCACAACCGGCACAATATCCGAAGATCGGCATGATCGACGATGTTTCTGTAGCAGTTGTGCAAAAAAAGCCTGGCAAAAAATCAAAGATGCATAATATGCACTGGCGTAACATCGCGATGTTACTATATAGAAGTACGCAATACCTAACATCACATCTGAGACAGTTTCTGTCTACAGCCCATCCCAAATCCAGCTCCTGCCCTTCTCCACAGTTCTCTCCACGCAATGCCCAAAGCCCCCTGTCTCTCATGTGGCAGCCACGTAGCCCATCACGTGTGCAGAAAGCGCCATCTACAATGACGCTGACAACGCAGCTCTAATGCGAGACGACCCAATTAAAATATATACATACGACAGCTTGCAATGCAGTCCCTTTCTGCATGAAAGGTGGCACTGATTGACCCAGGCCGACTCCGTCAGCGAGCGGCGGCGACCTGTGTTAGTTGTGGAGGCTGTCATGCATTCTTACTTTGTCTACCTAGAGCTTTACGAATGTTAAAAATCCGTTTTTATATATATACATATATATATATGAAAACGGGATTTTTAACATTCGTAAAGCTCTAGTAGACAAAGTAAAATGCATGACAGCCTCCACAACTAACACAGGTCGCCGCCGCTCGCTGACGGAGTCGGCCTGGGTCAATCAGTGCCACCTTTTCATGCAGAAAGGGACTGCATTGCAAGCTGTCGTATGTATATATTTTAATTGGGTCGTCTCGCATTAGAGCTGCGTTGTCAGCGTCATTGTAGATGGCGCTTTCTGCACACGTGATGGGCTACGTGGCTGCCACATGAGAGACAGGGGGCTTTGGGCATTGCGTGGAGAGAACTGTGGAGAGGGCAGGAGCTGGATTTGGGATGGGCTGTAGACAGTAACTGTCTCAGATGTGATGTTAGGTATTGCGTACTTCTATATAGTAATCGCGATGTTACGCCAGTGCATATTATGCATCTTTTGATTTTTTGCCAGGCTTTTTTTGGCACAACTGCTACAGAAACATCGTCGATCATGCCGATCTTCGGATATTGTGCCGGTTGTGGACCTACACAGCATCACCACGCCAAGGCCCCGCTGCATGTTTTGTACACATGTGGAGAGGGGTGGAAGGAGGCGAGTGGGAGACGAAGACCTCAGCTGAGTTCAACCCTTATTCTTTGCGTACGCGGAGACAGCAACCTCGTACAGCACTGCAAAGGCATTGACTGCCTATAATCCACAGGGTATACTTTCAATTCTACTCCCACTAACACTTTTTTCAGCAACACACTTTCGTGTTATGCTGGTCTGGTCTACACTGCAAAAACTGGCACAAAATCTAAAGCAGCATGCACTCGAAATGGCACTAGCTTGCTCCAATAACCTGCAAACGACTGCCAGTTCTTCAACGCTTCCCGGCCGAATCGCTTTTTGCTCAATTCACGCAAAATGACCAGCACAGTATCCGAAAGTGCACAACATCCGCTGGCACAAAATCGCAAAACCACACCATGTACCTGAATGTGGTATCCTTGACATGAACTTCGCCACTTGCGCCCATCGTTCGCAGCCCCAGCGTTTTCTGCAGCAAAAGCGGCATGTGCAGTGAACTTCGAGGTCTGGAAGCGATGGCAACTGCCCCGTGAAGATAGAAGTTGAAGTTGTGGCTGAAGGTGGCGCTGGGCTGCCTTGCAGACCGTGCCAGTGCAATGTATTGCAGTAGTCTTGCTTCAATGTGCCTGCGGATGACTTGCACTGGCAGACACCTACGCCGTTGGTGACCGGATGAGCATTGCACGCTCGAGATTCAGGCTGCATGTGGCGTGCTAGTCAGATACTTGCAGCGCAGTGCACGTACGCGTGCTTGATTGTTCGATTCGACAGGCAGTGCAGCACTGAACACGGCTTTTCGTGATGCCGAACTGCCAGTCAGCACCACAAAATGGTGCTGATTGCCAATGTGCACAATGAGCGTACTGATCTGCTGATCAGTTGCTGAAAGGCGTAGGTTGTGAGGGGATAGGGCTGCAAGGGACGGCGGCCAAACCACAGTAAATGTTTATAAGATTACCTCCACGCTAAACTTGTGCAAATGTAGCAGGAGTTCGTGAGGCTCTCAGTTGCGGCTTTCAACCTTCCTACAAAGCCTGATGATGGAGCGTCCAGGTCTCAAGATGAAACAGCCTACTCCAAGTACAAATAAAGAAAACTGGCTGATCACATTTGAATTCAAATATGTTGGTACACTGGTACTTCAACGGGATTATGAAGTTCAAGCAACTGGTGGCATACCTGCCAGCATATGTATCACGCTGCGCACGCTAATTGGCATCCACGGCACAGCATGCATGGCTGACGCTGCTGGCATGCAAGGAGGGTCGACGGTGTCATCTCTGCCATAGGGCCAGGCCAGACGCGCATGATCTGAGCGACAGTGCTCGATTACACATGGCCAGTGTGCGAATTTGCTAGGCAGTTTTGTCACGAGATTGTAAAGCTGTGAGGTAATCCCTGCGGTATCTGCATTGGTGCCTTGCAGGTACGGTGTGTGAACAACTACGGCATGAATGTGCCATGGCATAATAGCGACCACGTGCGCTGCGCAGCCTAACGCGCACCTTGCCAGTCATCTCATTTCACCGTACCACTGGAGCTGGCGGTGTGTCGCTTGACAATTCAGTTGTAAGTGTGCCATAGCGGCAAGCTGAGTCATGTGATGCCGACAAACAGCGTACAAGACACGACAGCACTCCCTATTCCACGCCTTGTGGGTCTGCCTACAAAATAAAGCTACAGTCCTCGTTGGTTGTAAACATCGAGCAAAGCACGCTCAATAGCGAAGTGCTCGGCAAGGTTTGCCACCAACTCAGTGCATCTACATGAGACTATGCTGCCGTGCAGGGCTCTGCTTGCAACATGTGCAAGCTCCGCCTGAAAGGATCTGTGGCATGGTCTACCGCCAAGAATGCTAGCAAGTGCAGCGTGCAATGCAGTGTTTGGACAGAGAGGTGCGGCATCGTAGGATGCACAAACTCGGTTCCTTGGCTTTGAATTGTCCATGGCTTCAGCACAGACCCAGACAGAGGCGCATGGCATGCAATAGGTTGGCTTGTCTGTCGAGAAGCCCGCGTTTTAGCTGAGCATCTGCAACCTATACTGTTGACCGTTACACAGACGGTGGCACTCACGTGCACGGTTGTCCTTTATGGTGCAGCCGCTGATGGTGGTGTTGCATTTGGTGTTGACCACACCCCAACCATCCGCTGAGGTGTGAGCAGCAGTCAAGGTACAGCAGTGATAGCATCTGTCAGACAACTGGAGACATGTGATTCATGAACGCGCAAAACAGACCTTTCTTTCTGCCCTTGTGACAAGTTAATACTGAGGGCTAATGCCGGAAATCGTTCATTAGTGTGTCTGACTCTACATATACGCTACCTCTTCTTGTTAACGTATCAGTAGCATTTGTAACTGTACATGATAACAACCTCACGGCTGGTGAAGACTCTGTATCTTGTACTTGAGAAATAGCAGCACGACTCCAAGTGCTGCTCGATTTTGCGTGGCCGGCACATTGCTTGCCTGTATGGGTGGCCAAGGTCATCGCATGTTAGGACGCTACAGCACCTGGGTGTCTTGCAACAATATCAAGAAACGACATCGTCGTGCAAGTGTCTGTGTGGCGGCTGTTGCCATGCTAAGAACCTGCACCAGAAACTGCCACATGAGCTTGAGTGCATGACGAGAGACGGGAGAAAGCCGATGGGATGCATGTTGCTACGGGCACAACACAAGCGAGTCCTGCTGGTACTCGTTCAACTTCAAGTAGCTTGTGATCGCACTACGCGCAGGCGCCTGCTGATTCATAAGATGCAGCTCTTGAAAACGTTCGCCTTCATCACTCCGGGTCTTTGATAGGGCTGCAGCAATCATGTTGTGCTGCTGCAGTCACATCCCTCACAAAACGTACTGCGTAGTACAAGAAGTTTGAGGCTCTCAGTTATCTCCTACACAAGAGTGCCAGCCGTTCGACCGCAGGAAGCACCACAGCAAATCGTGCACATGATTTCAAACTGAGAGGACTGTGGTCGGGTCTGCTGGTTTTCAACAATCATCCGCTGGCGCACCGAGCGCTACAAAGCCGCATGCGACACGTTGAGCAGACCCGTGGGGTGCGACGGACAGCCGAGAGTACCACCTTGCTAACTGCTGTCAAGCAGCTACCTCCCTTGCGCCTGCGGCGTGCCATCCGCCTACATGTGCCGCTGCTAGTGGTTGCCACGCTCAAAATGAACTTGGAAATAATTCAGGCTTCGTTTGCATAAAAAGCACTGTTGAGCTTGATGAGAAAAAAGAAATCCGGCCTCGCGACGCAAGTGAAGCCGGATTTGAACACAAAAATAGATGAGCGCAATCACTCCGTGAAAATAATTCAACAGTACTTGACTCACCCATGTAACCTCGGACCGTCGAGCGCAGCATGATCATCAGGCAGCTGTCCTGATCGGACTGTGGACCAATGATCATGGACCCGCCGTAGCCGTTGTCCGGGATGGCTTTTGTTGTAACCTTGCTTGTTGTATTCCCATCCGCGAACGTGCTGTCGGACACGTACACCTGCACAGCGCTGCTGCCTGTGGACGCGCTGGACACGGCTCTGCCGTGTAGATGTCGCCGCCGGACACCGCAGAGTTGCGTGTGAAGTTGCTGGCGACCACGTGGATGACGCCGCTGGAGTAGATGGCACCCCCTGTGTGCATGCGTTGTATTGAGAAGACACAGGTGTCAAACCCCACTTGCAGGTCATCAGCTTCAAGCGAGATTCGCAGTTGTGCCTTCGGGATTTTCCACGCAGCAGCGTGCGCATGCAAGCCTTGTGGATTGCTGCACGGGCCATTCCTGCGCAAGCGTTCAGGGTGATGCAGCAAGTCCAGTGGTTGTAGAGGCATCCTTACGATACGAGCAAACACGCACGCACATTGGCGTTGCTGCAAAGTTTTGCAGTTGCTGGCAAGGATGATGCCTTGCCCACAGATATTCAATTCCTCTTCACTGAGTCTTCAAGGCTGCTTGCTCTCCTGATGTTATTGCAATTGTCCGATCAACAAATACCTGAGGTCATGCAGCGCAGGGCCCAAAACGTGAGCACATGTGATCAGGCAGCTTGAAGTGAGATAGGCTTAAAGCGGCAACTTCGCTGTGTGCACTACAGCACAGTACAGTGTATACGAAGTTGTTGCCTACACAGCTTACTAGCGTCTGCTATGCAAAGACAATAGGCACAGTGGATCTCCGCTAGACAACAAGCATGTTGCTGCTGCTGCTGCTGCTGCTATTGCCGTTGCGCACGGTACATCATAGCGACTTATTGACGGCAGCGAGTCACACAGCGGACAAATTACAGACCAGCACAAGGCGGCTGCAGGGCTAGCCACAATGATGGCATCAGTAGAAGCTGGCGGCAGCACTACGTGCAATTGCACGCTTCACAATGGAAGCCTTTGAAGCAGGGGCGCCAAAATGACGAGCAATGGCCAAGCATGGCAAGTGTGCACAACATGGAGCTTCAGGAACCTTGTTAAAGCACGCCTATGGGGCTCTGCACTTTCAGCTAGAGTGCTCAGATCTTGCGGAGATCTGGTTCCAGCCTGTGATGTTTTGGGTTCCATTGGTGCAGAGACAGAGCTTGTGCCTTGTTCAATTGGCAGGTTGAGCTTGTGTCCTAACACCCTATGGTTTGTAGAGCAATATGTGCACATTGAAAACTCCCGCGGAACCAGCAGGGCAGCCATACTGTACGATGTGGCGATATGGTGATGCCGCATTGTGGCGTCCATGTCGTTAGCTGTAGCTACAACACGCTTGTGTGCACATCATCGTCGGATCCCCTTGCAAAGGTTATGGTGCAGTGTCAATATTGATGGCAGTTCCGTGTTTAGCAGCAACGCACAGCTGCCGTCCACAATAGATGGAATGTAAGTGTGCGCTGGCCCAGCTCATGAGTGCTGTCGTTCACAAAAGATGGAAAGTGAATTTGCGCTGGCCCAGCTCATGAGTGCTGGGTCGCACGTGCACATGCGTACGGTCTTCTGCTTGTTGATATGTGCAGGGAAGTGCTACCGTAGGACCTTCACGACACGATGGGAGACTAGCACATGTTATGAAAACGAATTTAATATTCGTACAGCTCTACTAGGTAGACAAAGTGAAGCTCCATAACATGCTTCCACAACTGACATAGGTCGCCGCCACTCGCTGACAGAATCGGCCTGGGATAGACAGTGCCGCCTTTTCACGCAGAATGAATTGCGCTGCAAGCTGTTGTGTGTTCAAACAAGGGGTGGTGTACAACATGGAAAGCTCTCACGTGCAATGGCAGGCCAATACGTGGTTAAAAGTACCGCACCTGTAACGGCCACGTTGCTGTCAAGAGACGTGTCCACGATGTATACCACTGCGTCAGAGTCCAAGTGTATTGCGCCCCCGCCCCCTGCACAGTTGCGAGGCAAGTGGCAGCAGCAGCAGTGAGTCGCGTGCATTTCGCCAATGACTATGCGGTACAGGTGCACTCGGTCAGACAAAGCTGGTGGCACCGGATAAGACACAAGTGCTGTCCAAGTGCCTTGCATGGCTACTCCTGTGCAATGCAGCGTACGCTGTGAGGCACCCTGATCCAGCCAACGGCAGAACCCGCTGATACAATGCCAGCAGATATTGCTAAGAGCTACTGCAGCAGCAGTGGGGCTTGAGAGGGGCAGAGGAAACACGCGACGTGAACGATAGCTAGCCATCCAAAGTACGTGACAAGCAGCTTCCCCAGCGCCAGCACAATTGTGTGCCACCAGCAATACTGTCCCACAACGCATCGTCTCTAAACGCTTCTAGCTGATGCTCGTGCGCAGTGGACCGCGCGGTTCAACGAGCATCGTGCTGCCAATGCAGCGCGTGTTGCACAAGCCCCATCTACTTGCCGTCATCAACATTGACTGCATGCAACGACCCGTCTTGTTGCGTACCAAAAATGGCCCTCCCTTGCGAAAAGCTGCAGCCGGTCACGTTGGCAGTGGCGTTGACCCCCACTGTGATGCCGCCACCTGCACGCATTAAAAGCAACGGCAGCATCAGGGGAAGCGCACAGCACAACATTGCTTTGAACGCACAACAGCTTGCAGCGCAGTTCATTCTCGTGAAAGGTGGCACTGTTTGACCCAGGCCGATTCCGTCAGCGAGTGGCGGCGACCTGTGTTAGTCGTGGAAGCATGACATGCGACCTCACTTCGTCTACCTAGAGCTTTACAAATATTTGAACTCGTTTCCAATGTCATAGGAGCAAGACGCGAAGTACGGCCAACGGGAAACAGGTGGCTGCCGCGCCAAGCAGGTCGCTGGCACAGGAGCTCAAAGAGCGCATGATGGCGCCACCTGCACGCGTTGTTGAGAACAAACACAAATGAGACCAGAGGCTCACTTTTCTGTGAAAGAGTATGATAGAACAATAGTGAAGCTAAGCTTGTACTTTTTATTAATTCTCGCTCAGGGCGCGAAAAAGCCCAGATGATTGGCATCTAGCTGTAAGGAATCTACATGTCGTATGACAGTCTGAAAGTGTCGCAACGACAACCACTCAAACGCCGCCGCCGCCAAATGGCATCTCAGGGTCCTCCCCTACGTCCTCCTCCATGTGCCCCCCCCCCTGGATTCTGCCATGTGTGTCATGACACGGCCAGAGTACGCCATGTGGAGCGCTGCCGACAGTGCCGAGCGTAAGCGCGCCAGGGCGATGCCCTTGAGAGCTTCAGGGCGCGCTCCTCCGGGCACTGACATCCTGCTGGCATACTCCGTCGCCAAGGCCTCCAGCAGCCTCCGCCCCTGCTCCCCGATGCTGCCAAATGACCCTATCGCCAAAGTGGCAAGTTTGTAGCAATTCTGATCATAATGACCAGAATAGTGGGTAGTCTTGGCGGCCTCTTGGTCGCGGCAGCATCGCTCGCGGTCTGCTGCAGTCTTCGCCGCCCGCGACGCCACCTGTGCCTCGAAGCAGGTAACGTCCACCATGAGCGGTAGGTGGCGTGTCGGGTCGTCGTAGCCGGTCACCGGAAGGCGTCGGCAGGCAGCACGATGTCCATCCTGCGACTCCCCGGCGGCCCGGTGGACCCCAGAAACGGCGTGTAGTCCTCATCCACCAGTCCTGTTTTGAGGCATTGCCGCAGGATGCGCTGCGTGGCCCTCTTGACGCTATTGTGGACGATGGTGTCGTGCGCCTTGACGCATGGCGCTTGACACAGCCGTGCATGCAGGGTGCCGCCCGGCGACTTCCCGCACAGCTTGCAGCCTGCCGTCTGCTCCTCTACTCCGATGGCGCGTTTGACGGCCAGCTGCCAGGATAGGCCATCGAACGAAGCCGTTGTGGAGTACATGGGCTCGTTGAGGAATGCCATGCCGATCGAGTGCATGTGGCGCTGCGACCGGAATCGAGCAAGTGCTTGCGTGCGTTGCGTGCCCTGCGGCAGCTGTTGCAGGTCCGCCTCCACCTTATCTGCAAGCTCGGTAGCGACGGCATCTGCAAGCGCACTCTGATTGGGGCGCTTCAGGCTACACTGCAACTGCAGAGCACTGGCGTCAAGTACGCTTATACTCAAGTATTAAAGATGATAGTATAGGTTTTATGTGACTTTCCACCAACAGGTTTGTTGTGTCACTAAAGAGTAAGGCCCTGTTTGTTGCCCACATAAATGTAAAAACTGACACATATACTTCTTCTTAAATAAAGACGAAAAGCAAGGGCAGCATCAGGGGAAGCGTACCACACATATCATAGCAGTGTGAAGGGCTGTCAACAGGAAACCGGTGGCTGCGGCACCCGGCACGAGCAGGTCGCTGGCACAGGAGCTCAAAGAGCGCATGATGGCGCATCGTGCGGAGCGGCGATGCTCGGCTGCGCAGCGCACTTGGTTTTGGCATTTGCTCAAACATGGCTCTGCTGAGCCAGTGCCACCGACAGTTCTGGTGTTTGCACGCAGATGACCGGCCTCGCTTGCGCTTGCGGCCTCTTCTAAGACAAGAATATGTCATTCAGGTTGAGGGGTACGCCCTCAGTAAGGCTACGCTCATTGATCATCTGGAGATGCAAGATGCATGGTGGGCTGCAGAGAGGCTGAGGCGCGTCAAGCACCGTAAGAGTGGAGCACTGCAGGGCTGACTTGTACGCATTGCACGCATACTTAAGGTTACACACGCGCTTGGCAAGCGTCTGCTGCAAAAGAATGAGAGATGACAACTGTAGATACAAGCGCAACTGCTTCAGCCAGTCATGCCTTGTTCGGTCATATTGTTGGCTGTACATGGTTTGTGCGGAATGCGAGGCCTTGTTCTACAGTGTTCAGTCATGCTATTGTATGAATTGATTTCTAGTTGGTGCTTGACATGACCCAGCACTTGCCGACAGCATGGGATTAGGATGCAAGTGTGCAGGACACGCAAAGAGCGTCGTGATCCGTACGCTGCCTGCACGCACCGAGCTTGGTGGCGCAAGTTCAGTACGTCGCATTAGCGCACCGATATGAAGTGACATCAGAGTTATGGTGATGACATTCCTGCACGTGCCAGTCAAGATGGACCTGCAGTGGTGGCGCTCGGCATGTTGTTGCACGTTGACATGCTGGTGCCAGAATGTTGGCAGAAACATCTGCGGGAGAGCAGCTTGTTCAGGTCACTGCTGCAAGCTTTGATCAGATTCGAAGCGCACAAAGTGAATAAGCATGTGCGAGCTGCTGCTGCTGCTGCTGCTGCTGTACTATCATACTGGCTCTACCAGAGCTTGCAGTAAACGTTCATCATTTGTCACACTGCTGCGCTCTCAATGACGTCTCACTGCTGCCACTGGAACTCGCAGGGATTGGCCTGGGGAGCTTGGCCTGCCGATCAATAACAGAGTTTCCGACTTACAAGCACCATGCCATCCGACTAAGCTGAAGCTCATTGTCCCAGGCTGACAGGGCCTCTAAAAGTTTTCTCAGTGTGGCTGTGAGACAATGCATGTATACCAGATGGGGCAAACAGTTTGGCTATGAGACGACCCTCGTGTACTTGGGAATCAAGTGCTTCTAGTTGGCAATAGCTACAAAACAGGATCAAGAGCTCACACTTTGTTGGGTTCCATATACCTGATGTGACTGACTGATCTAACAGGCCACGTCCAAGGAAAGATATGACGTCAATCCTCTTGGGGACAAAATCATTGAGCGGTTGATTTCGATATCACTTGTGTAACGCGCAGGCTTGTCCTGGCAAAAAAAAGTCGGTGAGTGTAAGATGAAGCATTGGCCTTTTTGACGCGCATATGCTGACAATGGCTCAGACCAGCACCCCTGCTGCTGATTGCATTGTGAAGAATTGACTTTGATCTCCATCTTGTGCTGTTTGTGCCCAATTCATGTTCATACGTCTAGACATACATCATGTACAAAGCGTCCGGTCAGCATTTTGAGCAAGGCAAGAGCTCGCAGGCCCATGTTGCCCTCCTTTCGATAAACTGTCGGTCGAGGCTCGTCGGGGCTCGTCGGGCTTGCAATACACTACCAGTAGTATGGCATTTACTAATGATAATGATAGTAATAAAAGTATCATGACGTAGTGGCAACTGCTGCAGTGACATACCTTGTTGTAGAGCATAATTGTCCTTAAAAACGCAGTTGGTGAGAGTGGCATGCGCTTCCGAAAGCAGCGCGATGGCTCCACCTACGCACACAAGAGAGTTGCCACAGCGGTGCAGATGAGACGCCAAGTACCCCCGGCAGTTGCATGCAGTAGCATTCAAGGGCAAATAGCTTGCCTAGCTAGGTATCGGTTCCCCAGCACGCAACAACACAAAGTGACCCTCGAAGCAATGCAAACAAGCACAACTGTGTCGTCTATCTCATTGCATGCGCACTGGTCTGCGGCTTTGTGGACCACACC